>JAVIAB010000101.1:14341296-14668804 GCA_032433765.1 Megaustenia siamemsis
TACTAGATGGTTCTCTTGTGGTAATCTTCCTGTCTCTTTAGCTAATTTGTCTGCGCATTTGTTTCCATGTATATTACAGTGTGATGGTACCCACTGGATGACTACTCTCTGTAAGTTATTGCACATCTGGTAAGGGTTGTTCTCAAGTCATCTAGCTCATTGTTCCTGAGGATTTTAGAGCTCTTAGGACTGACAGTGCATCAGTCAGTATCACCAATATCTTGTGCGTGCTATTTTTGTGTTGGATAGCCAGTTTTGCAGCGTCTTTGAGGGCTTCAGTTTCTGCGTTAAAGTTGTTTGAGAATTTCCCAGTAGCTATTGACTTGGTGATCTCATCTTGGTTATTCAGCCTCAAGAACACACCTCCTCCTCCATTTCTGGTTGCGTTTGTAGCAGAGCCATCTGTGTATATGTGTGAAGTTTGGGGAATGCCTAGCGTGTAAATTTACTATTTTTAGTGATTTCATGGTCGTATCCATGAAAAAATGACTGGGGGTAAAACTCATAAAAGTGATTTTTTTATTCAAAATCTTGCTATGAGGATGTCTAATATGAAGTCTGAAGTAGGCCTAGTGTTTAAATTTACTATTATTAGTGATTTCATCTGAGTCAGGTCGGGTAATTTTACCTGCTACTGTATGCAGTAAACAGTACAACCTGTAACTGCCCTGCAGGTAAGCTCGGGAGAGTAAAAGGCTAAGGGAGGGTACCCCGACGTAAACCAACCTCACTGCCTTGTGGGTGAGACATTTTAGTCAAAGGCTAGCGGAGTCAACCGTAAACAAACCGACGGAAGGCAACAGAAAACCACCGTCGTAATTTCTTTGTATAATCATGAATCGCCACAACATTAGATATAACGACAACAACGTTAAGGGGGGTTCCCATGGAAAGCCCTCGTTCGGTAGGGGATATCATGTGCTACAGGTGATACCCGATCGTCATCAAGCTACTGTAAGCAAAATAAAGATTAAACAAACTCTAAAGATAGGTACTTGGAATGTGAGAACACTCATGCAGAAGGGTAAACTAGAAAATGTCATACAAGAAATGAAAAGAATGGGCTTACAATTACTGGGACATTGCGAAATGAGATACGCCGGATCAGGGGAGATATATTCTGATAAACATAGAATAATAATAGGCGTGTTCAACTGAAAACGGGACGTGTGGATTTATTTAAAAAGTATCATACGCAATTTAATAGTTTCAACGGAATTAAATAAAACAACCACTTGTGAATAAGAATGCACCTGGGTTCATCAGAAAAAATCTCCGTATGCATTTAGGCAAGCATCCCACTGTTTAGGTAGACGTCGAATGCCGTCCGAGAAAAAGGTGCGTGGCTGCTCTCTGAACCATGTGGTCACCGCTGTCTTCACGTCTGCGTCGCTGTTGAATCGCTGTCCCTTTAGTGCTCTCTTCAACGGTCCGAACAAATGGAAATCACACGGGGACAAATCGGGAATATAGGCTGGGTGATGAAGAACTTCCCAATTCTTCTTTGCCAATGTTTCCTGCACAATTTTTGCGACGTGCGGACGAGCGTTGTCGTGGAGAAGAATCACACCTTGAGAAAGCTTGCCTGGTCGCTTAGCCTTGATGGCCTTATGCAGCTTGTCTAAAGTGTCTTTATAATGGGCGGCACTGATGTTGACACCAGGTTCCTTAAAATCAGCAACAAAAACCCTTCAAGGTCAAAAAATGCAGTCACCATAACCTTCCCAGCAGAAACCTGTGTCTTGAATTTTTTGGGTTTTGGTGAACCTGGATGTTTCCATTGCATGCTGTCAATTTTGCTGCTCGGTTCATAGTGGTGGCACCACGATTCATCACCTGCCACAATGCTCAACAGAAATGCATCACCCTCTGCCCTGTAACGCATCAAGTGGTTCAAACTCCACCCCATCCGTTCTTCCTTATGGTGGTCAGTCAACATCCGTGGGACCCACTGTGAACACACCTTCCGATAGTTCAATTTCTTCCGAACAACCATGTGGACTGTCCCAATTGACATATGGAATTCTTCTGCAAGCGAACGAATGCTCCGACGACGGTCAGTCAGTACTGCTTTATCAAGCACGGCTATGGCTTCTTCTGTTGCAACAATATGCGCCTGACCTGGCCGTGCAAGATCTGCCGTTAACTCACGTCCGTCTTTAAACATACGCACCCATTCCATCACTCTGGTCCTCGACAAACATTTGTCACCATATGCTGCCTTCATTCTCCGATGAATGTCTACTGCATGACATCCTTCAAATGAGAGAAACTGGATCACAGCACGCTGATTCACTTTGGACGGGTTCGGAATCACACCCGCCATATTGTTAACAGTCTTCTGCAGCACATATGCATGCTGGGAAGATGAACACGTGACCGTATGTTAATTATTGGATACTCATTACTAGTGCAAAATGTCATCAATATCAGTACACTCTAGCACGTGTGGTGTAACAAGTCCCCTTTTCATTTGAACAAACCTCATATATTCGGGAGGTACTGAACACCAAAGAGGAGTAGGTATCATCTTGGATGCAGAAAGAGCAAAGAACAGTGAAAGGCTTTTACCCAATATCTGACAAGAGTCCTTTTAGAGAAATTGAATGGAAAGCCAATAGACATAAATCTTATACAAGTTTATGCACCAACAGCAGACAGTCTAGAGGAAACTATTGATACATTTTACGACGAGTTAAATGAGGAACTTCATAAATGCAAACCACATGAAAACACCATAATTCTAGGGGATTTTAACGCAAAAGTAGGAAAGGAAAGAGTTGAGGAAGTAGTTGGTCATTATGCCTTAGGCAAGAGGAATGAAAGAGGTGAGAAACTTATTGAATGGGCAAGAACACACAACATGATGATAGGAAACACCTGGTTTAAGCAACATCCAAGACGTTTGTGGACATGGAAAAGCCCAGGGGACAACGCACGTAATCAAATTGACTATATAATGATATGCAATAGATTTAGAAACAGTCTGGTGTGTGTGAAAACTAGACCAGGGGCAGATTGCAATAGTGATCATGTACCAGTTGTGGGAAAGCTTAGAGTAAAATTAAAAACAACAAAACGAGCCTCAGTTAACATCAAGTTAAATTTAGATTTACTAAAATCAGAAAAGAAGCTGCAAGACAATTATAAAATCACAATTCAGAACCGGTACAATGCAATAGAGAAGATACAAAGCATTGATGAACAGTGGGAAATGCTAAAAGAGTCAATGCAACAAATATCAAAAGAGTTCATACCACCAGTGAGGACAAATTCAAGGAAGAAATGGATGACAGATGATATTTTGCAGCTAATGGATACAAGAAGAAGAAATAAAGAAAATAAAGATGAGTATAAGAGGTTAAATAAAGAAATTGTAGTAAAATGTAATGAAGCAAAAGAAACATGGCTAAAAGAGAGATGCAAAGAAATCGAATTGCAACAAAAAGGAGATGCTAAAGCTATATACAAACAAATTGAGGAATTAACAGGAAGAAAAACGCAATCAAAAACTGGATGTTTAAGATCAAAGAAAGGAGAACTGTTGATTGATCAAGAAAACATAAGGGAACGATGGACAGAATACATTAGGGATCTTTATAATGATGAACGAACGGAAGTAAATATTAAGGATAATGGAGAAGGACCAGAAATACTAAGAGAAGAAGTGGAAGACGCCTTGCGCAATATAAAAGCAGGCAAAGCTCCTGGACCAGATAATATAACTAAATAAGAGATTGAAGCCATGGGTGATTTTGGAATAGAAATAATAACACAAATATTGAATGATATCTACAACAGCGGATATATACCAGACGACCTGCTCAAATCAATATTCATAGCCCTACCAAAGAAATCGGGTGCGATTGAATGCGATGATCATCACATAATAAGCCTTATGTGTCATATGACTAAAATATTACTAAGAATCATCATGCGAAGAGTGCGAAACAAAATCAGTCCAGAAATTAGCGATGAACAGTGTGGTTTTGTTAGAGATAAAGGAACAAGCAATGCCATTTATATCATAAGATCTTTAGTAGAAAGAGCCATAGAGGTGAAAACAGATCTATACCTATGTTTCATAGATTACACAAAGGCATTTGACAAAGTAAAGCACCAAGAAATAATCAACATTTTAGAAAGCATAAACATAGACAGCAAAGATCTAAGAATAATAAAGAACATGTACTGGCAACAAACAGCGGCCATAAGAACTGGAAACCAATTGGGAATGTTTCAACAAATAAAACAGGGTGTTAGACAAGGTTGTGTGCTGTCACCAGATTTGTTTAATATTTATAGTGAGATTATTTTAAGATCCATAAGGGACATGCCTGGAATAACAATTGGAGGTCATAATATAAATAATCTAATGTATGCTGATGATACAGTATTAATCGCTAAGAGTGAAAATGAGTTACAAGAAATGTTGGACATTGTAGTGAAGGAAAGCAAAAATAAAGGACTCAGCCTTAATAGCAAAAAGACAGAGGTAATGGTAACAACAAAGAAAAAGACATCACCTCAGTGCAAAATAAAGACAAGTGGAACAATATTAAAACAGGTAAATGAATTTAAATATTTGGGACCTTTGTTAACCTCAGTCGGAAGATGTACAAAAGAGGTGAGATGTAGAATGGCTCAGGCAAAAGCAGCGTTCCAAAAAATGAGGAAAATACTATGCAATCCATTTTTGACAATAGAAACAAGAAAAAGAGTTCTTAAATGTTACGTAGAGCCAGTCTTAACATACGGATGCGAATCATGGACAATAGGACAACAGACAAGAAAATCACTGGAATCTGTACAAATATGGTTTTACAGAAGAATGTTGAGAATACCATGGACAGCTAAGAAGAGTAATGAAGAGGTTCTGAGAAAGGTCAAAGCAAAAAGAGAGCTAATTTCCAATGTTAAGAAGAGACAATCATCATTTTTTGGCCATGTAATGAGAAGAGAACAACTTGAATATATTGTAACAACTGGAAAAATTGAGGGACGAAGAGATAGAGGAAAGCAAAGAGAAAAAATAACAGACAGCTTAAGAGAATGGCTCGGCAGAAGATCAACAACAGAAATGATAAATAGCTGCCGAGATCGAATGTTGTGGAGAGACATGATCATCTACGCCACTAGGCCCGGAACTTGATGATGATGATGATCTATAAAAAATGGCCGGGGGTAAAATTCATAAAAGTGATTTTTATTCAAAATCTTGCTACGAGGATGTCTAATATGAAGTTTTGGGAGAATCTAGTGGTTAATTTTTTTTTTTTTATAGTTTCATAGGCGTATCCCTAAAAAAATGATCAAGGGTTAAAAATTCATAAAAGTGACTTTTAAGTAAATTTTTGCTACGATGATGTTTAATATGAATTTTGAGGTAAACATAGAGGTTAATTAATTTTTTTTAACAGTTTCATAGGCGTATTCATAAAAAAATGTTCAGGAGGTAAAATTCATAAAAGTGATTTAAGTAAATTTTTGCTACGGTGATGCTTAAGATAAATGTTGAGGTTAACTTTTTTCTTTATAATTTGTGAACATCTTTCTTCTGCATACCTAAAGGCCAATATGATTATGGTTATGGAAGGCCCCGGTATCACTGCAAACAAATTGAAATCCATAATTGCTCAACCGCCTGTGCCAGTAAAATCATCCGAATTGCTATCTCATCTCCCAAAAAAAGAAAGTTATCTGTAGTCCTCATCATAGCAGTCTTATCACACGCCAAAATACATAAGGCGAAACCGCACAGAAAGTTAACAAAACCGTCTCTTCCCTCTCATACGATATCATCAATATCGGAAGTCGGAATATTGAAACACGATTAAAATGGATGAAACGCACAGCTCACCGTGTTCACAGAGCACTTAACTCAGTAGCTTCTGCAACAAGCCGGACTTGGAATATGAGGAAACTGCAACAATGAATATTTTTCAGACATAGCCTTTAATGGTTCTGCAGCCTATCCACCATACTGACATAAAGTTCTTCGTCATATTTTTTTTTTATGTATAGCGCTTGAAAATGTTAGGACATCGTTTTTGCCTCTAAATCCGAACATATGAAACACTGTTAGTCATCGGATTATCCCCGTCGCACATCAAATAACAGATCGAAAGATCTCCCTGCAATGTGAATTTGAGAAACAAACTAGTTCACATGTCTACCCTCTATCTCACAGTAGCCCTCTTGAAACTAGACAACATCCCTCCTGACTAACAGGAAACTATGGGAGTCACCCCGCTGCTGCAAAGTCATGAACAAAGCACAGTCATGTCGTCTTTTACCATTAGCGCACGGCCGGTCTAGGAATATACGATCAGCCATCAACATGATAACGTAGCACACACAACAATCAGGCTAATATTTGTTCGTATTCTCCCACGTTTCCTCGGATAATGATTTTAATTTTCTTAAGAACGCAAAATTGTCTCTTCATCGGATCTAAAATTTATATTCCTTAGTTCTTTATTTGTCGTTAAGTGAGCTAAATTGTCTATACTTTCTATCCACTCTCTAAATAGCGATGGTTCTCCTTTGAACGTAGCAATACTATTGCTAATATTTTGATAGTTCATTGCTAGCCTCAATTAACCAACCGTTTCAGTTACTAGTCTCATCGCTTCATTGCCATGATCTAATTTTTTTGTCATGTTTTACAATGTTATCTTTAACACTAATATAATTTCTCACTTCGATCAATAGACTCTGTTGTAAACAAATTTTCTATCGTCTGCGTATATCTAACTGTTGATTCTATATGTGCAAGAATGTGTTCCATATTTATATAATTAGGCAATTAACATTTGCCTTTTGTACACTGTCATCATTTGCATGAGATGATTG
The DNA here is from genome assembly GCA_032433765.1 of Megaustenia siamemsis. Classification (NCBI taxonomy): domain Eukaryota; kingdom Metazoa; phylum Mollusca; class Gastropoda; order Stylommatophora; family Ariophantidae; genus Megaustenia; species Megaustenia siamemsis. The sequence continues at coordinate 14,348,152 of JAVIAB010000101.1, forward strand.
ATAATTTAATATAATTTAACAACATATTTTCAATTCATAATACAAAGGTGTTGATTCGTCTCTCTGGAAGGAAAACAAAGTTTATATTAACTGCTGTGGACAAATTTCAATTCAATGTATTAATTTAAAACTATATTTCAATTAAATACTATTTTATAACTATTCAACTAAATAATAATTCAGTAATTTTCATTTCAACAATCAATTCAAAATGGCAATCAATTAATTCCTAAATATAATTAAATAAGTAAGTAATTCACACCTGATCCTTGGAAAATGAAAGTACACACGCGATGTTTATATTTCTTGAGCAGGAAGCAGGTTACACTCACGCGGTCACGTGATTACACGGCTCTCTCTCTCTCCAGACAACGTTTTAAGTTTGACTATCTCACAATGTCACAATGTTCCCTAGTTGACCTAGATTTGTCGTACGCTAATTGACGATATCAATCTTAATCAGTTTTAAACGTGCTCTGTTGTCTTGCAATATTTGAGAGCCTCATGACATGACGGGCTGAAGTTACTTGAATTCTTTAGTTGTGAAATTGTTTGCATAAATTTGACTTGTCTCGATAACTTGAGCATGTTTTGTCTTGAGCTACTATGATAACTTGAGCATGTTTTATCTTGAGCTTCTATGATAACTTGAGCATGTTTTATCTTGAGCTTCTATGATAACTTGAGCATGTTTTATCTTGAGCTACTATGATAACTTGAGCATGTTTTATCTTGAGCTTCTATGATAACTTGAGCATGTTTTATCTTGAGCTTCTATGATAACTTGAGCATGTTTTGTCTTCAGCTTCTATGCTAACTTGAGCATGTTTTGTCTTGAGCTACTATGATAACTTTGCTATTTCCAGTTCTTGATCATTTGTCCGACTTGCATATTAAATACTAACTTGACTAAACATATAACTTGCTAATTCCATGCACTTAACCTGACTTTTCTTGCTAATTTATTTACTTCGTAAGTTAGATTTAATATCAACATTTATACTGTTTATATAATACGTATTTTCTTGTTATACTTTGTAACATTGCTTAAATATTTTTGACAGCTGGAATCTTGAGGATTTTTTTTTAAAGAAATGCTTCATCATATAGCTTGATTTATTTCACATCCAAAATATCTAAAGGAGTATTTTTACTGATTCATTATAATTGGATTAATAATAATAGTTCATTAGTTCATTAACAACTCCTTAATGTTCACCCAGTACTTTTATAGATTAATCTATGCATTGTTAGGCTATCGCGGGTCGTTGTGAATTGTTAGGCTATCGCGGGTCGTAATGAATTGTTAGGCTATCGCGGGTCGTAATGAATTGTTAGGCTATCGCGGGTCGTAATGAATTGTTAGGCTATCGCGGGTCCTTATGAATTGTTAGGCTATCGCGGGTCGTTATGAATTGTTAGGCTATCGCGGGTCCTTATGAATTGTTAGGCTATCGCGGGTCCTTATGAATTGTTAGGCTATCGCGGGTCGTTATGAAATGTTAAGCTATCGCGGGTCGTTATGAATTGTTAAGCTATCGCGGGTCGTTATGAATTGTTAAGCTATCGCGGGTCGTTATGAATTGTTAGGCTATCGCGGGTCGTTATGAATTGTTAGGCTATCGCGGGTCGTTATGAATTGTTAAGCTATCGCGGGTCGTTATGAATTGTTAAGCTATCGCAGGTCATTATGAATTGTTAGGCTATCGCGGGTCGTTATGAATTGTTAGGCTATCGCGGGTCGTTATGAATTGTTAGGCTATCGCGGGTCTTTATGAATTGTTAGGCTATCGCGGGTCGTTATGAATTGTTAGGCTATCGCGTGTCATTATGAATTGTTAGGCTATCGCGGGTCGTTATGAATTGTTAAGCTATCGCGGGTCGTTAAGAATTGTTAGGCTATCGCGGGTCGTTATGAATTGTTAGGCTATCGCGGGTCGTTATGAATTGTTAGGCTATCGCGGGTCGTTATGAATTGTTAGGCTATCGGGTGTCTTTATGAATTGTTAGGCTATCGCGGGTCTTTATGAATTGTTAGGCTATCGCGGGTCGTTAAGAATTGTTAGGCTATCGCGGGTCTTTATGAATTGTTAAGCTATCGCGGGTCTTTATAAATTATTGGGCTATCGCGGGTCTTTATGAATTGTTAGGCTATCATGGGTCGTTAAGAATTGTTAGGCTATCGCGGGTCATTAAGAATTGTTAGGCTATCGCGGGTCGTTAAGAATTGTTAGGCTATCGCGGGTCGTTAAGAATTGTTAGGCTATCGCGGGTCGTTAAGAATTGTTAGGCTATCGCGGGTCGTTAAGAATTGTTAGGCTATCGCGGGTCATTATGAATTGTTAGGCTATCGCGGGTCGTTAAGAATTGTTAGGCTATCGCGGGTCGTTAAGAATTGTTAGGCTATCGCGGGTCGTTAAGAATTGTTAGGCTATCGCGGGTCGTTAAGAATTGTTAGGCTATCGCACGTCGTTATGAATTGTTAGGCTATCGCGGGTCGTTATGAATTGTTAGGCTATCGCGGGTCGTTATGAATTGTTAGGCTATCGCGGGTCTTTATGAATTGTTAGGCTATCGCGGGTCGTTATGAATTGTTAGGCTATCGCGGGTCGTTATGAATTGTTAGGCTATCGCGGGTCGTTATGAATTGTTAGGCTATCGCGGGTCGTTATGAATTGTTAGGCTATCGCGGGTCGTTAAGAATTGTTAGGCTATCGCGGGTCTTTATGAATTGTTAGGCTATCGCGGGTCTTTATGAATTGTTAGGCTATCGCGGGTCTTTATGAATTGTTAGGCTATCGCGGGTCGTTAAGAATTGTTAGGCTATCGCGGGTCGTTAAGAATTGTTAGGCTATCGCGGGTCGTTATGAATTGTTAAGCTATCGCGTGTCGTTAAGAATTGTTAAGTTATCGCAGGTCGTTATGAATTGTTAAGCTATCGCGGGTCGTTATGAATTGTTAAGCTATCGCAGCTCGTTATGAATTGTTAAGGTATCGCAGGTCGTTATGAATTGTTAAGGTATCGCAGGTCGTTATGAATTGTTAAGCTATCGCGGGTCGTTAGGAATTGTTAGGCTATCTCGGGTCATTATGAATTGTTAAGCTATCGCGGGTCGTTAGGAATTGTTAAGCTATCGCGGGTCGTTAGGAATTGTTAAGCTATCGCGGGTCGTTAAGAATTGTTAGGCTATCGCAGGTCGTTATGAATTGTTAAGCTATCGCGGGTCGTTATGAATTGTTAGGCTATCTCGGGTCATTATGAATTGTTAAGCTATCGCGGGTCGTTAAGAATTGTTAGGCTATCGCGGGTCGTTAAGAATTGTTAGGCTATCGCGGGTCGTTATGAATTGTTAAGCTATCGCGTGTCCTTAAGAATTGTTAAGTTATCGCAGGTCGTTATGAATTGTTAAGCTATCGCGGGTCGTTATGAATTGTTAAGCTATCGCAGCTCGTTATGAATTGTTAAGGTATCGCAGGTCGTTATGAATTGTTAAGGTATCGCAGGTCGTTATGAATTGTTAAGCTATCGCGGGTCGTTAGGAATTGTTAGGCTATCTCGGGTCATTATGAATTGTTAAGCTATCGCGGGTCGTTATGAATTGTTAAGCTATCGCGGGTCGTTAGGAATTGTTAAGCTATCGCGGGTCGTTAAGAATTGTTAGGCTATCGCAGGTCGTTATGAATTGTTAAGCTATCGCGGGTCGTTATGAATTGTTAGGCTATCTCGGGTCATTATGAATTGTTAAGCTATCGCGGGTCGTTAAGAATTGTTAGGCTATCGCGGGTCGTTAAGAATTGTTAGGCTATCGCGGGTCGTTATGAATTGTTAAGCTATCGCGGGTCGTTAAGAATTGTTAAGCTATCGCGGGTCGTTATGAATTGTTAAGCTATCGCGGGTCGTTAAGAATTGTTAAGCTATCGCGGGTCGTTAAGAATTGTTAGGCTATCGCTGATCGTTAAGAATTGTTAGGCTATCGCGGGTCTTTATGAATTGTTAGGCTATCGCGGGTCTTTATGAATTGTTAGGCTATCGCGGGTCGTTAAGAATTGTTAGGCTATCGCGGGTCGTTAAGAATTGTTAGGCTATCGCGGGTCGTTATGAATTCATCTCCAGTATTCTCATCCATCCATCCGTCCGTCCGTCCATCAATCTATTGACCTTTCGAGCCGTAGCCGGTTCATAGGGCGTAGACCGAGATACTGCTCTTATCTAAATTTTTATTCTAGAAGTTTTCAATCCTTGTAAAGATCTTTTATCAAATCTTGACATTTGTCTCTGTTCTGTGCAAGCAGCTCTATCTCATTGAGGGAGCCGATTCCTGCTGCTCTTGCCTCTCTCACCAATGTTCTCAGTGCCTCTCTTGGATTTCCTCTTACCTGTTGTTTTCCACATGAGGACTTCCTTTGCTATTCGGTTATTATCACTTCTCATTACAAGTCCAATATATGACCATCTTTTTTTCTTTATTACTGAAGATATTAGTGGTTGATTGGCGATTTCTCTAATTTTATCGTTTGTTTTGAACTCGTTCCACGCTATACCAAGTATTTTCCTTAGACATTTATTTTCTAATGCGTTCAACTTTGTTTCTATGTCTCTTGTTTTCCAGCTCTCACATGCATATGTAAGGGTAGATAGTACATTTGATTTGAATAGTCTCAGTTTTGTGTTTGTGCTGATGAGTTTTGATTTTCACAACTTGTCTACGCTTCTGAAAGATCATTGCTGCTTTAGCTTTTCTTATTTTAATTTTTTTTTACTTGTATCCCCTTCTCGATCAATGTGACTTCCAAGATAGATAAAGTGATTGATCTCTTCCACTTGGTTGTTTTCCATGTATATTTTGTCATCTGTTGGAATTAGGCGTTTCATGACCTTAGTCTTTTCCTGATTGATCTCAAGCTCATTTTTGCTGGCTATTGATGACAGTTCAATTGTGTTTTCCTGCTCCGTTTTTATCTGACTGCTGATGAGGACTATGTCATAATCAAGAGTTCTTGATCAGTTAACTTGATTTCTTGCACTGAACTTCTTTGCTACTTGATTTAATTCATAAGTTAGGTACAATATCAACCTTTATACTGTTGATATAATTTCGTATTTTCTGGATATACTTTGATAACACTGTTTAAATATTTTTGATCGCTAGCTTGATAAGTAATTACTACAGCGGCGATTTTTTTTTCAGTTCATTCACTGTGATCGTTGACTTGATAAGTAATTACTACAGCGGAGATTTTTTGTTGTCAGTTCATTTACTGTGATCGTTGACTTGGTAAGTAATTACTACAGCGGCGATTTTTGTTTTGTCAGTTCATTCACTGTGATCGTTGACTTGATAAGTAATTAGTACAGCGGCGATTTTTTGTTGTCAGTTCATTCACTGTGATCGTTGACTTGATAAGTAATTACTACAGCGGCGATTTTTGTTGTCAGTTCATTCACTGTGATCGTTGACTTGATAAGTAATTACTACATCGGCGATATTTTGTTGTCAGTTCATTCACTGTGATCGTTGACTTGATAAGTAATTACTACAGCGGAGATATGTTTTGTTGTCAGTTCATTCACTGTGATCGTTGACTTGATAAGTAATTACTACAGCGGAGATTTTTTGTTGTCAGTTCATTCACTGTGATCGTTGACTGATTTATTCTCTTCGCTGATTTATAACGTCTATCTTACATAAAGACCCAGGCTCTTGTAGATGACCTTATCTAAAGCTCGCGGCATAAAAAAATGATCTTGTTATAGATCACAGCAGACTGTTGATCTTGTAATATCTTTATCAGAATTTTGAGTTGACCTAGATCATGCATCTTAATTATTACTGGGTTGGCACAGCGAACAAACAGCCGATGAAGCAGTATATAAGTATTGGACGCTCCCATCTTGTTACTGGATATAAATTTAGCACTATGATCAATTAGTGGTAGTACTGAACATCATCATTTATGTTGACATTAAGGTAACTTTTAAGTTAACACTGATGGACAGTGAAATTGTGTTCTAATGCTTATCTCCGCTAAACTATCTATCTAAACTAATGCCAGTGTGTCCAGCCATTTCTATCAGTCGTGTCTATCTCATAACTCTAAACAACTAACTCACTACTAGTGATCTAAACTAATGCCAGTGTGTTCAGCCATTTCTATCAATTGTCTATCACATAACTCTGAACAACTAACTACTACTAGTGATCTAAACTAATGTCAGTGTGTCCAGCCTTTTCTATCAGTCGTGTCTATCTCATAACTCTGAACAAATAACTCTCACTACTTGTGATCTAAACTAATGTCAGTATGTCCTGCCTTTTCTATCAGTTGTCTATCTCATAAGTCTGAACAACTAACTCTCACTACTAGTGATCTAAACTAATGCCAGTGTATCCAGCCATTTCTATCAGTCGTGTCTATCTCATAACTCTGAACAAATAACTCTCACTACTTGTGATATAAACTAATGTCAGTGTGCCCAGCCATTTCTTTTAGTTGTGCCTATCTCATAACTCTAAACAACTAACTCTCACTACTAGTGAGCTAAACTAATGTCTATGCGTTCAACCATTTCTTTCAGTCGTGTCTATCTCATAACTCTGAAGTTACTCTTCTACTTGACTGACTGACTACATCTCGTCTCATTTTTTGTTGTAACAAGATACAACAGTCTTTATTCTTAATCTCCGCATTGCTTGACAACATTCTCCAGACACAATCAGCAATGTTCTATCATTCTACAACTTTTTGCAGCGTTACTTTGTAGAGCCAATCGGCGGTGTTTATAGCAAGTAACTCCTTGACCGTACTGAAGTTTCTGTGACAATATGTAGTAGTTAGCTTGTCATTCTTTGTTCAATTCACACAGTTCTACTCTTGTAATTCGTGAGAACGTTATAGAATCTCTAAGAAAATCTCTCGTGCTGATAAATATTATAATAACTCCATTGAACAATCTCTAAAATCTATTAATTTATATCCTAAAGTTTTTACATTTCCACTGATGACTTCTCTAAACTATTCTAGCTCCACTGCCTGAGACAGGTCACTGAACTCGTCTACTACATTTTTGCTGGTACGTCCAAAAGCTTCGATGGCGAATATCGATCTAACTACATCACTCTAAACTCCACTGCCTGAGACAGGTCACTGAACTCGTCTACTACATTTTTGCTGGTACGTCCAAAAGCTTCGATGGCGAATATCGATCTAACTACATCACTCTAAACTCGTCTACTACATTTTTGCTGGTACGTCCAAAATCTTTTTCTTTTCCTGTGACTCTTTGTTTTCCACTCAGTGATTTGTTCTTTTCCTCCTGCACTACCAGGATGCAGCGACAGGTGGATTTTTTTTAACGTGCCATAGAACCGTGTATGATCCCGAGTGCGATTTGCATTAAAACGTTTACATCATCGTGGATTCCCTAGGCATTGCCTTTATTTTCTCTAGTGTTAGTAATTTAAATTATCTAATCTAGTTGTATTTAATGTTAGTAACTTTCATAGCATTAATTAAATTACTTATAAGCAGGTATGATGCAGGTTTTCAAATGTGGTTTTGTGGAAGTAGGTGTAGCTCCATTTGATTCTACTTTTGAGGTATTGTTCCTGCTGCTTGACGAGTTGCTTGTAGATGTCTTGTGTTTTGTGACGCATCAGACGGTCATTTCCTTCAAGGGCATGGACGCAGGTCTTGTAGAAGGACGGCATTTTTCCGAAACGGTGCGGTTTGTCGTTGCAGAGATTTTTTTTTAAATTTCATTTTAATAACACATTTTCCTATAGCAGGTTAGGTGGGCTGCTGCCGATAATGTAAAAAAAAAAAAAAAACCATCTACAGGCTTTTGCAAAGGGATATAATGTGGCAAGGCCGCTTGTTCCGAGGCCAACTGGCCCCATCAATATACACATCAGAGTTGAGTGGGTTATTTTATGGGCTTCTGACCCACTGATATCCGCAACTACAGTCGATGTCGAAAACCGAAATATCCATCTGTTTACCGGGAAGTGTGTGAATCCTAAAGATCTACAACAATTACTTAATGTAATAAACATGACAAGCAAAATATATGGATAAGATATGAAAATAAAAAAAAGACTAAAATGATGATCATAAACAAAGAAAATTATCAAGACCTACAACTAAATGTTAAAGTTTAAGGAATACATCTGGAGACAGTTCAGAGCTACAACTACCTGGGACATACTATAACCAGTGATGGAAAATGTATAACTGAAATAAACAAACGAAGAGGTATAGCAAAAAGTAATTTTAATGCCATGAAAAATATATTAACATCAAAACAAATAACACCAGGGCTAAAACTAAGAAAAGCAAAATGTTACATCTTCTCAACATTCCTGTATGGTGCAGAAACATGGACATTAGACAAGAAAATAGAACAGAAAATTAAAGACTTTGAAATGTGGATTTATAGAAGAATAGGTAGAATTGGATGGAAACAAAAGATAACAAACGATAAAGTTTTAAAACAACTGAATATAAAAAGAGAACTACTAAATACAATTAAGACAAGACAAATGACATTTTTGGGGCATGTTAAAAGAAACAACAGCTTAATAAAAGTAATATTGAAAGCTAAGACAGAAGGTAAAAGAGGCAGAGGTAGACCAAGACTAACATGGATGAGTAACATCAAAAGATGGACAAGTCAACCTATGACAATCTGCCCCATCAAAGCAAGAGACAGAGTGGAATGGCGCTCCATGGTAGCCAACCTTCGATGCGAGACGGCACTCAATGATGATGATGATGATCGTGTGAATTCAGCTGAAGTTGCAGCCACGCCATCGATATTCTTTGGCAAATCGTGTCACTTGTCGGTATTTGTAAAACAGTCGTCTAGTTGATTCCTGGTACAAAAAAATAACTAGATCGTTATAGCATTGAAAACACTTACCTGGCTCCTTTACTCGAGACCTTGGGAAGCATTTTGTGTATAAGAAACAAAGTTGTCCAAAATCTTCGAGGGAACTTATATGCTCTAGTCTGTCTACGCTGAATATGCTTCTGTGTGTCCAACTATTCTTCTGTGTGTCCAACTATTCTACTGTCCCTAGTTTATAAATCCCCAGTATCATTATCCCAAGCTCATTTCCGCATCCAATCAAACTACTCCACGTTGTCTCCAATTTACAAACACGTCACTGCCCTCTTTCCAACTTTCAAAACTTCAAGATCACACTACCTTGAACTCTCGACCTTGGATACATTTACGGACTAATATTTTCTATCGACTTAATTCTCTCGTCACGCACTGCCATATCCCCACAATTTCCATGCACACACGCTCTAGTCACTATACTTTTACAATGGACAATAGCATGAGAATATTTCAAGCATGTGGGTAGGGCTTAATGATAGACAATAACGTGAGTGTATATGTCAAGAATGTGGGTTGGGCTTAGTGATAGACAATAACGTGAGTGTATATGTCAAGAATGTGGGTTGGGCTTAGTGATAGACAATAACGTGAGTGTATATGTCAAGAATGTGGGTTGGGCTTAGTGATAGACAATAACGTGAGTGTATATGTCAAGAATGTGGGTTGGGCTTAGTGATAGACAATAACGTGAGTGTATATGTCAAGAATGTGGGTTGGGCTTAGTGATAGACAATAACGTGAGTGTATATGTCAAGAATGTGGGTTGGGCTTAGTGATAGACAATAACGTGAGTGTATATGTCAACAATGTGGGTTGGGCTTAGTGATAGACAATAACGTGAGTGTATATGTCAAGAATGTGGGTTGGGCTTAGTGATAGACAATAACGTGAGTGTATATGTCAAGAATGTGGGTTGGGCTTAGTGATAGACAATAACGTGAGTGTATATGTCAAGAATGTGGGTTGGGCTTAGTGATAGACAATAACGTGAGTGTATATGTCAAGAATGTGGGTTGGGCTTAGTGATAGACAATAACGTGAGTGTATATGTCAACAATGTGGGTTGGGCTTAGTGATAGACAATAACGTGAGTGTATATGTCAAGAATGTGAACATTGCTTACGTTATAACTTGTCGTGGTTACCGCTCTTTTAACACACAGCGCTGATGCACAATTAATAACTAGAAGGCTGGCTAACTTCCAAACAATTTACAAAAAAAAAAAAAAAAAAAAAAAAAAAAAAAAAAAAGAATAAAGGAATATATGCATATAACGGAACATGATGATGATGTGCAAAAGTCATGACAAACTTTGAAAGTCAAATGAGAAAGAAAATAATAAAAATAAAGAGGACGAGCTACTAAGCTTTCTATGTGTCTCGCCTTGCACATCTCAGAATTTTGTTAAAACCTTTCTAATCATTGAACTTTGACCTTCCACCACACAGTCCCGTAGACTCTAAGGTTCAAGGTCCTGAATTAACAATTAAAAAATGTAGAGAAGACAGTCTGTAAGGTGTAAAAGAAACAAAACTGGATTATCTGGTTTGTTAGTGCCAATCACTTACATCTTTGTTCTTTTAATTCTAGTTGTCACCCACTGACTGCCTCACGTTACAAATGAGTCTCCAGTTGATATTTTTTAACTCAATCTATTTATTGCTTATGTATTGCACAAACACCTTCATTTTTTTTTTAAAGGACACCCAGTAAAGGAAGATACTATTTGATATCTTTCTTCAAGGGAATTCATAAAATAATTCTTCTGCTTTTTCTTTGCCTTTTAGCGTCGAGGGGAGATATAATTTGCAGTCTTTTGCTCTTCTGTTCGCCTCTGCTGCTGTTATGTTTCCTAGTGCTTCTAATATTCCATCGATCCATCTTTTTCGTGGTCGACCCTTGGGTCTGGTATTCTCGCAACGTTTATTAAGAGCTCGTTGTTTTGTGTTTTGATTGTCACATGGCCAAACCTTTATATCTGTTGTTTCTTTACAAATTCTATGGCGGGGGCTATTCCTAACTTTTTTTTTCTCAGTTCTTCATTTCTGATCTTATCTCTCAGACTGTTTCCTGTCATTCGTCCGACACATTTAATTTCAGTAGAGGTTATTTATCTTATTGTTCTTGCATCTAGGGTCCAGGACTGGCATTGGTAGCACAACGTTGCGATGAAGATTGTATTGTACACACCCGTTTTGCCTCTAGAGTTATTTCCTTGTTGGACAATAGTGGTGAAAGCTGTCCAATGATTTGACAAGACTTGTGCTGTATCTTGAGTCTATCTCTGCTGTTTGTGAATTGTTGTTTGTCACTAAACATCCTAGGTATTTGAATTCCTCTACTTGTTTTAGTTGTCTGCCGTCTATAGGTATGTTGATGTTCTGTTTATTGTTTGGCGACATTCATGACTTATGTTTTGTGATGTTGATTTCATGTTGTATTTTGTGCATGTGCTGTTGCGTTCATTTAAGTGTTCTTGTAGGTCTTCTATTTGTTCATGTATTAGTGCCTGATCGTCTGCAAATAAAAGCTCGCTGATCTCCTATGTGTCTGAAGGGTTAGCTAACTTGCATATATAGTCCATGTATGTAATAAACAGTAGGGGGATTGTACGCACCCCTGTCTTACACCTGATCTAACTTCGAAGTGGTGTAGCCAGCCGCTGTTCTGACTGTGCAGCTGTTGTTGATGTAGAGACTTAGATTTGTTATATGTTGGCTTACTCCGTATGTTGTTAGTATCTCCCACAGCTGTTCTCTGTTTACTCTGTCGAATGCTTTTTCCTGGTCAATGAAAGCTATGTACGAATTTTGATTGTGTTCAGTCGTTTTTTTTTTTCTGCAAACTGTTTTAATGTGAATAGAGCGTCAGTACATCATCTCTTTGTTTCGGAACCTCATTTGATAATCGCTTAACTGTAGTTCTATTATTGGTCTCAGCTTTTTTTCCCACGATTTTGGCGTATAGCTTTCCTACATGGCTAAGAAGAGATATACCTCTATATTTCTTGTAGTCTCTTTCGCTACCTTTCTTTTTCCATATTGGTACGATGATTTAAAAAAAAAAATAATAATACTTAGAAAGTTATATTGGATTATTCCAAACTAAATTTAAAATTGGCAAATATATTCGTAAGATGTCTTATTAGAAAGTAATTTCTTTATACGATCGTAAAAATATGTTTTGCAATATTTATTTTTTTTCTTTTCTGTTAAACACTAACACTAAGTTTATTACATGACGTACTGGTTCCTTATTAAATGAACATCTTATCACGGTAACTGTCGCTGATAACTCTTGCGCGTAATATTAATTCTTGTCCTGTATATAGTGTGCTGCCATTCATCATGGGCTTAGGTCGGTGGAAGAAAAGAGAGTACCTCTCATAAGACCGATCTCCAACATTATATTGTAATATATAATCAGAATAACATATCCATGTAACACAGACCGGACCTATTCACAAAGATAATATATCAATGTAACACAAACCGGACCTATTCATAAAGATAACATATCAACGTAACACAGACCAAACCTATTCACAAAGATAACATATCAATGTAACACAGACCGAACCTATTGACAAAGATAACATATCAATGTAACACAGACCGAACCTATTCACAAAGATATAACCTAGTCACAACGATAACAGAAATGATGCAGAGACACAAATACAAAACATCCACAATTATCGACAGGAGCATAATTGTAGGCACTTACATCATCCGAAGACTAACACACATAGCCACAGTCTTTGACCCACCGTAGCCAAGAAAAACAGAAATAAACAAACTGATTAGACATTTAGTTTCTGGACACATCATACATAGCATACAACACAAGACAATGATACAGCACACAAAAACAAGGAGGGATTTCACTACAGGACATACACACACAATTTAAATCTGTCAGAATAAGTCACGTGATCCGCATCATCCAACAACAAATCACATATTTGCACATTACTACATGGGACTGAGGTTTTTTTTTTTAAATTAACAAAACTTAATAATTCAAAACCCACGTTCAATAAAACTTACATTCCAAGGACATGACAACTTATTACATCAAAGAACAAATACCATTTACAAACACCGAATTAAACAGCAAGCACTTCTACTATCCGGGCGTAATACCGACCACATTACACCAAAAATCATGTGCCGAAGGTCTAAACAAATTATGCTCATTAGCACCATAATACTTGAACGCCACTTGGCGTGCCGGCCATTTTATTTATTTATTTTTTAACCCCTTTCTACCACTCAAAATCAAGAGAGGCCAAAAATACTTTCTCACGGACTACACCAGCACCTTCTCAAACACCCAGAATCCACACATCGCCCCCAAAGCAAGGGAAGTCACCTACAGACTCATAAACAGCGTGACACCCACAAAAGAAAATAACCTCACCTGTCAGGACAGACGGCCAAGTGTTAACTTTGCAGACGAAACTTACAAGAAACAGAAGAACACAAATTCTACGAATACAGCGCAATCATAACAGCAAGAATGGCGTTACAACACATACTAGAAACACACACCACACAGCAGGTAGCCCTGTACAGATCTTTTATACTCAAATCACTGCCAAAAACAATAACACACGAATATTTCACAAAATCATTTATTCTACTATCTGAATACAGAAATGTAGTGTGGACCTGTCAAAATGCGGTCACATTTCAATTTAAAACTGAATCCTAACCTGTTTGTATACATCTATAAACAGCAATCAAAGTGGATCTTTAAAGAAAAACATAATTTAACTCGTGAGAAAGAAAGAAAGAATGAATGAATGAGGGAATGAATGAATGAATGATTATATTCGAAAGCAAAGACACATTTTAAAAGTCTTTACATTCCCTTGTTTACTATATTTGTTAGTGACAAGCGAAAGACGCTATAGCTTATTTCATAAGTCGTGCCCAACTTTAAAAATCAATATCTTTTAAACCGCTTTTTGTAATTTTTTCAAAATTTGCATGTATAGTTATAATGATTAGAACCCAACAGGGAATTAATTTCATTAAAAACAAACATTTGGTTATTATTATTGCTTATTTGATTTATATAAATTTATAACGACCCATTGATGTAGTCAAAACTTAGTGTTTACAGTATTTAAGTTAAAAATAGCGATTACAAATCCATACACGCTGAAATTTACGATTTTGCACGCTTTCCGCGTGAGTTTTCTGACACAATTAGACACTTGTAGTAAACACGAGACATTGTGTGTTCCATTTCCGTTAATTCAGCGGCGTAACGTGGAACAATAACATTTATCATGAGTCTTAAAATGAAATTCTGCAGTTTACAAAACATCGCAATAAAAATATATGACTATTTTTGCAAAGAGGCTAAACGAGGAAGATTATTTCATTCTTTAGAAAACCCTGAGAATAGGACAAGACACATTTTGGATTTATCTAAACGGTCATTTAATCGCTGGATTCAAGCACGTGACCGTCAATGTTCCAAATATACAAAATCACAAGGAAGAGCAAAAATGTTGGATAATTTCGACAGTGAACTTATTAGAAGTGAAATTCGCAAAATGTTGGGTATGAATGAAACTGTTACAATAAGAAAATTAAAAGTATCGCTGAAAAAGAACAACAGTATTGAAATATCAAAGTCTACATTATGGAGGAATGTGAGAGCTGCAGGCTTTACATTCAGAAAGTATTCCAATGGACGAAACTTCATCTCTGAGAAGCCACATATAGTAGTCATGAGAAGCAAGTACTTACGTGAAGTAAAAGAGGTGCGCAAGTAAGGTTATGATATTGTGTACTTGGATGAAACATGGATCAATGCTCACCACACTAACCAAAGGGAATGGCAGTCATCAGATGGAAAGATTAAGAGATTAATACCTAGCAGCAAAGGACAGCGCTTGATAATTGCTCATGCAGGTAGTCGACAACATGGACTAATACAGAATGCAGAGCTCATTTTTCTTTCAAAATCCATAGACAATCGGGATTATCACTCTGAGATGAATGGTCACATATTTAGACATTGGATTGAACATTCTGTTCTCCCAGCACTAGATCGACCATCTTGCCTAATAATGGACAATGCAGCGTACCACAACATTGTTGCACTTGAAGATAAAGTCCCGACGTCATCCAGTACAAAATATGCTATTAAGATATGGCTCACAAAGGAGCACATACAATTTAATAACATGTACTTAAAACCTGAATTACTATCTCTAGTAAAGCAAAAACAGAGGACAAAGATTTTTCAAATAGATAAGATTATCCAAGAGCACGGTCATATAAGTTTGAGGCTGCCACCTTACCATGCTCATTTAAATCCAATAGAACTAATCTGGGCAAAATTAAAAGGACAAGTGGCAGATGAAAATACAACATTCAAAATATGCGATGTAAAGACTCTTGCTAATCTCGCTTTATTAAATATAGACAAAGATTATTGGGCTAAATGTGAAGACCACGTCTTAAAACAGGAAGAGGAATATTGGAAAAATGATGGTTTGTGGAATGTTCAACCCCAAACAGTTATTAATCTTTTAGACTCTTCTGATTCAGAATGAAAGTATATAGCCCCCACAATGTTGGCCCCTATATTACCTTAAATTATTTCAACAAACGGTCCTTTTCAGGACCACACAACTATGAAAATTGGACACACAGGTATACCTTGATATTATTATCGTCCGTCCTCGAACTGAGCAGACAATAATTCTCCTGGTGTTTTGTTTTATCCAGTTATTTCCCCATTACGGCCACGCCTTTACCTAGTGAAAATTAATCGTAGACCAGCAACTACGGTAATTTCTATTCTTTAGGGCTTCACAATTTACAATTTTGACAAACATCAAAGAAAAATCGCCGCTTTAAGAAAACTGCAGCTGCAAGATATTTGTTAAATATACATTTAAAGGGTCTTTTGCATTCTAATAACATTTGGAAAATTTCAAAAGTCATTAACAAACGGTTAGACAGTAATAGCGTTTTGAAGTTGGGCATATGTTTTGAAACGAGCTATAGTTCCCGAGTATGTTTGTCTTAGAGACATCGATGAGACTGCAGTACCTGAGTATGTTTGTCTTAGAGACATCGATGAGACTGCAGTACCTGAGTATGTTTGTCTTAGAGACATCGATGAGACTGCAGTACCTGAGTATGTTTGTCTTAGAGACATCGATGAGACTGCAGTACCTGAGTATGTTTGTCTTAGAGACATCGATGAGACTGCAGTACCTGAGTATGTTTGTCTTAGAGACATCGATGAGACTGCAGTACCTGAGTATGTTTGTCTTAGAGACATCGATGAGACTGCAGTACCTGAGTATGTTTGTCTTAGAGACATCGATGAGACTGCAGTACCTGAGTATGCTTCTCTTAGGGACGCCGATGCGACGTCACACCTTTCAAAAATAGAAACAGACTTCATGGACCTTTTGTTATTATTGTTTCCTCTACCGTTCCTTTAAATTTGTATCACACTAATCGCAAGACCAACAGATTGTGTTTTTTGGAATGTCTTATTGACATGTCTCTTAACTACACCGAAAATATAAGTAACACTTATATATCATCATCATCATCTCCAGAATATATTCCAGTTGTTCACCTCTCCCTACATGGCCAAGAAATGATAATTGTTTCTTCATAATATCGGAAATTAGCTCTCTTTTTGCTTTGGCCTCTTTCAGAACTTTTTTATTACTCTTATTAACTGTCCATTGTATTCTCAACATTCTTCTGTAAAAACCACATTTCTACCGACTCCATTGATTTTCTTGTCTGTTGTCCTATTGTCCATGATTCACATCAATGTGTTAAGACTGGCTCTACATAACATTTAATAACTCTTTTCTTGTTTTTATTGTCAAAAATGGATTGCATAGTATCTTCCTCACTTATATAAAATTTTTAATGTTATAATATAAAACATATATAAGGAGCAATATGATGATGATGATGATGATGCGTTCGTCCGATGATTTGAGGTATTCTAACGGATACGAACCGTAGACTTCCTCCTCGTCATCCGCCCTTATAAGGACGTTAAGTGGACGTAGTTACGTTGTGTTGAAGTTTGCAGTGTAACACTGTGATATCTGCGCCTTTCGGCCCAACACATCCGATTTCAGCCGACGCTTTTTTTGTGTACCGGGTTCGTCTTCCCACTTCGATCCCTGCTCGCTTGGCCAGACTAGACAGGTTAGTCTGTTTCTAGAGGCACCACGAAGAGGTGTAGCAGGGTCTGGATGGTTCTGGTTCACCGATCCTGGCGCAAGCCATCAGTTGTGAGTCACTGACGACTTCCAGCTCTGGTGCTGGGGGGGGGGGGCGCGCCTTCGCCTCCAGGAGCAATATAATGAGTATTATTTTTCAAACCTGACATCGTTTGGTTTCATAATGACAATTAATTAAGAGGAATAAAAAACCAATATGGCAACATCTAGTCACAACGATAACAGATATACTGCACAGATAGAAATACAAAACATCCACACATTTCGGCATGGGCGTCATTGTAAACACCTCCATCATCCCAAAACTGATATACAGTCTTTCACTTACCGCAGTCAACAATCAAAGTAACAAAGAAACAGATAGATATTTGCTTTGTGGACACACTGTACATAGCAAATATGACATTACAGAAGGGAGAAGCAGCATAGACAATTCCAGATGACAGGTTATTGAAAGCACACCAACAAAATCTACACAAACTATTAGATGAGCATGTGACTGAAAGTGAACAAAAATGCTTTACTGTTAAAACGATAGAAACTATGATAATATCAAAGAAAACAAACTCACAAGAATGTCGAGTAAAACGCCAAGGAAACCCAAAAGGATAACACATCCTTTCATGTATAATCGGTCAGAATCATCTGTGTTGAGGCATCTAGGTCAACGGGCACGAGGATCCAGGGAAAGACAACTCCTGGCATTCAGACACTCCCTCCTCCTCCCCCCCCCCATCCGCCCCAATTGCCATGGACACAGGAGGTATAATTGGTTTAGCTTGAAACAGCCGATAAGCTCTCTGGTGTACTCGGTGTGAAATAGCTGATAAACTCTCTGGTGTACTCCGTAATGAAAAAGCTGATAAGCTCGCTGGCGTACTCGGTAATGAAATATCTGATAAGCTCTCTGGTGTACTTGGTAATGAAATAGCTGATACGCTCTATGGTGTACTCGGTAATGAAATAGCTGATAAGCTCTCTTGTATACTCGGTAATGAAATACCTAATAATCTCGCTGGCAGCTCTGATACTGAGTGAGTCTTTACCATGGACAAAGAGGACATAATCAAGCTTGTTCTTCACTCCTTAAGAGACAAGGAGAATGGGTGGGACAAAGATGTACGTATTGAAAGATGAAGGAGAATTGGTGGGACAATGATGTATGTATTGAAAGACTAAGCAGAATGGGTGGGACAATGATGTATGTATTGAAAGTCTATGGAGAATGGGTGGGACAATGATGTATGTATTGAAAGTTTAAGTAGAATGGGTGGGACAAAGATGTATGCTTTGAAAGACGAAGGAGAATGGGTGGGACAATGATGTATGTATTGAAAGACTAAGGAGAATGGGTGGGACAATGATGTATGTATTGAAAGACTAAGGAGAATGGGTGGGACAATGATGTATGTATTGAAAGTCTAAGGAGAATGGGTGGGACAATGATGTATATTTGGAAAGAATAAGGAGAATGGGTGGGACAATGATGTATGTATTGAAAGACTAAGGAGAATGGGTGGGACAATGATGTATGTATTGAAAGACTAAAGAGAATGGGTGGGACAATGACGTATGTATTGAAAGTTTAAGGAGAATGGGTGGAACAATGATGTATGTATTGAAAGTCTAAGGAGAATGGGTGGGACAATGATGTATGTATTGAAAGACTAAGGAGAATGGGTGGGACAATGATGTATGTATTGAAAGACTAAGGGGAATGGGTGGGACAATGATGTATGTATTGAAAGACTAAGGAGAATGGGTGGGACAATGATGTAAGTATTGAAAGTCTAAGGAGAATGGGCAGGACAATGATGTATGTATTGAAAGATTAAGGAGAATGGGTGGGACAATGATATATGCACTGAAATACTAAGGAGAATGGGTGGGACAATGATGTATATATGGAAAGAATAAGGAGAATGGGTGGGACAATGATGTATGTATTGAAAGACTAAGGAGAATGGGTGGGACAATGATGTATGTATTGAAAGACTAAGGAGAATGGGTGTGGCAATGATATATGTATTGAAAGACTAAGGAGAATGTGTGGGACAATGATGTATGTATTGAAAGACTAAGGAGAATGGGTGTGGCAATGATGTATGTATTGAAAGACTAAGGAGAATGGGTGTGGCAATGATGTATGTATTGAAAGTCTAAGGAGAATGGGTGGGACAATGATGTATGTATTGAAAGACTAAGGAGAATGGGTGTGACAATGATGTATGTATTGAAAGACTAATGAGAATGGGTGGGACAATGATGTATGTATTGAAAGACTAAGGAGAATGGGTGGGACAATGATGTATGTACTGAAAGACTAAGGAGAATGGGTGGGACAATGGTGTATGTACTGAAAGACTAAGGAGAATGGGTGTGGCAATGATGTATGTATTGAAAGACTAAGGAGAATGGGTAGGACAATGATGTATGTATTGAAAGACTAAGGAGAATGGGTGGGACAATGATGTATGTATTGAAAGTCTAAGGAGAATGGGTGGGACAATGATGTATGTATTGAAAGACTTAGGAGAATGGGTGGGACAATGATGTATGTATTGAAAGACTAAAGAGAATGGGTGGGACAATGATGTATGTATTGAAAGACTAAGGAGAATGGGTGGTACAATGATGAATGTACTGAAAGACTAAAGAGAATGGGTGGGACAATGGTGTATGTATTGAAAGATTAAGGAGAATTGTTGGGACAATGATGTATGTATTGAAAGACTAAGGAGAATTGTTGGGACAATGATGTATGTATTGAAAGACTAAGGAGAATTGTTGGGACAATGATGTATGTATTGAAAGACTAAGGAGAATTGTTGGGACAATGGTGTATGTATTGAAAGACTAAGGAGAATTGTTGGGACAATGATGTATGTATTGAAAGATTAAGGAGAATTGTTGGGACAATGATGTATGTATTGAAAGATTAAGGAGAATTGTTGGGACAATGATGTATGTATTGAAAGACTAAGGAGAATTGTTGGGACAATGATGTATGTATTGAAAGACTAAGGAGAATTGTTGGGACAATGATGTATGTATTGAAAGACTAAGGAGAATTGTTGGGACAATGATGTATGTATTGAAAGTCTAAGGAGAATGGGTGGGACAATGATGTATGTATTGAAAGACTAAAGAGAATGGGTGGGACAATGACGTATATTTTGGTAGACTAAAGAGAATAGGTAGACAATGATGTATATATTGAAAGAATAAGGAGAATGGTTGGGCAATGATGTATATTTTGAAAGAATAAGGAGAATGGGTGGGACAATGATGTATATTTTGAAAGACTAAGGAGAATGGGTGGGAACAATGATGTATATTTTGAAAGACTAAGGAGAATGGGTGGGACAATGAAAGTATATATTGAAAGAATTAAGGAGAATGGGTGGGACAATGATGTATGTATTGAAAGTCTAAGGAGAATGGGTGGGACAATGATGTATGTATTGAAAGACTAAAGAGAATGGGTGGGACAATGATGTATGTATTGAAAGACTAAGGAGAATGGGTTTGGCAATGATGTATGTATTGAAAGTATAAGGAGAATGGGTGGGACAATGATGTATATGTTTAAAGACTAAAGAGACTAAAGATGGTGATGGGATCTGGTCGATCCGGAGTGCTTGGTGGGAAAAGCAAATGTATTTACAATCAACACCTTACGTGAACAATCAGTCTGCCTACGCTGCGAGAAAAGCTGGGACGAGTGTTGGAGCGGTTTGCCTCAACTTCAATTAAACTGATTTCATGAATACAATATGTTTTCATTATACATGTATAATGAATAAGTTCATTTCAACTATCCGCTATCTTTTCTCTCTATCTATTCTTGCCTAAAATGTGCCACATTGCTGACGTCATAAATAGAAAGTCAGACTCGAACACCTCGTGCCGACTGATCAAGATAGTTTTCTATTTATATCTTAAATGGTTAAAGAATTTGTGGCTCAAAAATGGAATATTTCAAAACAGAACGTGTCAAATTTGACATTTTCGAAGGCAAATATATATGTATGACAAGTATTATTGTGTTAAAACATCATTCATGCACAAATTAATGAAGCCAGAAGTTTGGAGCATCTGTGGCTGAGTAGTTAGTGTGCTCATTGCCTGATTAGAAAGGTCAAAGTTCAATAACTAGAAGTGGGTATTTTCGGACCGACAATGCTCCAATCTTCATCCAACCTGTGTAAATGGGTACCATATTTTGTTTAGAATTAATGCCGGCCTAGAGTGATACCGACCAGCTCACCAAACAATTTGCGTGGTCATGGAAAATATGGTCATTAACACCATTTTCCACATACGCCTAGCAAGACAAGGAAGTGGACCTTTACTTTTACTTGCTATCTTGACTAGAAGCTTCACTTCTGGTGTCACACATTGAAACCACTCCAATAAAATATCAATTTGTGAATGAGCAAATTGTTTTAGACTCAGGTCATCATCACTTATTAATGTTGTAAAAGTTTCAATGTAGGAAGTAAAATACCACTTTAAGATTGAAACAAGCAGCTGTGCCGTAGCTTTGCCCTTAGAACTTAATGGCTTCACTACAGTCTGGGCACCTCCATGTCTGCTCAGCCAGCAACCAACAAAATGTCCATCTCGATCGTTCATACTTTTCCTTAGAACACGCTGAGTTCTTCTCTCAAAATGGTGTGCTACTTGATGCATAGAAAACTATGTAATATTGAACGCACTGAACTCTGTACAAAAGGCGTGCAGCTCACAATGGACACACCCGAGTCACTGTAACGTCCTTCACAAGCAGCATAACTCTATGTGTCCGCGACAAAACCATGGACTTAGGATTAGTGAGCATGCCACAACAATAGTCGCTGTCCCAACAAATGAAGTCAGGCCACCACTTCCGCGAGACACTCGATTCGACCGCGGTCCAGCTTGTGGCAAATTTTTACTCGATAACAGACAAATCATACACCCAGTACCAAGGCAAAGCCGAGGCCTGTTACCGTTCTACTAAACTCAAGAGCCAGTGGCACTGCAGAACTATCTCATCGCGTGGGCACGCGAAATTCATGTCACGGGAGAGGGAGAGAGGAAGTTTAAAATCCTAACATTAAGAGAGAGAGAGGCAGTTTAAAATCCTAACATTACGAGAGAGAGAGAGCGAAAAAAAGAAATGCAGTTTAATATATTAAACATTAAGATGTAGATAGAAGAGAGAGAGAGAAAGAGAGAGAGAGAGAGTTTAAATTTCTAGCAGTAATATATAGAGATCGAGATTAAAATGAAGGAGTTAAGAGAGTTGAGAAAGTTTATACTTCTAGCATCAAAAGTTAACCATTTAAAAATGCTAGTTTGACCAGAGAGAAAATTTAAAATACAAGCACGATGTGAAAAAGCAGATTATAATATTGGTATGAAAAGAGATACAGTTAAAAATCCTACTATTAATAAAGAAACAGTTAGAAATACTAAAAAGAAAAGCAGCTTAAAATAATGTTATGAAGTAAGAGACAGTCGTTCTTTTTTATTTTATTTTTAAACTGGGAATCAAGTTCAGAATAATTGATCAAACTGGTAGAATAAAGTGTAATATGGGGTGTTTATAATGTCGCTATGGAGTGACTTGATCAATATTCTTGAAATGAAATCACCGATTGATGAAATTGACATAACATTCTGTGTCCACAATCCCGTCACAAACATAACACAGTAATCCGCTATTATATTCACGGTTTCATTGCTGAAGGTAAATGGTGTTATACAACGGAAACATGATTTTTTCTAAAAATACGTCTTCGGTAATGATTGCAAATATAGAGAAGAAGTTATTCAACAATTTGTGTTGAAATGTCCAGACTCACAAGTCTCCCACCGCAATGAGGCTATGACTTTGATTGATAAGTTTCGTGCTACGGATAGTGTTGTAGATGCATACGGATCTGGAGGGCCTTCAATTTCAGAAGACACAGAACTTGATATGCAAACCAGAATTACAATGAGCCCTAATAAATCTTTAAGGTGGTTGCCTCAACATGCAAACTTTTCCAATGAATACCGTTAACAAGGTTCTGAAGTGTTAGCTGCACTATCGTCCTTACAGATTAATTGAATCGCCTTAATTCCATGCAAGAGATTGTGAATCCAGATTGAACTACTGCATGTGGTTTCAGAACCTTATCTCTGAACGAGGTGATGAAGTCCTTGACGTGACATTCTTCACTGATGAGGCACGGTTTCATCTCTCCGATTGCGTCAACAAGTAAGAACAACCGTATGTAGAGTAGTAAAAGAACCCGCATGAATTACATCAAGTACTGCTTTACGTTCAGAAAGTCGTATGCGGATAATTGGGAAACATTTTTTTTCAATGCAAAAATCAACGCAGAACATGACCGTACTTTAATGTTGGAATCATTCATAGCCCACCTTACAGAGCGGGAAATTAAAGAAGCTCGGTTTCGGCAGGATGGGCAACAGCACACACAGCCGCAACAACATTACTTACTTATTAGGAAAGCATATTTGCAAATCACATTATTTCACTTGTAATCTGGCCTGCTCGTTCTCCAGACCTAACCCCGCCTAATTATTACCATACCTAACCCCGTCTAATTATTATCTGTGGGGGTGAGATGAAAAGAAATGTTTATCGAATATTCTGAAGACAGATAATGACCTGAAGGCAGAAATCGTCACCCAGAGACAACAAATATCACCGGACATTATCCAGAAGGTTTTTGTAGACAAACACCAGGCATACCAAGAGTTGTTAAACCCCTACTGCCCATACCAGAACAGACTCCCTTAACAGAGGAATCAGTATTGTCAAAACAAACACGGACAGAAGTGAAAGGAATACTTGACAAGGATGAACAGAATAACCTGCAGCATTTTATGGATTTTAATTCGTTTGCTGTGATACCGAGGCCTTCCATAACCAATAACAATAACAATAACCTGCAGCGTAAAACAATAACTCTGTTTCTTGGATGAAGAATACCCACAAGACCTATGGATTCGTGTATACACAGATGAGTCAATACAGAATGCAGTAAAGAATGGTGAGCAGGTGCAAACATAGAATGCCCAAATAAGAACTAGTAAAAGTAAAAGTAAAGTACCTCCGTCACGCCAAGTGGCGTATAGGGAATATGGTGTTCATCATCATCAAGTACCGGGCCTAGTGACGTAGGTGATCATGTCTCTCCACAACTTTCGATCTCGGCAGCTATTTATCATTTCTGTTGTTGACCTTCTGCCGAGCCATTCTCTTAAGCTGTCTGTTATTTTTTCTCTTTGCACTATCTCTATCACCTCTATCTCTTCGTCCCTCAATTTTCCCAGTTGTTACAATATATTCAAGTTGTTCTCTTCTCATTACATGGCCAAAAAATGATGATTGTCTCTTCCTAATATTGGAAATTAGCTCTCTTTTTGCTTTGACCTCTCTCAGAACCTCTTCATTACTCTTCTTAGCTGTCCATAGTATTCTCAACATTCTTCTGTAAAACCACATTTCTACAGACTCCAGTGATTTTCTTGTCTGTTGTCCTATTGTCCATGACTCGCATCAGTATATTAAGACTGGCTCTACGTAACATTTAAGAAATCTTTTTCTTATATATATGGTGTTAGTGACCATATATTTGACAGACCTTCGGCACATAATTTCTGGGGTCATGTGGTAGGTATTACGCCCGTGCCGCTTCACTTTCCCTGAAATAAATCAGGTACCTTTTAAAGGCTGGGTGAACCAGAAGCCGTCGGTTGGGATCAAACCCTACATCTTGTCCTTTGTAGTCCAGTTCACTAACCACTGAGCTATCGCGGCTCCCAAATAACACTAGTGATATGTATAAAATAGCAACAGAGAAATATCGTCACAATTACGATGCAGAAATCCAAGCAATAGAGTTGGCAATAGAAAATCTGCTGAACAGTAATCTTAGCTCACAGACTGTAGTGTTTTTTGACAGATACAAGATCAGTACTCCAAGCACTGCAATCTACAAAATTGCCACATCTGCAGACCTTATTGACTGAACTCTGCAAACATCACAGGATTGCCCGGCAGTGGTCCCACCTCACTGTAGAATACCAGGAAACGATAGAGCAGATCAGATGGCAAATGAAGGTGAAACAGTCACACAATCAGATGCACCGGTTACATACCATCATAAGATACAGATAATCAAATCAATCAGGAGACAACATGCCCCAAATCAGGATGCCTTTCATAATATGAATAGATGGGAACAAGTTATCAGTATACGCATTAGAACAGAACACAATCAACTCCACAGTCACTTGTATACAAAATTCAAGATCGGCACCTCAACTACATGTACATGTGGACAGGCGCCCCAGACTGCGGAACGCATATTTCAAGAATGCACTGAATATAGTAGACTGAGGAAAATCCATTGGCCCATAAAAACAACACTACAGACAAAACTATATGGGCCACTGCAAGAATTACAAAAGACGGTAACATTTATACAGGAAATGACATTGCAGATGTAGACAATATTTCAGGCAAACGAGAGATACATCCAGAAGGTTTTAGAAAATATGAAGAGGTGAGTTACAGAATGTATTGAGGCTTGTAGTGGATATTTTGAACACATGCTGTAAACACAACTCATCGTGTGAACAACTTCTTTATATAGCCTTCTTTTCTTAGTTGACATTTTAGTAACTAAAGGTAGATAACTTTTAATTTTTTTAAAAGAAATTATAAATAAGTGATATTTGCAACCATAAATAAAGGAAGATACATTTCTTTTAGTTTGGTTCTTCAGAAAATGAACTTTACTTATAGATTTTTGCAAAAGAACGAGCACATTTAATGATCATTCTTTTCTGAGAAGGCAATATGCATATGAATGACACTTTAGACAATTTACAATATACTGATATATCAAGAATTGTGTTCAATTAATCTAACAGGAGTTGCTTCCCTTTTAATAAAAGAAGACAACTTTTAATTTCTAAAGCAGATAAGAAATATATTAACATTTACATCAACAATTCAACAGGTAGAACATTTCTTGCATTTAAGTTTGATATATTAGGACAAACCGTTCCTGTAAATATTACGCAACATTTGAATATATATTCTTCAAAGAATTATTTGTTTTCTTAGCTGATAGTCAAATGATTAAAGTTTCTTAGCATTTTTATACATCCATCATCATCATGTACCATACCGGTTGGCGTAGGTGATCATGTCCCTCCACAATCTTCTATTCACAGTGCATCGTATCAGTTCTGTTGTTGACTGTTTTCCATGCCATGACACCAAGCTATCCAGTATTTTCTCTCTTTGTCGCTCGCGATCTCTCTTTCCTTTTATTTTGCCAGTTGTAACCAAGTATTCCAACTTTCCTCTTCCCATGATGTGCCCGAAAAATGTTGATTGCTTCTTTCATACGTTTTGTAAGAGCTCCCTTTTTGTGTTGGCCTCTTTGAGAACTTCCTCATTGGTCTTTTTAGCTGTCCAGGGAACTTTCTTTTATACATTACAGGTGCAAAAGAAGTTAATTTACAAAAAGTAAGCGACGCTGTATCGTCACTTCACTGTAGAGTCTAGAAGAGTTAATTTGTCAGAGAGAGATGTATCAATAACACAAGGAAAATACTATGCAGTCGAAATTTTAAATTTGTAGTACAAAAATGGAGGGGAGTTGGAGATAGACAACTGCACGAAATTCATGCCACTGGAAGAAGGAGAGAGGCAGTTTAAATTTCTAGCAGTAATAGATAGAGATTAAAATGTAAGAGTTCAGAGAGTTGAGATAGTTTATATATCTAGCATAAAAAGTTATCCATTAAAAAAACCTAGAATGATCAGAGAAACAGTTTAAAATAACCCCACCTAATTATTATCTGTGGGGAGAGCTGAAAAAAAGTTTATCAAATATTCTGAAGACAGATAATGACCTGAAGGCAGAAATCGTTACCCTGAGCCAACAATATCACCGGCCATTAGCCAGAAGGTATTTGTAGACAAACACAGACATATCATGCGTTTTTAACATTCTACTGCCGTAACCGTAACAGACTCCTTTAACAGAGGAATCTGGATTGTCGATACAAATACGTACAGAAGTGAAAGGAATACTCGACAAGCAGGAATGGAATAGTCAACAGTGTAAAACAACCACTTTCAGTTTCTTGGATGAAGAATACACACACGACCTATGGATTCGTGTGTACACCGATAGGTCAGCACATATTGCAGTAAAGAATGAGGGAGCAGTTGCCTACATCAAGTACCCAAACAACACTAGTGACATAAATACAAAAGCAACAGGGAAATATTGTAACAGTTACGATGCAGAAATCCAAGCAATAAAGTTGGCAATAGTAAAACTGCTGAACACCATTCTTATCCTACAACCTGTAGTGTTTTTTGACAGATGCAAGATCAGTACTCCAAGCACTGCAATCCAGAAAGTTGCTACATGTGCAAACTTTATTGACTGAACTCTACAAACACCACAGGATTGCCCTGCAGTGGATCCCATCTCATTATGGAATACCAGGAAACTATAGAACAGATCAGCTTTCAAAACAGGTGCAACAGGCACACAACCAGATGCGCCTGTTACATACCATCATAAAATACAAATAATCAAATCAATCAGAAGATCAAATGCTCCAAATCAGGATGACTATCATAATATGAATAGTTGGAAACAAGTTATCATTATACGCATTAGAACAGGACACAATTGACTCCACAGTCCCGTGTATACAAAATTCAAGATGGTATTTCAACGACATGTACATGTGGACAGGCGCCCCAGAGAGCGGAACGCATATTTCAAGAAAACACTGAATATAGTAGACTGAGGAAAATGCACTTGTACCATTAATACAACACTACAGACAAGACTATATGCACCACTGCAAGAATAACAAAAGACGGTAACATTTATACAGGAAACGACATTGCAGTTATAGACAATACTTCAGGCGAACGAAAGATAGATATATAGATCAGGAAGGTTTTCGAAAATAGTAAAGACAAGTCTCAGAATGTATTGAGGCCTGTGCTGGATATTTTGAACACATGCTGTAAACACAGCTTCATCGCGTGAACAGCTTCTTTACCTAATACAAGCCAGCCAACAGCAGTAGTATCTAGATGAATAACACAAATTTTATTTACAATTTCACGCAATTAAAAAAATATGTTCACTACACCGGACTTTATACAGCCTCGTTTTCTTATTTAAGATTCAAGTTGACTTTTCTGTGAGCAAAGGAAGATAACTTTTAATGTTTTAGAATTAATATTTGCAACACAAATTAAGGAAAGATACAATTCCTTTAATTTTATACTTTAGGATTTGACATTTCCTATAGAAATTTTTAAAGAATTTGCACATTTTATGAGAATATTATTTTCTGGGAAACAATATGCATATGAATAAAACTTTTGACAAATTACAATTACAATATATCGACGATTTCTTAACTTTTAATCTAACAGGAGTTGCTTCCCTTATACAAAAAGCAAGACAACTTGTAATTTCTAAAGCATATACGATTATATTAACATTTTCATCAACAATTCAACGATAAAAGAGATTCTGGAAGAGATAATGTTAGAGAGAAAGAGAGAGGTATACACCAAAAAAACTAGGAAAATACTATGCAGTTGAAATTTCAAAATTGTAGTAGAAAAAGGAGAGGAGTTGGAGATAGACAATTGCACATAATTCATGTCACTGGAGAAGGAGAGTGGCAGTTTAAAAGTCTAACATTAAGAGAAAGCGAAAAAGAGAGATGCAGTTATATATATTAAACATTAAGATATAGATAGAAGAAAGAGAATGAGAGATTGGCATTTTAAATTTCTAGCATTAATAGATAGAGATTAAAATGTAGGAGTTAAGAGAGTTTATATTTCTAGCATCAAAAGTTAACCTTTTGAAAATCCTAGAATGATCAGAGAGACAATTTAAAATACTAGCATGAAGATAAAAGCAGTTTAAAATCTTAGTATGAAAAGAGATACATTTAAAAGTCCTACTATTAAGAAAGAAACAGTTAATAATGCTAATATGAACATGAAATCAGCTTAAAATCCTGTTATGAAAATAGCGATAGACAATTACATCTCAAGCATTAAAATAGAGAGACAGTCATTCTTTTTTTTATTTTTTAATTGAGAATCAAGTTCTGAATAGTTTAATTAACTTGTAGTAACAAGTGTTATATAGGGTGTTTATAATGTCTCTGTGCGGTGACTCAATCAATACAAAGAAATGAAAGATGGAGCAGGGGTCAACATAGAGTACCCAAAAAATAACACTAGGGATATGTAAAAGATAGCAAAAGGGAAATATTATCACAATTACGATGCAGAAATGCAAGCAATAAAGTTGGCAATAGAAAAACTGCTGAACAGTAATCTTAGCATACAGCCTGTAGAGTTTTTGACAGATGCAGGAACAATGCTCCAGGCACTGCAATCCAGAAAGTTGCTACATCTGCAAACTTTATTGACTGAACTCTACAAACACCACAGGATTGCCTTGCAGTGGATCCCAGCTCACTATGGAATACCAGGGAAATAGAGAGCAGATCAGCTTTCAAAAGAAGGTGCAACAGGCACACAACCAGATGCGCCTGTTACATACCATCATAAGATACAGATAATCAAATCAATCAGAAGATCAAATGCTCCAAATAAGGATGCCTTTCTTAATATGAATAGATTGGAACAAGTTATCATTATACGCATTAGAACAGGACACAATTAACTCCACAGTCACGTGTATACAAAATTCAAGATCGGCACCTCAACTACATGTACACGTGGACAGGCTCCCCAGACAGCAGAACACATATTTAATGATTGCACTGAATATAGTAAAAAAAAAAAAGGTGAAGTGCCCCCGTCACGCCAAGTGGCGTATAGTGAATATGGTATTAATGACCATAAATTTTACAGACCTTCAACACAGGATTTTGGGGTAATGTGGTCGGTATTACGCCTGTGCCGCTACTCAATATAGTAGACTGAGGGAAATCGTACATATCCCATAGATACAACACTACAGACAAAATTATATGGACCACTGCAAGTATAACAAAAGACGGTAACATTTATACAGGAAACGACATTGCAGTTATAGACAATACTTCAGGCGAACGAAAGATAGATATATAGATCAGGAAGGTTTTCGAAAATAGTAAGAGACAAGTCTCAGAATCTATTGAGGCCTGTGCTGGATATTTTGAACACATGCTGTAAACACAGCTTCATCGCGTGAACAGCTTCTTTACCTAATACAAGCCAGCCAACAGCAGTAGTATCTAGATGAATAACACAAATTTTATTTACAATTTCACGCAATTTTAAAAATATGTTTACCAAACCGGACTTTATACAGCCTCGTTTTCTTATTTAAGACTCAAGTTGACTTTTCTGTGAGCAAAGGAAGATAACTTTTAATGTTTTAGAATTAATATTTGCAACACAAATTAAGGAAAGATACATTTCCTTTAATTTTATACTTTAGGATTTAACATTTGCTATAGAAATTTTAAAGACCTTGCACATTTTATGAGAATATTATTTTCTGGGAAACAATATGCATATTAATGAAACTTTTGACAAATTACAATTACAATATATCGACGATTTCTTAACTTTTAATCTAACAGGATTTGCTTCCCTTATTAAAAAAAGCAAGACAACTTGTAATTTCTAAAGCATATACGATTATATTAACATTTTCATCAACAATTCAACGGTAGAAGAGATTCTGGAAGAGATAATGTTAGAGAGAAAGAGAGAGGTATACACAAAAAAAAACTAGGAAAATACTATGCAGTTGAAATTTCAAAATTGTAGTAGAAAAAGGAGAGGAGTTGGAGATAGACAATTGCACATAATTCATGTCACTGGAGAAGGAGAGTGGCAGTTTAAAAGTCTAACATTAAGAGAAAGCCAAAAAGAGAGATGCAGTTATATATATTAAACATTAAGATATAGATAGAAGAAAGAGAATGAGAGATAGGCATTTTAAATTTCTAGCATTAATAGATAGAGATTAAAATGTAGGAGTTAAGAGAGTTTATATTTCTAGCATCAAAAGTTAACCTTTTGAAAATCCTAGAATGACCAGAGAAACAATTTAAAATACTAGTATGAAGATAAAAGCAGTTTAAAATCTTAGTATGAAAAGAGATACATTTAAAAGTCCTACTATTAAGAAAGAAACAGTTAATAATGCTAATATGAACATGAAATCAGCTTAAAATCCTGTTATGAAAATAGCGATAGACAATTACATCTCAAGCATTAAAATAGAGAGACAGTCATTCTTTTTTTTATTTTTTAATTGAGAATCAAGTTCTGAATAGTTTAATTAACTTGTAGTAACAAGTGTTATATAGGGTGGTTATAATGTCTCTGTGCGGTGACTCAATCAATACAAAGAAAAGAAAGGGGGAGCAGGGGTCAACATAGAGTACCCAAAAAATAACACTAGGGATATGTAAAAGATAGCAAAAGGGAAATATTATCACAATTACGATGCAGAAATGCAAGCAATAAAGTTGGCAATAGAAAAACTGCTGAACAGTAATCTTAGCCCACAGCCTGTAGAGTTTTTGACAGATGCAGGAACAATGCTCCAGGCACTGCAATCCAGAAAGTTGCTACATCTGCAAACTTTATTGACTGAACTCTACAAACACCACAGGATTGCCTTGCAGTGGATCCCAGCTCACTATGGAATACCAGGGAAATAGAGAGCAGATCAGCTTTCAAAAGAAGGTGCAACAGGCACACAACCAGATGCGCCTGTTACATACCATCATAAGATACAGATAATCAAATCAATCAGAAGATCAAATGCTCCAAATAAGGATGCCTTTCTTAATATGAATAGATTGGAACAAGTTATCATTATACGCATTAGAACAGGACACAATTGACTCCACAGTCACGTGTATACAAAATTCAAGATCGGCACCTCAACTACATGTACATGTGGACAGGCGCCCCAGACAGCAGAACACATATTTAAAGATTGCACTGAATATAGTAAAAAAAAAGGTGAAGTGCCCCGTCACGCCAAGTGGCGTATAGTGAATATGGTATTAATGACCATAAATTTTACAGACCTTCAACACAGGATTTTGGGGTAATGTGGTCGGTATTACGCCTGTGCCGCTACTCAATATAGTAGACTGAGGAAATCCCACATATCCCATAGATACAACACTACAGACAAAATTATATGGACCACTGCAAGAATAACAAAAGACGGTAACATTTATACAGGGAACGACATTGCAGTTATAGACAATACTTCAGGCGAACGAAAGATAGATATATAGATCAGGAAGGTTTTCGAAAATAGTAAGAGACAAGTCTCAGAATGTATTGAGGCCTGTGCTGGATATTTTGAACACATGCTGTAAACACAGCTTCATCGCGTGAACAGCTTCTTTACCTAATACAAGCCAGCCAACAGCAGTAGTATCTAGATGAATAACACAAATTTTATTTACAATTTCACGCAATTTTAAAAATATGTTCACCACACCGGACTTTATACAGCCTCGTTTTCTTATTTAAGACTCAAGTTGACTTTTCTGTGAGCAAAGGAAGATAACTTTTAATGTTTTAGAATTAATATTTGCAACACAAATTAAGGAAAGATACATTTCCTTTAATTTTATACTTTAGGATTTGACATTTGCTATAGAAAATTTTAAAGACCTTGCACATTTTATGAGAATATTATTTTCTGGGAAACAATATGCATATTAATGAAACTTTTGACAAATTACAATTACAATATATCGACGTTTTCTTAACTTTTAATCTAACAGGATTTGCTTCCCTTATTAAAAAAAGCAAGACAACTTGTAATTTCTAAAGCATATACGATTATATTAACATTTTCATCAACAATTCAACGGTAGAAGAGATTCTGGAAGAGATAATGTTAGAGAGAAAGAGAGAGGTATACACACAAAAAAACTAGGAAAATACTATGCAGTTGAAATTTCAAAATTGTAGTAGAAAAAGGAGAGGAGTTGGAGATAGACAATTGCACATAATTCATGTCACTGGAGAAGGAGAGTGGCAGTTTAAAAGTCTAACATTAAGAGAAAGCCAAAAGAGAGATGCAGTTATATATATTAAACATTAAGATATAGATAGAAGAAAGAGAATGAGAGATAGGCATTTTAAATTTCTAGCATTAATAGATAGAGATTAAAATGTAGGAGTTAAGAGAGTTTATATTTCTAGCATCAAAAGTTAACCTTTTGAAAATCCTAGAATGACCAGAGAGACAATTTAAAATACTAGCACGAAGATAAAAGCAGTTTAAAATCTTAGTATGAAAATAGATACATTTAAAAGTCCCACTATTAAGAAAGAAACAGTTAATAATGCTAATATGAACATGAAAGCAGCTTAAAATCCTGTTATGAAAATAGCGATAGACAATTACACCTCAAGCATTAAAATAGAGTGCCAGTCATTCTTTTTTATTTTTTAATTGAGAATCAAGTTCTGAATAGTTTATCAAACTTGTAGTAACAAGTGTTATATAGGGTGGTTATAATGTCTCTGTGCGGTGACTCAATCAATATATAGAAAAGAAAGGGGAAGCAGGGGTCTACATAGAGTACCCAAAAAATAACACTAGGGATATGGAAAAGATAGCAAAAGGGAAATATTATCACAATTACGATGCAGAAATGCAAGCAATAAAGTTGGCAATAGAAAAACTGCTGAACAGTAATCTTAGCCCACAGCCTGTAGAGTTTTTGACAGATGCAGGAACAATGCTCCAGGCACTGCAATCCAGAAAGTTGCTACATCTGCAAACTTTATTGACTGAACTCTACAAACACCACAGGATTGCCTTGCAGTGGATCCCAGCTCACTATGGAATACCAGGGAAATAGAGAGCAGATCAGCTTTCAAAAGAAGGTGCAACAGGCACACAAACAGATGCGCCTGTTACATACCATCATAAGATACAGATAATCAAATCAATCAGAAGATCAAATGCTCCAAATAAGGATGCCTTTCTTAATATGAATAGATTGGAACAAGTTATCATTATACGCATTAGAACAGGACACAATTGACTCCACAGTCACGTGTATACAAAATTCAAGATCGGCACCTCAACTACATGTACATGTGGACAGGCGCCCCAGTCAGCAGAACACATATTTAAAGATTGCACTGAATATAGTAAAAAAAAAAGGTGAAGTGCCCCCGTCACGCCAAGTGGCGTATAGTGAATATGGTATTAATGACCATAAATTTTACAGACCTTCAACACAGGATTTTGGGGTAATGTGGTCGGTATTACGCCGGTGCCGCTACTCAATATAGTAGACTGAGGGAAATTCCACATATCCCATAGATACAACACTACAGACAAAATTATATGGACCACTGCAAGAATAACAAAAGACGGTAACATTTATACAGGGAACGACATTGCAGTTATAGACAATACTTCAGGCGAACGAAAGATAGATATATAGATCAGGAAGGTTTTCGAAAATAGCAAGAGACAAGTCTCAGAATGTATTGAGGCCTGAGTAGTATACAAGGGTCCATTTGTTTATTATTTGGCCCGTAAATTAACAAAGATATATAGGGCGGCGCGCGGCGCGCATAAAGCGTGCGGCGCAGGGGGAGTTAACCATGACCGCTCGTGTCGGGGCGTTGACCGCTAGTCCCGGTGACCCCGGAAGTGACCTGTTTATGTCTGGCGTATGCTGACTTTGGAGTTCTTGATGTACTTGATCGTTAGTGATAGGTTAGTAGATTATACAACATCTGGTTTCTCATAATGAGGTTTCTTCTGGGCGCCTAATGTACTGTAGGCGCAGGGGGAGCATTGCTCCAGCATTGAAATCTGAAATTTTCACAAAAGAGATGGTGTTACTCAGTTCCCCTATAATGGGGATGTTGAGTTACTAAAAATAGATTTTGATCTCTGATGCAATACCTGATTAGTTACTAAAAATAGATTGTGACCTATGATCCAATAACAGAATACTCATTGTACTGGTGACCAACGTGTCTGTTACAACGAGCCGACTATTACAACGAAATGACTGTTACATTGATATGACTGTTACAATGACATGACATACGTGTCTACTACATCGACATGACTGATACAACGACATGTCTGTTACAACGACATACCATACGTCTCTGATAAAACGACATGACATACGTGACTGTTACAACGAGATGACTATTACAACGAAATGACTGTTATATTGACATGACTGTTACATTGACATGACTGTTACAATGATATGACATACGTGTCTACTACATCGACATGACTGATACAACGACATGTCTGTTACAACGACATACCATACGTGTCTGATAAAACGACATGACATACGTGACTGTTACAACGAGATGACTATTACAACGAAATGACTGTTACATTGACATGACTGTTACATTGACATGACTGTTACAATGACATGACATACGTGTCTACTACATCGACATGACTGATACAACGACATGTCTGTTACAATGACATACCATACGTGTCTGATAAAACGACATGACATACGTGTCTGTTACAACGAGATGACTATTACAACGAAATGACTGTTACATTGACATGACTGTTACAATGACATGACATACGTGTCTACTACATCGACATGCCTGCTACAACGACATGTCTGTTACAACGATATACCATACGTCTCTGATAAAACAACATGACATACGTGCCTGTTACAACGAGATTACTATTACAACGCAATGACTGTTACATTGACATGACTGTTACATTGACATGACTGTTACAATGACATGCCATACGTGTCTACTACATCGACATGACTGATACAACGACATGTCTGTTACAACGATATACCATACGTGTCTGATAAAACGACATGACATACGTGACTGTTACAACGAGATGACTATTACAACGAAATGCCTGTTACATTGTCATGACTGTAACATTGACATGACTGTTACAATGACATGACATAGGTGTCTACTACATCGACATGCCTGATACAACGACATGTCTGTTACAACGACATACCATACAACGACATGACATA
This sequence comes from Megaustenia siamemsis, assembly GCA_032433765.1. Classification (NCBI taxonomy): domain Eukaryota; kingdom Metazoa; phylum Mollusca; class Gastropoda; order Stylommatophora; family Ariophantidae; genus Megaustenia; species Megaustenia siamemsis. The sequence continues at coordinate 14,384,418 of JAVIAB010000101.1, forward strand.
CGTGTCTACTACATCGACATGCCTGATGCAACGACATGTCTGTTACAACGACAAACCATACGTCTCTGATAAAACGACATGACATACGTGACTGTTACAACGAGATGACTATTACAACGAAATGACTGTTACATTGACATGACTGTTACATTGACATGACTGTTACAATGACATGACATACGTGTCTACTACGTCGACATGACTGATACAACGACATGTCTGTTACAACGACATGCCATACGTGTCTGATAAAACGACATGCCATACGTGACTGTTACAACGAGATGACTATTACAACGAAATGACTGTTACATTGACATGACTGTTACATTGACAGGACTGTTACAATGACATGACATACGTGTCTACTACATCGACATGCCTGATACAACGACATGTCTGTTACAACGACATACCATACGTGTCTGATAAAACGACATGACATACGTGTCTGTTACAAAGAGATGACTATTACAACGAAATGACTGTTACATTGACATGACTGTTACAATGACATGACATACGTGTCTACTACATCGACATGCCTGATACAACGACATGTCTGCTACAACGACATACCATACGTCTCTGATAAAACAACATGACATACGTGACTGTTACAACGAGATGACTATTACAACGAAATGGCTGTTACATTGAAAATGACTGTTACATTGACATGACTGTTACATTGACATGCCATACATGTCTACTACATCGACATTACTGATACAACGACATGTCTGTTACAACGATATACCATACGTGTCTGATAAAACAACATGACATACGTGACTGTTACAACGAGATGACTATTACAACGAAATGACTGTTACATTGAAAATGACTGTTACATTGACATGACTGTTACATTGACATGCCATACATGTCTACTACATCGACATGCCTGATACAACGACATGTCTGTTACAACGATATACCATACGTGTCTGATAAAACGACATGACATACGTGACTGTTACAACGAGATGACTATTACAACGAAATGCCTGTTACATTGTCATGACTGTTACATTGACATGACTGTTACAATGACATGACATACGTGTCTACTACATCAACATGCCTGATACAACGACATGTCTGTTACAACGACATATCATACGTGTCTGCTACAACGACATGACATACGTGTCTACTACATCGACATGACTGATGCAACGACATGTCTGTTACAACGACATACCATACGTCTCTGATAAAACTACATGACATACGTGACTGTTACAACGAGATGACTATTACAACGAAATGACTGTTACATTGACATGACTGTTACATTGACATGACTGTTACAATGACATGACATACGTGTCTACTACATCGACATGACTGATACAACGACATGTATGTTACAACGACATGCCATACGTGTCTGATAAAACGACATGACATACGTGACTGTTACAACGAGATGACTATTACAACGAAATGCCTGTTACTATGTCATGACTGTTACATTGACATGACTGTTACAATGACATGATATACGTGTCTACTACATCGACATGCCTGATACAACGACATGTCTGTTACAACGACATACCATACGTGTCTGTTACAACGACATGACATACGTGTCTACTACATCGACATGACTGATGCAACGACATGTCTGTTACAACGACATACCATACGTCTCTGATAAAACGACATGACATACGTGACTGTTACAACGAGATGACTATTACAACGAAATGACTGTTACATTGACATGACTTTTACATTGACATGACTGTTACAATGACATGACATACGTGTCTACTACATCGACATGACTGATACAACGACATGTCTGTTACAACGACATGCCATACGTGTCTGATAAAACGACATGACATACGTGACTGTTACAACGAGATGACTATTACAACGAAATGCCTGTTACATTGACATGATTGTTACATTGACATGACTGTTACATTGACATGACTGTTACAATGACATGACATACGTGTCTACTACATCGACATCACTGATACAACGACATGTCTTTTACAACGACATACCATACGTGTCTGATAGAACGACATGACATACGTGTCTGTTACAACGAGATGACTATTACAACGAAATGACTGTTACATTGACATGACTGTTACATTGACATGACTGTTACAATGACATGATATACGTGTCTACTACATCGACATGACTGATACAACAACATGTCTGTTACAACGACATACCATACGTGTCTGATAAAACGACATGCCATACGTGACTGTTACAACGAGATGCCTATTACAACGAAATGACTGTTACAACGACATACCATACGTCTCTGATAAAACGACATTACACACGTGACTGTTACAACGAGATGACTATTACAACGAAATGACTGTTACATTGACATGACTGTTACAATGACATGACATACGTGTCTACTACCTCGACATGACATACATACGGCGAGAGCTCACCCCGACCATGGCGCCGAGAGGTTGAGAGGTCAACGAGAGGTCACCGGGCATCCCGACATGAAATGTCACGGTTAACTCCCCCTGCGCCGCACGCGTTATGCGCGCGGGGCGCCGCCCTATATATCTTCGTTAATTTAGCGCCTAAATGCGGGTCAATCTTTCTCTACTACTAGCTAGCTGTCAGGCACCAACAAAAGCATCACGATTCACCTGTCTCATTCAGCCTCTAATTCTGTGATCGCCTGTAGCATAGTGGTAAGTGTCTGGCCTGGCACGCCGTAGACCCGTGTTCGAAATCAGATGGAGACTGTTTTTTTTAAATAATTCGGAATTTTTAAAATACGGAGCGCCAAGGTCACGCCGACAGATACCCCCAGTCAACATCCCGACACGAAATGTCACAGTTAAAAAATAATTCGGAATTTTTTAAAATACGGAGCGCCGAGGTCACGCCGACAGACACCCCCAGTCAACATCCCGACACGAAATGTCACAGTTAACTCCCCCTGCGCCTACAGTACATTAGGCGCCCAGAAGAAACCTCATTATGAGAAACCAGATGTTGTATAATCTACTAACCTATCACTAACGATCAAGTACATCAAGAACTCCAAAGTCAGCATACACCAGACATAAACAGGTCACTTCCGGGGTCACCGGGACTAGCGGTCAACGCCCCGACACGAGCGGTCATGGTTAACTCCCCCTGCGCCGCACGCTTTATGCGCGCCGCGCGCCGCCCTATATATCTTTGTTAATTTACGGGCCAAATAATAAACAAATGGACCCTTGTATACTACTGGCCTGTGCTGGATATTTTGAACACATGCTGTAAACACAGCTTCATCGCGTGAACAGCTTCTTTACCTAATACAAGCCAGCCAACAGCAGTAGTATCTAGATGAATAACACAAATTTTATTTACAATTTCACGCAATTTTAAAAATATGTTTACCACACCGGACTTTATACAGCCTCGTTTTCTTATTTAAGACTCAAGTTGACTTTTCTATGAGCAAAGGAAGATAACTTTTAATGTTTTAGAATTAATATTTGCAACACAAATTAAGGAAAGATACATTTCCTTTAATTTTATACTTTAGGATTTGACATTTGCTATAGAAAATTTTAAACACCTTGCACATTTTATGAGAATATTATTTTCTGGGAAACAATATGCATATTAATGAAACTTTTGACAAATTACAATTACAATATATCGACGATTTCTTAACTTTTAATCTAACAGGAGTTGCTTCCCTAATTTAAAAAAAGCAAGACAACTTGTAATTTCTAAAGCATATACGATTATATTAACATTTTGATCAACAATTCAACGGTAGAAGAGATTCTGGAAGAGATAATGTTAGAGAGAAAGAGAGAGGTATACACACAAAAAAACTAGGAAAATACTATGCAGTTGAAATTTCAAAATTGTAGTAGAAAAAGGAGAGGAGTTGGAGATAGACAATTGCACATAATTCATGTCACTGGAGAAGGAGAGTGGCAGTTTAAAAGTCTAACATTAAGAGAAAGCCAAAAAGAGAGATGCAGTTATATATATTAAACATTAAGATATAGATAGAAGAAAGAGAATGAGAGATAGGCATTTTAAATTTCTAGCATTAATAGATAGAGATTAAAATGTAGGAGTTAAGAGAGTTTATATTTCTAGCATCAAAAGTTAACCTTTTGAAAATCCTAGAATGACCAGAGAGACAATTTAAAATACTAGCACGAAGATAAAAGCAGTTTAAAATCTTAGTATGAAAAGAGATACATTTAAAAGTCCCACTATTAAGAAAGAAACAGTTAATAATGCTAATATGAACATGAAAGCAGCTTAAAATCCTGTTATGAAAATAGCGATAGACAATTACATCTCAAGCATTAAAATAGAGAGACAGTCATTCTTTTTTATTTTTTAATTGAGAATCAAGTTCTGAATAGTTTATCAAACTTGTAGTAACAAGTGTTATATAGGGTGTTTATAATGTCTCTGTGCGGTGACTCGATCAATACAAAGAAAAGAAAGGGGAGCAGGGGTCTACATAGAGTACTCAAAAAATAACACTAGGGATATGGAAAAGATAGCAAAAGGGAAATATTATCACAATTACGATGCAGAAATGCAAGCAATAAAGTTGGCAATAGAAAAACTGCTGAACAGTAATCTTAGCCCACAGCCTGTAGAGTTTTTGACAGATGCAGGAACAATGCTCCAGGCACTGCAATCCAGAAAGTTGCTACATCTGCAAACTTTATTGACTGAACTCTACAAACACCACAGGATTGCCTTGCAGTGGATCCCAGCTCACTATGGAATACCAGGGAAATAGAGAGCAGATCAGCTTTCAAAAGAAGGTGCAACAGGCACACAAACAGATGCGCCTGTTACATACCATCATAAGATACAGATAATCAAATCAATCAGAAGATCAAATGCTCCAAATAAGGATGCCTTTCTTAATATGAATAGATTGGAACAAGTTATCATTATACGCATTAGAACAGGACACAATTGACTCCACAGTCACGTGTATACAAAATTCAAGATCGGCACCTCAACTACATGTACATGTGGACAGGCGCCCCAGTCAGCAGAACACATATTTAAAGATTGCACTGAATATAGTAAAAAAAAAAGGTGAAGTGCCCCCGTCACGCCAAGTGGCGTATAGTGAATATGGTATTAATGACCATAAATTTTACAGACCTTCAACACAGGATTTTGGGGTAATGTGGTCGGTATTACGCCGTGCCGCTACTCAATATAGTAGACTGGGAAATCCCACATATCCCATAGATACAACACTACAGACAAAATTATATGGACCACTGCAAGAATAACAAAAGACGGTAACATTTATACAGGGAACGACATTGCAGTTATAGACAATACTTCAGGCGAACGAAAGATAGATCTATAGATCAGGAAGGTTTTCGAAAATAGTAAGAGACAAGTCTCAGAATGTATTGAGGCCTGTGCTGGATATTTTGAACACATGCTGTAAACACAGCTTCATCGCGTGAACAGCTTCTTTACCTAATACAAGCCAGCCAACAGCAGTAGTATCTAGATGAATAACACAAATTTTATTTACAATTTCACGCAATTATAAAAATATGTTTACCACACCGGACTTTATACAGCCTCGTTTTCTTATTTAAGACTCAAGTTGACTTTTCTGTGAGCAAAGGAAGATAACTTTTAATGTATTAGAATTAATATTTGCAACACAAATTAAGGAAAGATACATTTCCTTTAATTTTATACTTTAGGATTTGACATTTGCTATAGAAAATTTTAAAGACCCTGCACATTTTATGAGAATATTATTTTCTGGGAAACAATATGCATATTAATGAAACTTTTGACAAATTACAATTACAATATATCGATGATTTCTTAACTTTTAATCAACAGGAGTTGCTTCCCTTATTAAAAAAAAGCAAGACAACTTGTAATTTCTAAAGCATATACGATTATATTAACATTTTCATCAACAATTCAACGGTAGAAGAGATTCTGGAAGAGATAATGTTAGAGAGAAAGAGAGAGGTATACACACAAAAAAACTAGGAAAATACTATGCAGTTGAAATTTCAAAATTGTAGTAGAAAAAGGAGAGGAGTTGGAGATAGACAATTGCACATAATTCATGTCACTGGAGAAGGAGAGTGGCAGTTTAAAAGTCTAACATTAAGAGAAAGCGAAAAAGAGAGATGCAGTTATATATATTAAACATTAAGATATAGATAGAAGAAAGAGAATGAGAGATAGGCATTTTAAATTTCTAGCATTAATAGATAGAGATTAAAATGTAGGAGTTAAGAGAGTTTATATTTCTAGCATCAAAAGTTAACCTTTTGAAAATCCTAGAATGACCAGAGAGACAATTTAAAATACTAGCATGAAGATAAAAGCAGTTTAAAATCTTAGTATGAAAAGAGATACATTTAAAAGTCCACTATTAAGAAAGAAACAGTTAATAATGCTAATATGAAAATGAAAGCAGCTTAAAATCCTGTTATGAAAATAGCGATAGACAATTACATCTCAAGCATTAAAATAGAGAGACAGTCATTCTTTTTTATTTTTTAATTGAGAATCAAGTTCTGAATAGTTTATCAAACTTGTAGTAACAAGTGTTATATAGGGTGTTTATAATGTCTCTGTGCGGTGACTCGATCAATATATAGAAAAGAAAGGGGAGCAGGGGTCACATAGAGTACCCAAAAAATAACACTAGGGATATGGAAAAGATAGCAACAGGGAAATATTATCACAATTACGATGCAGAAATGCAAGCAATAAAGTTGGCAATAGAAAAACTGCTGAACAGTAATCTTAGCCCACAGCCTGTAGAGTTTTTGACAGATGCAGGAACAATGCTCCAGGCACTGCAATCCAGAAAGTTGCTACATCTGCAAACTTTATTGACTGAACTCTACAAACACCACAGGATTGCCTTGCAGTGGATCCCAGCTCACTATGGAATACCAGGGAAATAGAGAGCAGATCAGCTTTCAAAAGAAGGTGCAACAGGCACACAACCAGATGCGCCTGTTACATACCATCATAAGATACAGATAATCAAATCAATCAGAAGATCAAATGCTCCAAATAAGGATGCCTTTCTTAATATGAATAGATTGGAACAAGTTATCATTATACGCATTAGAACAGGACACAATTGACTCCACAGTCACGTGTATACAAAATTCAAGATCGGCACCTCAACTACATGTACATGTGGACAGGCGCCCCAGACAGCAGAACACATATTTAAAGATTGCACTGAATATAGTAAAAAAAAAGGTGAAGTGCCCCCGTCACGCCAAGTGGCGTATAGTGAATATGGTATTAATGACCATAAATTTTACAGACCTTCAACACAGGATTTTGGGGTAATGTGGTCGGTATTACGCCGTGCCGCTACTCAATATAGTAGACTGAGGGAAATCCCACATATCCCATAGATACAACACTACAGACAAAATTATATGGACCACTGCAAGAATAACAAAAGACGGTAACATTTATACAGGGAACGACATTGCAGTTATAGACAATACTTCAGGCGAACGAAAGATAGATATATAGATCAGGAAGGTTTTCGAAAATAGTAAGAGACAAGTCTCAGAATGTATTGAGGCCTGTGCTGGATATTTTGAACACATGCTGTAAACACAGCTTCATCGCGTGAACAGCTTCTTTACCTAATACAAGCCAGCCAACAGCAGTAGTATCTAGATGAATAACACAAATTTTATTTACAATTTCACGCAATTTTAAAAATATGTTCACCACACCGGACTTTATACAGCCTCGTTTTCTTATTTAAGACTCAAGTTGACTTTTCTGTGAGCAAAGGAAGATAACTTTTAATGTTTTAGAATTAATATTTGCAACACAAATTAAGGAAAGATACATTTCTTTAATTTTATACTTTAGGATTTGACATTTGCTATAGAAATTTTAAAGACCTTGCACATTTTATGAGAATATTATTTTCTGGGAAACAATATGCATATGAATAAACTTTTGACAAATTACAATTACAATATATCGACGATTTCTTAACTTTTAATCTAACAGGAGTTGCTTCCCTTATTAAAAAAAAGCAAGACAACTTGTAATTTCTAAAGCATATACGATTATATTAACATTTTCATCAACAATTCAACGGTAGAAGAGATTCTGGAAGAGATAATGTTAGAGAGAAAGAGAGAGGTATACACAAAAAAACTAGGAAAATACTATGCAGTTGAAATTTCAAAATTGTAGTAGAAAAAGGAGAGAGTTGGAGATAGACAATTGCACATAATTCATGTCACTGGAGAAGGAGAGTGGCAGTTTAAAAGTCTAACATTAAGAGAAAGCAAAAAGAGAGATGCAGTTATATATATTAAACATTAAGATATAGATAGAAGAAAGAGAATGAGAGATAGGCATTTTAAATTTCTAGCATTAATAGATAGAGATTAAAATGTAGGAGTTAAGAGAGTTTATATTTCTAGCATCAAAAGTTAACCTTTTGAAAATCCTAGAATGACCAGAGAGACAATTTAAAATACTAGCATGAAGATAAAAGCAGTTTAAAATCTTAGTATGAAAAGAGATACATTTAAAAGTCCTACTATTAAGAAAGAAACAGTTAATAATGCTAATATGAAAATGAAAGCAGCTTAAAATCCTGTTATGAAAATAGCGATAGACAATTACATCTCAAGCATTAAAATAGAGAGACAGTCATTCTTTTTTATTTTTTAATTGAGAATCAAGTTCTGAATAGTTTATCAAACTTGTAGTAACAAGTGTTATATAGGGTGTTTATAATGTCTCTGTGCGGTGACTCGATCAATACAAGAAAAGAAAGGGGAGCAGGGGTCAACATAGAGTACCCAAAAAATAACACTAGGGATATGGAAAAGATAGCAACAGGGAAATATTATCACAATTACGATGCAGAAATGCAAGCAATAAAGTTGGCAATAGAAAAACTGCTGAACAGTAATCTTAGCCCACAGCCTGTAGAGTTTTTGACAGATGCAGGACAATGCTCCAGGCACTGCAATCCAGAAAGTTGCTACATCTGCAAACTTTATTGACTGAACTCTACAAACACCACAGGATTGCCTTGCAGTGGATCCCAGCTCACTATGGAATACCAGGGAAATAGAGAGCAGATCAGCTTTCAAAAGAAGGTGCAACAGGCACACAACCAGATGCGCCTGTTACATACCATCATAAGATACAGATAATCAAATCAATCAGAAGATCAAATGCTCCAAATAAGGATGCCTTTCTTAATATGAATAGATTGGAACAAGTTATCATTATACGCATTAGAACAGGACACAATTGACTCCACAGTCACGTGTATACAAAATTCAAGATCGGCACCTCAACTACATGTACATGTGGACAGGCGCCCCAGACAGCAGAACACATATTTAAAGATTGCACTGAATATATTTAAAAAAAAGGTGAAGTGCCCCCGTCACGCCAAGTGGCGTATAGTGAATATGGTATTAATGACCATAAATTTTACAGACCTTCAACACAGGATTTTGGGGTAATGTGGTCGGTATTACGCCTGTGCCGCTACTCAATATAGTAGACTGAGGGAAATCCCACATATCCCATAGATACAACACTACAGACAAAATTATATGGACCACTGCAAGAATAACAAAAGACGGTAACATTTATACAGGGAACGACATTGCAGTTATAGACAATACTTCAGGCGAACGAAAGATAGATATATAGATCAGGAAGGTTTTCGAAAATAGTAAGAGACAAGTCTCAGAATGTATTGAGGCCTGTGCTGGATATTTTGAACACATGCTGTAAACACAGCTTCATCGCGTGAACAGCTTCTTTACCTAATACAAGCCAGCCAACAGCAGTAGTATCTAGATGAATAACACAAATTTTATTTACAATTTCACGCAATTTTAAAAATATGTTCACCACACCGGACTTTATACAGCCTCGTTTTCTTATTTAAGACTCAAGTTGACTTTTCTGTGAGCAAAGGAAGATAACTTTTAATGTTTTAGAATTAATATTTGCAACACAAATTAAGGAAAGATACATTTCCTTTAATTTTATACTTTAGGATTTGACATTTGCTATAGAAATTTTAAAGACCTTGCACATTTTATGAGAATATTATTTTCTGGGAAACAATATGCATATGAATAAAACTTTTGACAAATTACAATTACAATATATCGACGATTTCTTAACTTTTAATCTAACAGGAGTTGCTTCCCTTTAAAAAAAAAGCAAGACAACTTGTAATTTCTAAAGCATATACGATTATATTAACATTTTCATCAACAATTCAACGGTAGAAGAGATTCTGGAAGAGATAATGTTAGAGAGAAAGAGAGAGGTATACACAAAAAAACTAGGAAAATACTATGCAGTTGAAATTTCAAAATTGTAGTAGAAAAAGGAGAGGAGTTGGAGATAGACAATTGCACATAATTCATGTCACTGGAGAAGGAGAGTGGCAGTTTAAAAGTCTAACATTAAGAGAAAGCAAAAAGAGAGATGCAGTTATATATATTAAACATTAAGATATAGATAGAAGAAAGAGAATGAGAGATAGGCATTTTAAATTTCTAGCATTAATAGATAGAGATTAAAATGTAGGAGTTAAGAGAGTTTATATTTCTAGCATCAAAAGTTAACCTTTTGAAAATCCTAGAATGACCAGAGAGACAATTTAAAATACTAGCATGAAGATAAAAGCAGTTTAAAATCTTAGTATGAAAAGAGATACATTTAAAAGTCCTACTATTAAGAAAGAAACAGTTAATAATGCTAATATGAAAATGAAAGCAGCTTAAAATCCTGTTATGAAAATAGCGATAGACAATTACATCTCAAGCATTAAAATAGAGAGACAGTCATTCTTTTTTATTTTTTAATTGAGAATCAAGTTCTGAATAGTTTATCAAACTTGTAGTAACAAGTGTTATATAGGGTGTTTATAATGTCTCTGTGCGGTGACTCGATCAATATATAGAAAAGAAAGGGGAGCAGGGGTCAACATAGAGTACCCAAAAAATAACACTAGGGATATGGAAAAGATAGCAACAGGGAAATATTATCACAATTACGATGCAGAAATGCAAGCAATAAAGTTGGCAATAGAAAAACTGCTGAACAGTAATCTTAGCCCACAGCCTGTAGAGTTTTTGACAGATGCAGGAACAATGCTCCAGGCACTGCAATCCAGAAAGTTGCTACATCTGCAAACTTTATTGACTGAACTCTACAAACACCACAGGATTGCCTTGCAGTGGATCCCAGCTCACTATGGAATACCAGGGAAATAGAGAGCAGATCAGCTTTCAAAAGAAGGTGCAACAGGCACACAACCAGATGCGCCTGTTACATACCATCATAAGATACAGATAATCAAATCAATCAGAAGATCAAATGCTCCAAATAAGGATGCCTTTCTTAATATGAATAGATTGGAACAAGTTATCATTATACGCATTAGAACAGGACACAATTGACTCCACAGTCACGTGTATACAAAATTCAAGATCGGCACCTCAACTACATGTACATGTGGACAGGCGCCCCAGACAGCAGAACACATATTTAAAGATTGCACTGAATATAGTAAAAAAAAAATTGAAGTGCCCCCGTCACGCCAAGTGGCGTATAGGAATATGGTATTAATGACCATAAATTTTACAGACCTTCAACACAATTTTGGGGTAATGTGGTCGGTATTACGCCGGTGCCGCTACTCAAAGTAGACTGAGGGAAATCCCACATATCCCATAGATACAACACTACAGACAAAATTATATGGACCACTGCAAGAATAACAAAAGACGGTAACATTTATACAGGAAACGACATTGCAGTTATAGACAATACTTCAGGCGAACGAAAGATAGATATATAGATCAGGAAGGTTTTCGAAAATAGCAAGAGACAAGTCTCAGAATGTATTGAGGCCTGTGCTGGATATTTTGAACACATGCTGTAAACACAGCTTCATCGCGTGAACAGCTTCTTTACCTAATACAAGCCAGCCAACAGCAGTAGTATCTAGATGAATAACACAAATTTTATTTACAATTTCACGCAATTTTAAAAATATGTTCACTACACCGGATTTTATACAGCTCGTTTTCTTATTTAAGACTCAAGTTGACTTTTCTGTGAGCAAAGGAAGATAACTTTTAATTTTTTAGAGAAATTATAAATAATTAATATTTGCAACACAAATTAAGGAAAGATATTTCTTTTAATTTTATACTTTAGGATTTGACATTTCCTATATAAATTTTTAAAGCCCTTGCACATTTTATGAGAATATTATTTTCTGGGAAACAATATGCATATGAATAAAACTTTTGACAAATTACAATTACAATATATCGACGTATTTCTTAACTTTTAATCTAACAGGAGTTGCTTCCCTTATTAAAAAAAGCAAGACAACTTGTAATTTCTAAAGCATATACGATTATATTAACATTTTCATCAACAATTCAACGGTAGAAGAGATTCTGGAAGAGATAATGTTAGAGAGAAAGAGAGAGGTATACACACACAAAAACTAGGAAAATACTATGCAGTTGAAATTTCAAAATTGTAGTAGAAAAGGAGAGAGTTGGAGATAGACAATTGCACATAATTCATGTCATTGGAGAAGGAGAGTGCAGTTTAAAAGTCTAACATTAAGAGAAAGCGAAAAAGAGAGATGCAGTTATATATATTAAACATTAAGATATAGATAGAAGAAAGAGAATGAGAGATTGGCATTTTAAATTTCTAGCATTAATAGATAGAGATTAAAATGTAGGAGTTAAGAGAGTTTATATTTCTAGCATCAAAAGTTAACCTTTTGAAAATCCTAGAATGACCAGAGAGACCTTCAACACATGATTTTGGGGTAATGTGGTCGGTATTACGCCCGTGCCGCTATTCAATACAAGTATTTAGAGACAAGTCTCAGAATGTATTGAGGCCTGTGCTGGATATTTGAACACATGCTGTAAACACAGCTTCATCGCGTGAACAGCTTCTTTACCTAATACAAGCCAGCCAACAGTAGTAGTATCTAGATGAATAACACAAATTTTATTTACAATTTCACGCAATTAAAAAAATATGTTCACCACACCGGACTTTATACAGCCTCGTTTTCTTATTTAAGACTCAAGTTGACTTTTCTGTGAGCAAAGGAAAATAACTTTGAATTTTTGAAAGAATTTATAAATAATTAAAATTTGCAACCACAAATTTTAAAAAAGTACATATCTTTAATTTGATACTTTAGGAGTTTTAATTTTTATATAAATTTTTAAAGCCTTTGCACATTTTATGTGATAATTTTTTCTGGAAAACAATATGCAAATCAATAAAACTTTTGACAATTTACAATTACAATATATCGACTCATAAAGAAGTGTTAGTATTAATTTAACAGGAGTTGCCTCCCTTTCTATAAAGCAAGATAACTTTTAATTTCTTAAGCAGGTAAGTTTATATTAACATCTTCATCAACAATTCAACGGTAGAACACTTTTTTGCATTTAAGTTTGATATGTTAGAACGAACCACGCCTGTAAATATTATTCAACATTTAATTATATTTTCTTCAAAGAATTATTTTATTTCTTAGCTGATAATCAACTGTTTAAAGTTTCTAAACATTTTATAGATCACTGGTCCAAAGATGTTAATTTACAAAATTTAGCTGATGCTGTCTCATCATTTCAATGTAGAGTCTATATAAGATAATGTTAGAGAGAGAGAGAGAGGTATCAATAACACAAGGAAAATACTATGCAGTTGAAATTTCAAAATTCTAGTAGAAAAAGGAGCGGAGTTGGAGATAGACAATTGCATATAATTCATGTCACTGGAGAGGGAGTGTGGCAGTTTAAAAGTCTAACATTAAGAGAGAGGGGGAGAGAGAGAGAGAGAGAGATAGAGAGACAGAAAGATCGAAAAAGAGAGATGCAGTTATATATATTAAACATTTAGATATAGATTGAAGAATGAGAGGAAATCAGTTTAAATTTCTAGCAGTAATAGATACAGAGTAAACTGTTGGAGTTAAGGATGCCGTTACTCTGTATACTCGAATTAGAACCACTCTTATAAAAAATTAGTAAAGACGCAGCCATAAGGGGCACTTTCATTCAAGTCAGAGGAGAACAAAAGCTGCCCATCTATGCGGAGGACACCATTTTCTTGCCGCCAAGTGAAACATCCACTCAGAACATATTAGAGACATTCAAAGATTTCATTCAAGTCAGAAGAGAACAAAAGCTGCCCATCTATGGGGAGGACACCATTTTCTTGCCGCCAAGTGAAACATCCACTCAGAACATATTAGAGACATTCAAAGATTTCATTCAAGTCAGAAGAGAACAAAAGCTGCCCATCTATGCGGAGGACACCATTTTCTTGCCGCCAAGTGAAACATCCACTCAGAACATATCAAAGACATTCAAAGATTCCATTCAGGGCTATGGAGCCAAACTGAACGTCAAAATAAAAACCTATAATTGTGATCGGCAAATGGACAAACAAGGCAGGCTTCCCCTTCGGTCTAACATCAAAACGTAACATTAAACATAACATCAAAACATAACATCAACACATAACATCAACATATAACATTAACATATAACATCAACACATATCATCAACACATAACATCAACACATAACATCAAAACATAACATCAACACATAACAGTAACATATAGCATTAACATATCATCAACACATAACATCAACACATAACATTAACATATAACATCAAAACATAACATCTACACATAACATCAAAACATATCATCAACACATAACATCAACACATAACATTAACATATAACATCAAAACATATCATCAACACATAACATTAACATATAACATCAAAACATATCATGAACACATAACATCAACACATAACATTAACATATAACATCAAAACATAACATCAACACATAACATTAACATATAACATCAAAACATAACATCAACACATAACATTAACATATAACATCAAAACATAACATCAACACATAACATTAACATATAACATCAGGACTTAGGGAAATATGGCGCCCTGTTAGATTGCCTCTTCCGAATATTCACAGATAAGTGCTGTTTTCCCGTGAACTTCTCTGTTTATTTGTTTGTTTTTATTGATATTTTAAGGGATCATGTGATTGTACGCGCTTTCTATTTGATGTAAATCACTTCTTTTGATTTATTGCATTTTGTTACATTTTCCTTATTTCATCACTCATCCTTGTTGACTCACATTGACTGCGTTATTGGCGGTTTGTTTACGCCGGTCTGTCGTCAAGGACGAGTAATTCTTTTAATTTGTCGAAGGCTCTCAGTGTATCCGCGTGCTGTAGAGATATTTACTGGAGTTGGCCAGTTTATAACGTGGAAACGGGTTCTGGACCGTGCTACTGAGTAAGTGCACGCGAGTCTAGACCATTCAAAGCATCAACGTTCATCTATGACGACGGTAAGTGTAAGTATTCAGATGCAGCCCAAACACCATCATTAAAAAGGAAAACACGACGGGGCAAGAGAGGTGGCATTAAACTGTCAAAGTGTGAGAGGCTAGACCTAAAGTATGTGCGCGTTACTTATTGGAATTGTGGGTCCATTAAACAACGACGGCCCATTCTTGATAATCTACTGTGCGGCTCCGATATAATGTTTTTACAAGAAACTCTTCTAGGTGACAGGACAGTAAGTACTCCTGGATTTCATTGTTTTTACAATAGACGACACCTTGGGCGGGCCATCCTTGTGCGTAACAATATGGTGGCAGCCGAGGTTGATATGTCTGTGTGGAACAATGCATAATTGCAGGTACATGCGGTTAGGGTGCAGACCCCAGTTCATTTCGTGATTGTTAATGTGTATGCCTGTAATGGGAAGGTGAACACACAACAATGGCAGAATCTCTTCGAGTTCGATGAAGAGAATGTCATTTTCTGTGGAGACTTTAATGCTAGAGGAAACCAGTGGGGTAACGTCATAACCAACAAGCAGGGAGAAGACCTAGAGAACGCACTGGTATCGGCCGATTTAGTGTGCTTGAATGATGGAAGGGCAACAAGAATGGCCACTCGAACAGGGGACTCTGATAGTGTTATAGACCTGGCACTGGTGTCTTCCACCTTCGCACCGGTTTGCAGGTGGAATGCACTGGGGTTCCACGGAAGTGATCACTATCCATGTGTCCTCCTAAATGAGAAAAGCAGAAATAGAAGCAAGAAAAGGAAGCTCCACACATTCAACTACGAGAAATAGACCAGGACGTCATTAGCAAAATCAGACATAGGAAACAGAGCGCCCCACGTAGGAGGCAGGAGCGATGGACGCAGTCACCTTGGTGGAACGTAGATGTCAAGGCAGCTTGGCGGAGCAAGAGACAAACGGTCAAGACATTGCAGAAAGCTAGAAGGAATGGAAGAACACAAACTGAGCTCTTGAAGCGTCTGAAAGTAGAGGTCGACCAAATATGATGCGCTTTAAACTATGCGCTAAGCAGGCTAAGGATGCCAAATGGGATGACTTCTGTAAAAAAGTGTGCTCAGAAAAATCGCTCGCCACATTCTGGCGCCTTCATCAGAGCATGAATGGCACAACACGGACACAGAGGCATACCAGACTTTCAGAGCACAGGCCGGATATGGCACAAATCTGATGAGAGCAAAGGGAAGGCCCTGCTTGTCCGCTACATTGAGCAGACGGACCAAAGAAATGAGGCTGTAAGAATGAGGATACGGGGATCGCTGTCAAAATTATGTAAGGATGTAGTGCTGGAAGAAGATCTCACAATCACAACTGATACCATTTGCACGACACTTAAAAGGTCACACAACACAGCTCCTGTTCCAGATGGTGTTCGGTACGATGACATAGGCAATTTAGCTGACGACGACTTGACAAAACTGGCCAATGAGTTTAATGCCAGTATTCGGAGTGGTCAGATTAAGGAGGAGTGGCTACACAGCTACTTACTACCGCTACCGAAGCCAAACAAGGATCATTCTCAGATCAGTGCCTACAGAATCATCACAATGCAGAACACTGCGGGCAAGCTGCTGGAGAAAAAATTGCCCGTGTCCTCACCGGTCACCTTGAACAGAAACGTGTATTCCCACCCACACTCGGAGGTTATAGATATAAAAAAGAGACATGGCTCAATGCGGCAGTATTTGCCTATGATGTCTTCGAAGGCTTCCACAGACGAGAGGAGACATGTGCTGCTGCTATAGATCTGGAGGATGCATACAACAGGGTACCATTTGAATATCTCATGCATATGCTCCTCAAACTGGCGGTGCACCCCTTCCTCATTAGATGGATCGCCGCGGCACTGTTTCAGAGGAAGGTGATACTCAGATGTGGAAGTTGGTCTTCCGAGCCAACATCCATTTGCCCAGGGCTGCCACAAGGTTCACCATTGTCACCAGTTCTATTTAACGTGTACACAATAACGATCACGGAACAACAGCTGGATGGGAGGGGAAGAATTATGACTTTTGCTGATGATATTCTGGTATATCGACAGGGAAGAGACAGACGGGGAATCGCTTCCACAATGCAAGACGAACTCGATCGCATTTCTTCCTGTTGTGGGGTATCAGGTGCCGTGGTTAATACTAATAAAGCATCAGTTTCATGGTTATTGGTTATTGGTTATGGAAGGCCTCGGTATCACAGCAAACGAATTAAAATCCATAATTGCTCAACCGCCCGTGCCAGTGGAATCATCCGAATTACTAATTCATCTCCCAAACAAAGAAAGGTAATCTGAATCAGAATCGTGACATCAGAATCGTGACATCAGAATCGTGTGGCGGCAGCTACAAGAAGGGAGCAGAGAACATCAAGTTCTGCTGCTATAAAGGAGACTTGCCTTGCTATCCCAGAATTGCCTTAAATGGGATCACTGTAGTTGAAAACTTCTCCTCTTGTGTAAACTACACATTCACATCTAAGAGTGAATCAGTGAAGGTCACAAAATCATATTCTCTCTGTGGTTTTACTAACTACAGGTCATGTGGCTTCTGTTGGATTGGAAATGATAACTTACCACCACTGTGTGTCTATATGTTTGGAATTGGAGTCATCAACGACGGCCTAACATCATCAAGTGCTATGACGATCATCATTTTCGGGAGGACGTGAACTCCCATGGTATATGGTGGATAGGCGGCAGGAACCATTGAAGGCTATGTCTGAAAAGTGTTCCTTCTTGCAGTTTCCTCATATTCCAAGTCCGGCTTGTTGCAGGAGCTACTGAGTTAAGTGCTCTGTGCACACCGTGAGCTGTGTGTCTCATCCGTTTTGAACCTGCTTCGATATCCCGCTTGTTTACGATGAATGATGATATCGTATGACAGGGAACAGTTGGCTGTGTTCACTTTCTGCGCGGTTTCGCCTTATGTCTTTTGGCGTGTGCTGAGACTGCTACGATGGGGACTACAGTTACCTTTCTTTGTTTGGGAGATGAATTAGTTTCATGGTTCTCCCTTAACAATCATATCGTTCATACGACCACTCCGGTAGTACGAATGGGAGCTGATGAGGTGACCAGGGACAAGTTGATGACATACCTTGGAGTTAAGTTTGATTGCAGCCTGTGTTTTCGGGACCACGTCGACCATGTGATAACAAAATCTCGCAAAGGATTAGCCGCCTTGAAGGTCATGGCAGCTGCCAACATCGAGCAGAGGCTACTTACTCTTCTGTTCCAGGGATTAGTCCTCGCACCTATCGAATATGCTCTAGCAATCCTTACTGTCAGTATGACTCAAATTGACTGGAGAAAATACAAAATGAAGCCATGCGCATTATCCTGGAATGTACGAGGGACACTCCCTGTGTAGCAATGAGGTATCTTCTTGACTTTCCAACCGTGGATGACAGAATCAAGATCTGGAGAGCACGAGCATACCTGAAGATTAGTACAGATACAGAGCATCCATTGCACACATGCTCAACACAGAGAAAGGTGACAGGCTAAAAAGAGGCAAATCATGGGTGGGCAGAGCAGAAGATGTCATAAAACAGGTCTGTGGGCTTACCAATATCAGCGTTGGTGAGGAGTGCATACCGGTGCCTACGTCATTCAAGGGGACTTTCTCGTGTATTGTCACACTCGACAGGAAAAGTAGGGAACAGAACCCGGTCGTGGTTAATGCTGAGGTCAACGGTCTCATCTGCGATAACACCGATGAGAAAGATGCAGTCATCTATACAGACGGATCTGTACGACGACACCAAAGAAGTGCATGGGCATTTACAGCACGCTCGGCAGGCAGAATAGTCTACGAAGACAGTGGTGCATACGTCGTGACCACGAGTAACATGACAATGGAGGTGATAGTAGTGACCAAGGCATTTAAATGGTTAGAGTCACAAGACTACACCCATGCATGTATACTGAGTGATTCCATGAGCATGATAAAAAAAGTGGAGGCGGGCTCTGTACGCATGCAATGGGTAGAGTCGTTGCAGAAATCCAAAATACGTAAGGTCACCTTTGTCTATGTCCCTGGACATGCGGGAGTACGGGGAAATGAAAGGGCGGACATGTTGATTAGCTGCGCTGTCGTTGAGGACGGGCAACCAATGGATCGGGCGGACATCATCAATGCCCTCCGAGATGTGGGAAGAGCACGGGACTTCGACAAACACAGATCCACGTCACTTCTTCGGATGATGGAAATGGGAGTTAAGTTGGGCACAGCCAGAAATGAGACACTTAGTGGCCGTGTAAGAAGACTTATCAACCAACATAGAACTGGAGTCGTCAGTCGCTGGACACTGAGGGAATTGCTGAGGAGGGGATCTGAGCACCAATGGACATGTTCGGAGTGCAATGATGATGACCCACAAATAACTCAATAACTCAATATAACATCGACACATAACATTAGCATATAACATCAACACATAACATCAACATATAACATCAAACTCTTCAGTCGCTCTCAAAGAGAGTACATAAAACTACATGGATGAACATCGTATCCCAGATAATAGACATGCTACACAGATACAAGTTCAAGAAGACAACTATATCTGGAAGTAGCAACGTATTGAGTTATTTGCGGGTCATCATCATTGCACTCCAAACAAGTCCATATATGCTCAGATTCACTCATCATCAAAGCCCCGCAGTATCCAACGACTGACGATTCCAGTTCTGTGTTGGTTAATATGTCTTTTGATACGCCCACTAAGTTTCTCGTTTCTGGCTGTTCCCATCTTAACTCCCATCTTTTCCATCCCAAGGAGTGATATGGACTCATGGTTGTCGAAGTCAAGTGCCCTTCCCACATCTCGGATGACATTGATGCTGTCCGCCCGACCCATTGATTGACTGTCTTCAATGACAGCGCTTCTAGCCAACCTGACCACTTTTTCATTATCCACTTACTCCCGCATGTTTAGGGACGTTGACAATTGTGACCTGATGTATTCCGTAATTTCACAAATATTTTCACTGCATAGCGACTTTTTATAGTCTTGTTTCCATATTCAGACAGAATTTGCCTCCCTGTAAATAATGGTAGATAACTTAAAGTGCTTGAAAGAGATTTGTAAAATAATTTAATATTTACCACAAATTAAAGAGAAATGCACTTCCTTTATTTGTTTCTAATTTCTGGAATTGTTCCCATATATAACCCTTAAAAAAAACAGCAAAATTTTTATGAAAATGTATATTTGCAAATTAATATGCAAAACGTAGACGGTTGACGGTATATACATTGCAGAATTTCCCTCCCTCTAATTAAAGGTAGATAACTTAAAGTGCTTGAAAGAGATTTTTTAAATAATTTAATATTTTACCATAAATTTACAGAAAATGCAATTTCTTTATTTCATTTTAATTTATGAAAATTTTCCCATATATAACACTTAAAAAAAGGGCAAAGTATTTATGAAACTTTATATTTGCAAATTAATATGCACAATTTAGACGGTTGAAGAAATTACGTTACAGAATTTCCCTCCCTGCAATTCGAGGTAGATAACTTGAACTGTTTGAAAGGGATTTTTACAAATTAATTGAATACTACCACACATTTAAGGAAAATAAATTTGCTTTATTTCTTTATAATTGTTAAAATATTCTCATTAATAGCAAATTTAAAAATGTGCAAACTTTTAATGAAAATTTATATTTACAAATTAATATGCAAAATTTAAACGGTTTATCGAAATTACGTAACAGAATTTTCCTCCCTTACATTCAAGGTAAATAACTTACAGTGCTTGAAAGAGATTTTAAAATAATTAATACTTTACTATAAATTTATGAAAAATGCAATTCTTTTATTTGATTCTATTTGCTATAATTGTGCCATATATAATTCTTTAAAATAGTGCTTAGCATTATTAAAATTATATATTTTAAAAATAATATGCAAAATTTAGACCTTTGCTAGAAATTACGTGGTGAAATATTACATAATTTTAGTTGCTACTTTTCTGTGATGTTTGTATTTGTAAAAATCAGATAACTTAAATTTGCTCAAGCTTATATTAATATTTTCTTATCAACAATTCTTCGGTAGAACATGTTTATGCATTTAAATTGGTTGTTTTAGAACGAGGGGAGCCTTTAAGGTGTTGTGCAATAGATTGCCTACCTTTTAAATTACATGGAAAATATATGTATCATCACTCATTATCATCAAATCACATAAATGAAATTTATTGTTGTAAAATTGAATGTATTGTTTTAAAAACGAAATAAAGATTTATAAAAATAAAAAAAAACTGCCCAATTTTTCCTAGGTGCAAAGCCGTGTTGCCTGCTCTAGCAACACAGACTATGTCACGTCGGCTACGTGACACAGTAGTCTTTGGGTACTGCTTTGCTACCTCCCATTATGTCAAAGTTTGAACAGAAAAATTGGGAGGGGGGGGGTGGAAGATGCGTGGTCGGACTAGGTTAACACCCCATGTCCTTAGTGTCGAGATTGCAATCGGCACGTCTGTGTGCTGTTGAATCTGGGCTAGTTTCCACTTGCTAGGCAGCTCTGGAGGGCATCAGTTCTAGTGAGGTGGGGATCCTGGGGACAGCAGCCCTTCCATTTACACAAATGACATGAATCAGTTGAGGCAACTCTCAATCAATCTTTGCCGTGCTCCTGGTTTAGGATTTATGCGAATGACTTAAAATATCCGGACAGTTTCACGGTAAAACTGAATGGTTCTGCCTCATGTAACAATGTATCAAGGTTTGTAGTTAGTCAGCACGAGATTGATGCCTTCTGCCCTGGGCTGGTCTGATCAACAAGTTACGGATTGAAAGGGCGATAGTTGCAAATATCTGCTCCAACTACATTGGCGGGGGTCGGAAACTGGCTCTCAAACAGAACACAAACCAGACCGATTTAATGCACAAAACATTTGATGCTTGTTATACAGGAGACGGATGTGGACCAGAGGCCGCAGTTAATAGCAAAACAAAGACCAATCTCTATGACAATGACTGCACACACACACACACAATGGAGAAGTGGAACCAATTCTGCTTACTGGTATCTGAGCTTTGCAACGCCCCAGAAGACTCACATCATTCGAATCTATCATCGACCTAGCACTATGATTCGGGTAAAGAATGACACTCTAAGGGCTTTCTCTGACAGTGGCGGAGTAGTGTTCCAGTATAATGATATATCCTACCCTAATTTATCTGTGAAAACTATTGTAGTCAAAACACAAACGTCAATGGCACACATTAAGATTGAGTTCTCACCGACCATTTCGCAGGCCGACAGTGCACTGACGGTATGTGAGGTGAAACATTACAGGCACCTATTGTCTGGACGAGCAGTCTTGTCGTTTGTGCAGTGTGTAGTGGGTGTAGTAAAGGCTGCAATGTCATCATCGGACTTGTCACGGCTACTGTTCACATGGGATCGATGGACACGACTGTTCCGGGTCTGTCTCAGTGTCTGTCCTTTATTTGAGGAAAAATCGGAAAATGCCTACATTGTAAACATCTTGGCTATACCTGTAATGACACTTGTCCAGATGGTAATTTTGGGCTACAGTGCGAACAGATGTGTTCTGATGGCTTGTGACATCATATGTACTCTCAAATGTCCGGGCAACTGTTTCAACGACACCTGTCAACAGTCGATCGGGAATCTGTACATGCTTGAGAACGTTCTATGGGTCAGACTGCACTCTCAAAACTCCGGACAACTGTTTAACGAAACCTGTGATTCCCACGTTCAGAAGAGTCTGCCGACTACAACAAGCCCAAGCATATGGACACTTTAATGTGTTTCTGTGCTAGACATGGTTCACTTTTTGGTGTTTTTGGTGAAGCCATGGCTCATATCTTTTTTGTGTTTCTGTCCTAGCCATGGCTCATATCTTAGCTTGTGTGTGCTGGCCATGGCTCATGTCTTGGTGTGTGTCATGTTAGTCATATCTCATATCTCGATGTGTCCGTGCTAATCATGTCTCATATCTTTTAGTGTGTCTGTGTTTAGTCATATCTCATATCTTAGTGTGTACCAGTGTTAGTCATATGTCATATCTTTGTGTGTGCATGTCTGGGTTAGTGATATCTCATATCTTTGTGTGCATGTTATGTTAGTCATATCTCATATCTTTGTGTGTGCATGTCTGTGTTTGTCACGTCTCATATCCTTGTGTGTGCATGGCTATGTTAGTCCCATCTCATATCTTTGTGTGTGCATATCTATGTTAGTCATATCTATCTTTGTGTGCATGTCTATGTTAGGCATGTGTCATATCTTTGTGTGTGCATGTCAATGTCATTTATATCTCATATCTTTATGTGCATGTTTATGTTAGTCATGTGTCATATATCTTGATGTGTGTCAGTGTTAGTCATGCCTCGTATCGCTGTGTGCATGTCTGTATTAGTCACATCTCATATCTTTGTGTGTGCATGTCTGTGTTAGACACATCTCACATCTTTGTGTGTGATGTCTGTGTTAGTCACATCTCACATCTTTGTGTGTCCGTGTCTGTGTTAGTCACATCTCACATCTTTGGTGTCCGTGTCTGTGTTAGTCACATCTCACATCTTTGTGTGTCCGTGTCTGATTAGTCACATCTCACATCTTTGTGTTGTCCGTGCCTGTGTTAGTCACCTCTAGTGACTCGGGCAGATGGTGCTCGTAAACCTGGGAGGGCCGACCATCTAAGGGCAGAATCCCCCTACAGAAAAGATCATCTGCTGCCTTGCAGGAAGATTGGGGACAATCAAAGGCTAGGGAAAGCAAACCCGAATAAAATGCTGGCTGAAATCGGATGCACTGGGCCACTGGCGCATAACACAGTGCAACGTATTAACGGGTGTTCAATCAGAGTGGATCTGATACACTCTAATTGTGATGTTCTGTCTGTGGGGGCGATCAACACACTTAGCCTGACAGCTGACTTCATGTGAGAGTCTGGGATCCACTCTGATTGAGTCCTGAACGCAGAGAGAGAGAGAGAGAGATGTTCCCTACATTTCATGTGGAAAGAAAATACACGAGAATGTGCCCCTGTATGACATAGGCACAGGTAAATCCTCAGACATGTTTGATGACATATGCTCTTATAGAATTAATGGTGTCTAATTCTTTATAATCTATTTCTGAAGCATTAAGTAAAGTAAGCCTGAGTAGGCAGACGCACAGAAGCGAGAATATCCAGTAGATATGTGAATTCTGTGATACGGTGTGTGGCTGGCCGAACAAGATGTATGATCGCTAGCCGCTGTGAATAATGTACATAGTTGCCATTGTTATGGTTGTCGGAATAAAGATACATGATCTTTCACAAAAAAAAAAAAAATTTAAATATTATGCAACATTGTACATGTTTTTCAAAGATTATTTTTGTCTTCTTTCTTGAGAGATCCCAAAAAAATGTATGTCGAGTAATATTCCCAAATGGCTTCCGCACTAGCAGTGGATGCATAATATTATGTGTATATTGTCTTGATGATAGTTGGTGAGAGAATGACATTTGTCCATATTTTGATGTTGTTCAGAAGCTTGCTGGTCACATTAGCTGTACTTTAGTTCAAGGTCTGGCTCGGTTCGTAAACGAAGTCTGCATAAGATATTAACTTTCCACCTGGAGAGCTGAGAAAGGAAATTCAAATAAATGAAAAGAGAAATGGTCACGGTTGTGAATTCACCAATAAGTAAAACGATATTAATCTCCATCATTTGTACTCTGTAGTTCAGTGAGACAAGGAACCCGCTGCCCCTTTACTCTGTATACTCGCCATAGAACCACTCTTAGAAAACAAATCAGGCAAGGTGCACCTTCATACAAGTCAGAGGAGAACAAAATCTGCCCATCTATGCGGAGGACACCATTTTCTTCTAAGAATTAAGTTTCTCGTTTCTGGCTGTGCCCATCTAACTCTCATCTTTTTTCACCCAAAGGAGTGATGTGGACTCATATTTGTCGAAGTCATGTGCCCTTCCCACATCTCGGAGAGCATTGATGATGTCCGCCCGACCTATTGGTTGACTGTCTTCAATGACAGCACAGCTAGCCAATCTGTCCGCTCTTACATTCCCCGTGTTCCCGGATGTTCAGCGATGTAGAAAATGATTACCTTATGTATTTTTACCTCTGCAATGACTCTACCCATTGCCTACATACAGAGCCCGCCTCCACTTTTCTTGTCATACTCAATGGATCACTTAGTATGCAGACGTGGGTGTAGTTTTGTGACTCTAACAGATTAATTTCCTGGTCATTGCCATCACCTTCATGCTTCTCGTGATCATAACGTATGCACCACTGTCTTCCTTGACTATTCTGCTGCCGAGCGTGCTGCAAGTGCCCATACACTCATTTGGTATCATATTACAGATCTGTCTGAATAGATGCTGCATCCTTTTTTATCAGTGTTATCACAGATGACTTCCGTATTGACCACGACTGAGTTCTGTTCCTTACATTTCCAACTGAGCGTGATAATATACGAGAAAGATCCCCCGGATGATGTAGGCACGGTATCCACTCATCACCAGCGTTGCTATTGGTAAACCCACAGACCAGTTTAATGATATCTTCTGCTCGGCCCACCCATGATTTGCCACTTTTTAGCCTGACACCTTTCCCTGTGTTGAGCTCGTTGTGCAATGGATGCTCCTTATCTTCAAGTATGCTCCTTCCCTCCAGATCTTGATCCTGTCATCCATGGTTGGAAAGTCAAGAAGATATCTCATTGCTACACGGGAGTGTCCCTCCTACATCCCCAGATAAAGCGCATAGCTTCATTCTGTATTTTCTCCAGCCTGTCAATTTATGTTGTACTGACAGTAAGAATTGCTAAGGTGTGCACAATTAGTGCGAGGACTAGTCACTGGAATAGAAGGGTAGGTAGCCTCTTTTCGATGTTGGCAGCTGCCATGACCTTAAAGACATCTAATTTTCTGTGGGATTTTGTTATCACATGGTCGTCATGGTCCCTGAAACACAGGCTGCAATCAAACTAAACTTTGAGCTATGTCATCAACCTGTCCCTGGTCACCTCATCAGCTTCCATTCGTACCACTAGGGTTTCCATGTTAACGATATGATTGTTAAGGGAGAACCACGGGAGATAGAGATGGGAAAGTAACATGAAACAATGGATAGGTCTCAACTTTCAGTCTCAAAGAAAGATTGGAGGTAGAGATGGGAAAGTAACATGAAACAATGGGCAGGTCTCAACTTTCAGTCTCAAAGAATGATTGGAGGTAGAGATGGGAAAGAACATGAAACAATAGGTAGGTCTCAATTTCAGTCTCAAAGAAAGATCAGAGGTAGAGAGAAATGGACAACATTGACGAGGTCTTTCAGTGGTGACCCAACGATCCCCAAGATTCTGGAATGTAGAAGAATAAAATAAATAGTAGTAATAGAAGTAGGAACAGAGAAAGTAGAAAAATAAATAGTAATAGAAGTAGGAACAGAGGAACAAGAAAAATAAATAGTAGTAAAGAAGTAGGAACAGGGGAACAAGAAAAATAAATAGTAGTAATAGAAGTAGGAACAGAGGAAGAGGAAAAATAAATAGTAGTAATAGAAGTAGGAACAGGGGAACAAGAAAAATAAATAGTAGTAATAGAAGTAGAAAAGGGGAACAGAAAAATAAATAGTAGTAATAGAAGTAGGAACAGGGGAAGTAGAAAAATAAATAGTAATAGAAGTAGGAACAGAGCAACAAGAAAAATAAATAGTAGTAATAGAAGTAGGAACAGGGGAAGTAGAAAAATAAATAGTAGTAATAGAAGTAGGAACAGAGGAACAAGAAAAATAAATAGTAATAGAAGTAGGAACAGAGGAACAAGAAAAATAAATAGTAGTAATAGAAGTAGGAACAGAGGAAGAAGAGAAATAAATAGTAGTAATAGAAGTAGGAACAGAGGAAGTAGAAAAATAAATAGTAGTAATAGAAGTAGAACAGGGGAAGTAGAAAAATAAATAGTAGTAATAGAAGTAGGAACAGAGGAACAAGAAAAATAAATAGTAGTAATAGAAGTAGGAACAGGGGAAGTAGAAAAATAAATAGTAATAGAAGTAGGAACAGGGGAAGTAGAAAAATAAATAGTAATAGAAGTAGGAACAGAGGAACAAGAAAAATAAATAGTAGTAATAGAAGTAGGAACAGAGGAAGAAGAGAAATAAATAGTAGTAATAGAAGTAGGAACAGAGGAACAAGAAAAAAAATAGTAATAGAAGTAGGAACAGAGGAACAAGAAAAATAAATAGTAGTAATAGAAGTAGGAACAGGGGAACAAGAAAAATAAATAGTAGTAATAGAAGTAGGAACAGGGAAAGAAGAAAAATAAATAGTAGTAATAGAAGTAGGAACAGTGGAAGTAGAAAATAAATAGTAGTAATAGAGTAGGAACAGGGGAACAAGAAAAATAAATAGTAGTAATAGAAGTAGGAACAGGGAACAAGAAAAATAAATAGTAATAGAAGTAAGGAACAGAGGAAATAACAAGGAACAAGAAAATAAAATAAAAATAAATAGTAGTAATAGAAGTAGGAACAGAGGAACAAGAAAAATAAATAGTAGTAATAGAAGTAGGAACAGGGGAACAAGAAAAATAAATAGTAATAATAGAAGTAGGAACAGAGGAACAAGAAAAATAAATAGTAGTAATAGAAGTAGGAACAGGGGAACAAGAAAAATAAATAGTAATAATAGAAGTAGGAACAAAGGAAGAAGACGTAGAAACTGAAACAGAAGGAGATGACGAAGAGGAAGAAATAAACAAGAAGAACAAGAAGTAGAAACAGAAGATGAGGATAAAGGAAAAGATGAAATAGAGGAAAAAGTGGATGAAGAAAAAAGAGAAGAAGAGGAAGAGGAAGAATAATAAGCAAAAGCAGAAGAAGAAGGTAAAAATAACAGAGAAGCAAAAGTAGAAAGATCAACAACAGAAGAAAGAGAAGATCAAGAAGAGGAAAATATAGAAGACTGAACATAAGAATAAATTCAACAATTTAAAACTGAGACATTTTGTTTTATTTATTGTATGATTACTTCCCTTGGTTTATGTGTGAGAATGAGTGTGTGTAGTTGTGTAAGTGCCTGTGTGTTAGCTCATGTGTGTAGTGTTTATATAGAAAGGAATTGGCCAATTCCTAAGACAGCAGCCTCCAAACACTTTAGAGAGAAACAAAGCTGTCGGAGATCCCAGTAGCTTCTTCATCTCTTCCACCAAATTTTGAATTGCCTGCGATGATTCTAGAAATAAACAAACCCATTAATGAGAATGAAATTATTGCAGAAGGCAGATAATTAAAGTGACAATTAAACAAAAAAATTGTGGTATGGTAACAGATTTACGTAGGTGAGTTCAAAACAAAAGTTAATGTTTTGGCCAAGTAAGCCTTCAGCTGGAACAACGATCAACAACACAAAAATATATATAAGGATATACACATATCATATATAAGTACACAAATCATGCAGATTCTTTGTGGAAAATTCTGAAGCAATATGGCTTACCATCAAAAATATTATTAAAGACATGTATGATGGTTACACATATGCAGTTCGAACAGAGGAAGGACTGAGCGAATGTTTCCCAATAGAAACTGGGATTAAACAAGGATGTATTTTATCGCCCTTGTTATTTGGAGTTGTTATGGACTTCATAATGAAGAAATGCTGCACTGGTAAAAAGGCATCAAATGGATACAAGGAGACCATTTGGAGGACCTCGACTTTGCTGATGACAAGTTCTCATCAGCAGTCAGATAAAAACGATGCAGGAAAACACAAATGAACTATCATCAATAGCCAGCAAAATTGGGCTTGAGATCAATCATGAAAAGACTAAAGCCATGAAAAGCTTAATTCCAACAGACGACAAAATATACATGGAAAACAAACCAGTGGAAGAGATCGATCACTTTATCTATCTTTGAAATCACATTGATCGAGAAGGGGACACAAGCAAAGAAATTAGAATCAGAATAGCTAAAGCAGCAATGTCTTTCAGAAGCCTTGAAAAGTTGTGGAAATCAAAACTCATCAGCACAAACACAAAACTTAGACTATTCAAATCAAATGTACTATCAACCCTTACGTATGCGTGTGAAAGATGAAAAACAACAAGAGATAGAATTGTTATAGAAATGTATATAGAGATATAGTTGAACGCATTCAAAAATAAATGTCTAAGAAAAATACTTGGTATAGAGTGAACGAATTCAAAACAAACGAGGAAATTAGAGAAATCGCCAATCAACCACTAATATCTTCAGTAATCAAGAAAAGTTATGATGGTCTTATGTTGGTCATGTGATGAGAAGAGACTTCATTCCTTTAAAGACTAATTAACATTAATTTTATTTAATAACTTCGGATCACACTACCCAGAGACCAGGGGAGGGTAAAGCCATGGATTACATTTTATTAATTAAAAAACTATTCATGGCCAGTGTGAATTGAACGTGGGACATTCTTGTCTTGGACATTCATCTTCTCTCTTATCTAGAGGCTGAGGTCTTACTTCTAGACCACCCAGCCTCCCCGTATAAGATATTTTTGAATTAAAACCATAATATTTGACAGAATTTTTACATTTGTAACATCGTTATTCACAACGACAATTCACAAAACAGCAGAACAGAAATAGAATCAAGATGCAAAAAAGCTTGTCAAATTATCAGACAACTATCATGACTATTGTCCAACAAGGAAATAACTCTAGAGGTATAAAATGGGTCAATCTACCTAACATTGTTGTGCTACCAATGCCAGACATGGACTCAAGAACAAATGACAGGAAACAGCCTGAGAGATAAGATTAAAAATGTAGAACTGAAGAAAAGCTAGGCATAATCCCTGCCATAGAAATATAAAGAAACAACAGATAAAATGGTTTGGCCACAATATAAGGCAGAAAGATCAAAACACAACACAACAAGCCTTCAATAAACAATGCGAGAACACCAGACTCAAAGGCTGACCACGAAAAAGATGGATTGATGGAAACTTAGAAACACAAAGAAACATAACAGTAGAAGAGACAAACAGAAGAGCAAAGACCAGAAAATATATCTCCCTTCAATGATGAAAGGCAAATAAGAAAGGAAAGAAGATAAGTTTTTACAAATCTAAGTACAAAATGCAGCTCAAACCAGCAGAATAATCAAAAATGGAAAAAATTAATCCCTCACTGATATGAGCTGACTTTAACAGCCTCAGTCATGACCAATCAGATCTGATGTTACACAACATTATAACTTAACAGATGTTCTGAGGGCTGTAGAGGTCAAGCATCGGTATATGGACAACAAGGTACTGGGGACAAATCACACCACAGATGGTGGAAACCTTTCACTTTGAAGCTGTGTTTCTTCATTGCATTATCTCCCCTGTTCTCTTGGTAGTCAGATTCAAAGTCTAGACCTGTTGGATAATGGCTAAAGACTGGAGGTCTCCGTGTGCACTCTGAGCATGTTAAAGAAACCGTGGCAGTTGGAAACAGAAAGGAGTAGGTTGAAAATAACCACTGCATGGGCTAAACTGATACAACAAAATATATCCAAAAAACAACAAATTTTTTAAGATTAAAAATGAAAGTATCTCTAAAGTTGGAGAATGCCTGCCTATATGGAGAGGGACACCAGAGCACATGGTTTTGGAGTGAAAAAATAGAAAAAAAAGTGATATTCATAGAAATATTCAGTCCCTGTAGACTTCAGAGATATAAAGTTGGCATGTAAAAAAAAACATTTGTTTTAATCTGATCTGTCTCTTCTAATAATTTGTTAGAAATAGACTGACCTTCTTCAATAAGAAGTTTAACTACATCTGGTCATTGTATGGCTACAACCAGTGACAGAGGTAACATATGATTCTAGTCCATTATGTTCACATTAGCTCCAGGGGAGAGAAGTAGCCATATTGTCTGTGAAAACAAGTCATGATATGTGTCAATGTCATGGAACCTTGAGAATCATATTTCTCAAAATCATATTCTTCTAGGGAGCCTCAGTAGCCTATTTGGAAAAAAAACCCGACTGGGCTACCGATGTTTGGACAACCCATGTTCGATTCTCGCTGGAAGCAGTGTGAACTGTACTTGTGTCGGAAAAAAAATATCCTCATGCTGACCCTGTCGCTGGCACAAATGGGCACCAGGGTAGTACCCTGGGAAGGTGAGGAGTGCCATCTCGCATCATGAGTTTTGATGCCAGAAGCGACACTATCCAGAAGTCTCAGAACACTTCTGGATAGGTGGCCGAGCCCATATGGGTGAAAACTCGCGTAGTAAGATGCTGATTCAAGTCTTGTACATTACCTTTACCTTTAACTTTATCTTCTTCTTTCCCTCTCACCTTTAGTCTCAATGGGAGATATAGTTTGTGGACTTTAACTCCTCTGCTGGTCTTTCCTGCTGTTATTTTTCTTTGTGTTTTTAATATTCCATCTATCCATTTTTTCCCATGGTCAGCCCTTGAGTCTGATGTTCTCACAATGTTTATTGAAGGCTTGATGTGTTGTGTTTTGGTCTTTCTGTCTTATCACGTGGCCAAACCATTTTATCTGTTGTTTCTTTATGTATTCTGTGGCAGGAATTATTTCTAGCTTTTTTTCAAGTTCTTTGTTCCTGATGTAATCTCTCAAGCTGTTTCTTGTCATTTGTCTAACACATTTCATATCTTTAGTGGTTATTTTTAAAATTGATCTTGCATCTAGGGTCACAGACTGGCATTGGTAGCACAACGTTGGGATGAAGATTGTATTGTAGAGTTCCTGTTTTGCCTCTAGAGTTATTTCCTTGTTGGACAATAGTGGTGATAACTGTCCAATGATTTGACAAGCTTTGTTGTATCTTGAGTCTAGGGTCCAGGTCTGGCATTGGTAGCACAACATTGGGATGAAGATTGTATTGTAGAGTGCCTGTTTTGCCTCTAGAGTTATTTCCATGTTGGACAATAGTGATGATATGCGACTGATGATCTGACAAGCTTTGTTACATCTTGAGTCTATTCGTAATCATCAACAATTTGAACATTTTTAGATTTCTCACAAATATTCTCTTTGATCTACCTTGTCTTTCTATTCCAGATTTACCTATTCAGTCCTGAGAAGCACGTGGCTGTGCATCAAAATTCACTATTTCACTGGCTGAAAAGCCTGCGTTCTGTGTTTGAAACCCGCAGTAGACAGAAATGATTTTGTCTATCAGGGGTAAAATAAACATTTTGAGTCTCACACATCGTGGCGACTGCTTTGACCAATCAGCCTTTATCTCTCTGGTCCTGTCATGAGCCCCCCCCCCCCCCCCCCCACCATACACCAGCAATGGTAATGTGTCATAAAGATCTTTTTTTTTTTCTCAAATCTACTCCGGCTATCTTTTGAAATCTTACTTTCAAACACCTGCCTTACTTTTTCCATCTATTCATACGCCAATCTTTCTTTCTCATTCTTTCTTGTTTTTACCCCATTGCTCAAATGAGCTGATAGTCCTTTACCTCTTAGATAGACATTAACCCTATATTATGATACCGTCGTAAAAATTACCCTCAAAATAAAGTCTTGAAATTTGACAGCTTGCTGCCTGCAAACATCCCCCCTCCTAATTACTACTTCCAGTGACTCTTGAGTATTGGATTTGTTTCCCTTGATTTTGGATCAGACATAAGTATGCTCACCATAAAAAGTACTATGTACGTCTGTTCGGGACATGCTCTGTAGCGGAAATGACCTAAGTCGCGTTGACACAAATGAGGCCCTTCCTCTGACTACAAGTCCGCTGTTTCTAACCTACATTCAGAACCTTTCCCCGCCACCTTGCTGCTGTAAAAATAATAATTGTTTATATAATGCTGTCAACAGTGTCCTGTCTGTTGTTTCAGTTAATCTCACAAATTTGCTAAAATAACAACTGCCACCTAATAGCCCAGTGTTGATGACTTTCACTTTCACCGACGCAGCGAGCAAAAAAAATATGTTTCAACTTCAAATGCAAATTTAACAAAATTGAAGCGGTCAAAAAATTATGACTTTCACTTCTACTCACTGAAAGCTGAAATTATTGGGTTGTATTGTATAAACAAAAATAGATTCTAAATGTTAATATGAGTGATTAAATGTCGTGAATTAAGCAGATCGTAAATATTAATATTAAAAATATTAAAAAAATAATATTAACGAACACAAAAACATAGATCTTCTCCGGATACAAGTTTAACAAAATTGGAGTGGTCAAAAAAATTATGACATTTACTTTTACTCCCAGAAATGATTAAACTTGACTGCTGTATACAAAAATCTAGATTAAAAACGTTAATATGAGAGATTAAATGTCGTGAATTAAGCAGATCATAATATAAAAACATATAGTCCAGGTGTAAATTTTCCAGCAGCGGCGGGCTAGAAACATTCTGGTTAGACTTAGTTGGAGGAAATTACGTATTTGACGTCACAACTGCATAAAACTATGGTAGATGTTTTAAAGAGCAGGTGTTCACATGTGTATGGTATCATGGACTTACGGCAGCTGCATGAATAGACAACATAACACCTCCAGTAGCCACAGCACGATGGAGTTGAATTTCATTCCATAAATGTAATGTAACCCAGGAAATATATTACAACCTCCAATTCCCATGTTTCTGCTTCGGTAAACACAAAGCTGTGTAGCAAAAGTTCAAAGAAAATAATTTTTGAAACTCCTAATGTAATAATTAAATGGTAGTAATTTTTACAATGGTATCATGAAAACGTCACTCACAGATCACCATCATTACCGAGTGCCGTCTCCACATCGAAAGTTGGCTACCATGGAGCGTCATTCTAATCTGTCTCTTGCTTTGATGGTGCAGGTTGTCACAGGCTGTCTTGTCCATCTTTTGATGTTACTCATCCATGTTAGTCTTGTTCTGCCTCTATTACTTTGTATTTTCCCTTCCAATATTACTTTTAGTAGGCTGTTGTGACTTTTAACTTACCCCCAAAATCTCATTGTCTTCTTTGAATTGTGTTTAGTAGTTCTCTTTTCATTTTTAGTTGTTTTAAAACTTCATCCTGTGTTCTCTTTTCTTTCCATCCAATTCTACCTATTCTATAAATCCGCATTTCAAAGGCTTAAATTTTCTGTTCTGTTTTCTTATCTGATGTCCGTGTTTCTGCACTATACAGGAATATTGAGAAGATATAACATTTTGCTATTCTTTGTTTTAGCCCCGATGTTACTTGTTTTGATGTTAATATACTTTTCAGGGCATTAAAATTACTTTTTGCTATTCCTATTCTTTTGTTTATTTGAGTTTTACATTTTCCATTGCTGGTTATAGTATGTCCAAGGTAGTTGTAGGTCTGAACTGTCTACGGGTCTATTCCTTCAATTTTGATATCCACTTGTAGGTTTTGAGTATTATCTTTGTTTATGATCATAGTTTGAGTCTTTCTGATTTCGCTCACAGATAGGTCTCATAATCTAAGTTTAAGTGGGCATAGATGTATTATTTTGAGCTTTACAGCCAAGCTTTGATATCTGTGCTTTTCAACCTAAAACATTTGACCTCAGCACAGCATTTCTGAGCACTGGGTTGCCTACCCTCTTTGATCCCTTTTTGCTTGGCCAAACTGGTGAGTTTATTTCTACAAACACTACTGGGGGTGGAGTAGGATCTTGATCAGCTCCGTTGTTTGCTGATCCTGACGCAGGAATTCTCTGCTCTCAACTCAGTTACCGGATGAGAAACTTGGTGCCCACCCCATATCATTTTCTTTAATACTTCTACATTACATTCGTCAACAAAGCCCAAGATACTGATCCAGCAAATGACCTAAGTACGGTCAGCAACCCACAGCTACCAAAAACCAAAAATGTGCCGTGATCATAGAAAAATGTGGTCACTAACACCATATTCCCCAAATGTCTAGCAAGGCATGGAGGGAACCTTTACTATTGTGTTTTTATACTCGCTATACAGGTGACCATATGTGAGTTAATAATATTTTACGATCAGCTTAATTCGTGACATTTAAAAATACAAAACAAGAAAACCAAATTTAGAATATTCAACTCAAAGGTATTATCAACACTTACCTATGCATTTCTACAAACACTACAGGTGGGTGGAGTAGGATCTTAATCAGCTCTGTCGTGTGCTGATCCTGATGCAGGAACTGTCTGCTCTCAACTCAATTACTGGATGAGCAACTTGGTGCCCACCCCCATCTCATTTTCTTTAATACTTCTACATTACATTCGTCAACAGGGCCCAAGACGTTGATCCAGCAACTGACCTAGGTACGGAAAGTGACCCACAGCTGACTGCATGCGTCAGGATCGACAGAGGGAAATATTTGCGAGCGACAATTTGTCCACATCTGAACTGCTGCTCTTAAAACTACCACAGTAGTTTTATTCAGCCATGATGTCAAATACAGAATTCCCTTCAGCAAAGCCTGACCAGAATGTTTGTCTAGTCTAATTAACATTGAATACCTATATTTGTTTATACAGAAATACAATTTCATAATTTCTGTGTGTAGAAGTGAAAGTCATAATTTTTTTAGCCGTTTCAATTTTGTTAAATTTGTATTTGGAGTAGGTCTATGATTTTGTGGAGCCTTGGTGGTTAAGTGGTTAATGTGCTCACTTCCTGACCAGAATGGTCCAGGTTTGATCCTCAGCAGTGTTGAATTTTATTTTGGACTGACAAGGTTCCAGGGTTCACCCAGCCTCTAGAAATGTATACCAGAGATCTTTCTGGGAAGTAAAGGTGGCCTGGCAGGATACCGACAACATCACCCAAAAATGTGCAATGGTCATAGAAACATGTGGTCACTAACACCATATTCACCAAATGTCTAGCAAGGCATGGTGGGAACCTTTACTTTTTGTATTTTTATACTTGTTACGCAGGTGACCATAAGTGATTTAATAATATTTTATGATCAGCTTAATTCGCAACATTTAATCTTTCATATTAACACTGAACACCTATATTTGTTTATACAATAATATAATTTGATAATTTCTGTGAGTAAAAGTGAAAGCCATAATTTTTTTTTTACTGTTTCAATTTTGTGCAATTTGTCTTGGAATAGAACTATATTTTTGTGCTCACAGTACCAGTAAAAGCGACAATCATAAACGCTGGGTTATTTAGGATGGCAATTGTTATTTTAGTAAATTTGCAAGATAAACTGAAACAACAGACAATGCAACGTCAGCGGCGTTACATAAACAATAACTATTTTTATAGCAGAAAGGCGGGAAAAGATAATGAAAGCTGCATAGACAGCAATCCTAAATGCAAGTTAGAAACTTCTGAATTTTTATCAGGGAAAGGGCTTAGTTTGTGTCATTGTGACTTAGGTCATTTCAGCTAAAGAACGTGTCCCGAACTGGCATGTGTCCAATTCAAGAAAATTGTATTGTGAAGAGGTTGTTATTACCTAAAGATTTTATTTAGAGTTAAATACACCAACTTTATTTCTGTTTATCTAATATATACCTCCATTGTCCCATCAACAACAGCGACATGCAACAGGGAGTTCTGCTTCAGTCTCAGCTGCCTCAACATTCTGGTCATGTTCTTGATGGTATACACAACGTCACTGGAATCTTCTGTAAGATACACATCAAACAATAATCTTCTCTAAGATATACGTAAGATACACATGTATATCCTGGACAAAATATGGGAATAAAAAATACAAAACAAGAAAACCAAATTTAGAATATTTAACTCAAAGGTATTATCAACACTTACCTATGCATTTCTACAAACACTACAGGTGGGTGGAGTAGAATCTTAGCTCTGTCGTGTGCTGATCCTGATGCAGGAACTGTCTGCTCTCAACTCAGTTACTGGATGAGCAACTTGGTGCCTACCCCCATCTCATTTTCTTTAATACTTGTACATTACATTTGTCAACAGGGCCCAAGACGTTGATCCAGCAACTGACCTAAGTACGGAAAGTGACCCACAGCTGACTGCATGCGTCAGGATCGACAGAGGGAAATATTTGCGAGCGACAATTTGTCCACATCTGAATTGCTGCTCTTAAAACTACCACAGTAGTTTTATTCAGTCATGATGTCAAATACAGAATTCCCTTCTGCAAAGCCTGACCAGAATGTTTGTCTAGTCTAATTAACATTGAATACCTATATTTGTTTATACAGAAATACAATTTCATAATTTCTGTGTGTAGAAGTGAAAGTCATAATTTTTTTAGCCGTTTCAATTTTGTTAAATTTGTATTTGGAGTAGGTCTATGATTTTGTGGAGCCTTGGTGGTTGAGTAGTTAGTGTGCTCACTTCCTGACCAGAATGGTCCAGGTTTGATCCTCAGCAGTGTTGAATTTTATTTTGGACTGACAAGGTTCCAGGGTTCACCTAGCCTCTAAAAATGTATACCAGAGATCTTTCTGGGAAGTAAAGGTGGCCTGGCAGGATACCGACAACATCACCAAAAATGTGCAATGGTCATAGAAAAATGTAGTCACTAACACCATATCCCCTAATGTCTAGCAAGGCATGGAGGGAACCTTTACTTTTTGTGTTTTTATACTCGCTACACAGGTGACCATATGTGAGTTAATAATATTTTACGATCAGCTTAATTCGCGACATTTAATCTTTCATATTAACACTGAACACCTATATTTGTTTATACAATAATATAATTTGATAATTTCTGTGAGTAAAAGTGAAAGCTATAATTTTTTTTTTTACTGTTTCAATTTTGTGCAATTCGTCTTGGAATAGAACTATATTTTTGTGCTCACAGTACCAGTAAAAATGACAATCATAAACGCTGGGTTATTTAGGATGGCAATTGTTATTTTAGTAAATTTGCAAGATAAACTGAAACAACAGACACCGCAACGTCAGCGTCGTTACATAAACAATAACTATTTTTATAGCAGAAAGGCGGGAAAAGATAATGAAAGCTTCATAGACAGCAATCCTAAATGTAAGTTAGAAACTTCTGAATTTTTATCAGGGGAAGGGCTTAGTTTGTGTCATTGTGACTTAGGTCATTTCAGCTAAAGAACGTGTCCCGAACTGGCATGTTTCCAATTCCAAGAAAATTGTATTGTGAAGAGGTTGTTATTACCTAAAGATTTTATTTAGAGTTAAATACACCAACTTTATTTCTGTTTATCTAATATATACCTCCATTGTCCCATGAACAACAGCGACATGCAACAGGGAGTTCTGCTTCAGTCTCAGCTGCCTCAACATTCTGGTCATGTTCTTGATGGTATACACAACGTCACTGGAATCTTCTGTAAGATACACATCAAACAATAATCTTCTCTAAGATATACGTAAGATACACATGTATATCCTGGACAAAATATGGGAATAAAAAATACAAAACAAGAAAACCAAATTTAGAATTTTCAACTCAAAGGTATTATCAACACTTACCTATGCATTTCTACAAACACTACGGGGGGGGGGGGGGGGGGGGGGGGGGGGGGGGGGGGGGGTGGAGTAGGATCTTAATCAGCTCTGTCGTGTGCTGATCCTGATGCAGGAACTGTCTGCTCTCAACTCAGTTACTGGATGAGCAACTTGGTGCCCACCCCCATCTCATTTTCTTTAATACTTCTACATATATTCGTCAACAGGGCCCAAGACGTTGATCCAGCAACTGACCTAAGTACGGAAAGTGACCCACAGCTGACTGCATGCGTCAGGATCGACAGAGGGAAATATTTGCGAGCGACAATTTGTCCACATCTGAACTGCTGCTCTTAAAACTACCACAGTAGTTTTGTTCAGTCGTGATGTCAAATACAGAATTCCCTTCTGCAAAGCCTGACCAGAATGTTTGTCTAGTCTAATTAACATTGAACACCTATATTTGTTTATACAGAAATACAATTTCATAATTTCTGTGGGTAGAAGTGAAAGTCATAATTTTTTTGGCCGTTTCAATTTTGATGAATTTGTATTTGGGGTCAGTAAAAGTAAAGAGCCTCTGTCACGCCAAGTGGCGGATAGATAATATGATGTTAGTGACCATAAATTTTACAGACCTTGAGCATATTATTTTTGTGGTAATGTGGTCAGTATTACGCCTGTGCCGCTTTACTTTCCCAGAATAAACCCGGTATCCATTTAAGGCTGAGTGAAACCGGAAGTCATTGTAAAAAGTATTGTTATGGAAACAGCGCCATACATTTTAGAGCAGTGATCGCTGCAATATGTGCCACTTTGGCACACAAGGTTTCTGTTTTTGAGATTGTGGTTCTGCCCTATGTGCCGTCTTCGGTTCGAAAGGACAATAGATAGATAGATAGAACCCGGAAGCCGTCGGTTGGAATCAAACCCTACCTCTTTTCCTTTGTAGTCCAGTTCACTAACCACTAAGCTATCGCGGCTGCTTTATTTGGAGTAGGTCTATGATTTTGTGGAGCCTTGGTGGTTAAGTGGTTATGTGCTCACTTCCTGACCAGAATGGTCCAGGTTTGATCCTCAGCAGTGTTGAATTTTATTTTGGACTGACAAGGTTCCAGGGTTCACCTAGCCTCTAAAAATGTATACCAGAGATCTTTCTGGGAAGTAAAGGTGGCCTGGCAGGATACCGACAACATCACCCAAAAATGTGCAATGGTCATAGAAAAATATGGTCACTAACACCATATTCCCCAAATGTCTAGCAAGGCATGGAGGGAACCTTTACTTTTTGTGTTTTTATACTCGCTACACAGGTGACCATATGTGAGTTAATAATATTTTACGATCAGCTTAATTCGCGACATTTAATCTTTCATATTAACACTGAACACCTATATTTGTTTATACAATAATATAATTTGATAATTTCTG
This sequence comes from Megaustenia siamemsis, assembly GCA_032433765.1. Lineage (NCBI taxonomy): Eukaryota > Metazoa > Mollusca > Gastropoda > Stylommatophora > Ariophantidae > Megaustenia > Megaustenia siamemsis. Next base: position 14,424,753 of record JAVIAB010000101.1, read on the forward strand.
TGAGTAAAAGTGAAAGCTATATTTTTTTTTTTTTACTGTTTCAATTTTGTGCAATTTGTCTTGGAATAGAACTATATTTTTGTGCTCACAGTACCAGTAAAAGCGACAATCATAAACGCTGGGTTATTTAGGATGGCAATTGTTATTTTAGTAAATTTGCAAGATAAACTGAAACAACAGACACCGCAACATCAGCGGCGTTACATAAACAATGACTATTTTTATAGCAGAAAGGCGGGAAAAGATAATGAAAGCTGCATAGACAGCAATCCTAAATGTAAGTTAGAAACTTCTGAATTTTTATCAGGGAAAGGGCTTAGTTTGTGTCATTGTGACTTAGGTCATTTCAGCTAAAGAACGTGTCCCGAACTGGCATGTTTCCAATTCCAAGAAAATTGTATTGTGAAGAGATTGTTATTACCTAAAGATTTTATTTAGAGTTAAATACACCAACTTTATTTCTGTTTATCTAATATATACCTCCATTGTCCCCATGAACAACAGCGACATGCAACAGCGACATGCAACAGCGAGTTCTGCTTCAGTCTCAGCTGCCTCAACATTCTGGTCATGTCTTGATGGTATACACAACGTCACTGGAATCTTCTGTAAGATACACATCAAACAATAATCTTCTCTAAGATATACGTAAGATACACATGTATATCCTGGACAAAATATGGGAATAAAAAATACAAAACAAGAAAACCAAAACCATATTTAGAATATTCAACTCAAAGGTATTATCAACACTTACCTATGCATTTCTACAAACACTACGGGGGGGGTGGAGTAGGATCTTAATCAGCTCTGTCGTGTGCTGATCCTGATGCAGGAACTGTCTGCTCTCAACTCAGTTACTGGATGAGCAACTTGGTGCCCACCCCCATCTCATTTTCTTTAATACTTCTACATTACATTCGTCAACAGGGCCCAAGACGTTGATCCAGCAACTGACCTAAGTACGGAAAGTGACCCACAGCTGACTGCATGCGTCAGGATCGACAGAGGGAAATATTTGCGAGCGACAATTTGTCCACATCTGAACTGCTGCTCTTAAAACTACCACAGTAGTTTTATTCAGTCGTGATGTCAAATACAGAATTCCCTTCTGCAAAGCCTGACCAGAATGTTTGTCTAGTCTAACATTGAACACCTATATTTGTTTATACAGAAATACAATTTCATAATTTCTGTGGGTAGAAGTGAAAGTCATAATTTTTTTGGCCGTTTCAATTTTGATGAATTTGTATTTGGGGTCAGTAAAAGTAAAGAGCCTCTGTCACGCCAAGTGGCGGATAGATAATATGATGTTAGTGACCATAAATTTTACAGACTTGAGCATATTATGTTTGGGGTAATGTGGTCAGTATTACGCCTGTGCCGCTTTATTTTCCCAGAAAAAACTCGGTACCCATTTAAGGCTGAGTGAAACCGGAAGTCATTGTAAAAAGTATTGTTATGGAAACAGCGCCATACATTTTAGAGCAGTGATCTCTGCAATATGTGCCACTTTGGCACACAAGGTTTCTGTTTTTGAGATTGTGGTTCTCCCCTATGTGCCGTCTTCGGTTCGAAAGGACAATAGATAGATAGATAGAACCCGGAAGCCATCGGTTGGGATCAAACCCTACCTCTTTTCCTTTGTAGTCCAGTTCACTAACCACTAAGCTATCGCGGCTGCTTTATTTGGAGTAGGTCTATGATTTTGTGGAGCCTTGGTGGTTGAGTGGTTAGTGTGCTCACTTCCTGACCAGAATGGTCCAGGTTGATCCTCAGCAGTGTTGAATTTTATTTTGGACTGACAAGGCTCCAGGGTTCACCCAGCCTCTAAAAATGTATACCAGAGATATTTCTGGGAAGTAAAGGTGGCCTGGCAGGATACCGACAACATCACCCAAAAATGTGCCGTGGTCACAGAAACATGTGGTCACTAACACCATATTCCCCAAATGTCTAGCAAGGCATAGAGGGAACCCTTACTTTTTGTGTTTTTATACTTGTTACGCAGGTGACCATAAGTGATTTAATAATATTTATGATCAGCTTGATTCGCGACATTTAATCTTTCATATTAACACTGAACAGCTATATTTGTTTATACAATAATATAATTTGATAATTTCTGTGAGTAAAAGTGAAGTCATCATTTTTTTACCGTTTCAATTTTGTGCAATTTGTCTTGGAAGTTGAACTATATGGTTGTACTCACAGGGTCGGTAAAGGTGACAATCATAAACACTGAATTATAAGGATGGCAATTGTTACTTTAGCAAATTTGCAGGATCAACCAAAACAACAGACAATGCAATGTCTGCGGCGTTACATAAACAATAACTATTTTTAATAGCAGAAAGGCGGGGAAAAGATAATGAAAGCTGCATAGACAGCAATCCTAAATGTAAGTTAGAAACTTCTGAATTTTTATCAGGGGAAGGGCTTAGTTTGTGTCATTGTGACTTAGGTCATTTCAGCTAAAGAACGTCTGTCCCGAACTGGCATGTGTCCAATTCCAAGAAAATTGTATTGTGAATAGGTTGTTATTACCTAAAGATTTTATTTAGAGTTAAATACACCAACTTTATTTCTGTTTATCTAATATATACCTCCATTGTCCCAGGAAACAACAGCGACATGCAACAGGGAGTTCTGCTTCAGTCTCAGCTGCCTCAACATTCTGGTCATATTCTTGATGGCATACACAACGTCACTGGAATCTTCTGTAAGATACACATCAAACAATAATCTTCTCTAAGATATACGTAAGATATACATGTATATCCTGGACAAAATAAAAAATACAAAACAAGAAAACCAAATTTAGAATATTCAACTCAAAATAATTATCAACACTTACCTATGCATTTCTACAAACACTACGGGGGGTGGAGTAGGATCTTAATCAGCTCTGTCGTGTGCTGATCCTGATGCAGGAACTATCTGCTCTCAACTCAGTTACTGGATGAGCAACTTGGTGCCCACCCCCATCTCATTTTCTTTAATACTTCTGCTACCCATTGCTAGAGGCTGAGTGAATCCAGGAGCCTTGTCGGTAAAAAAAAATCAAACTACCACTTCTGTGGATTAATCCCGTGCCCTTATCAGGAAGCACGCTAACCACTCAGCCTCCGAGACTCCATGTAATGAAAGAATTCAGAAAAATTTTTGGGCTTATTTTCTTAAATAAAAGGACCGAGTATGACCCATCAAATTATATGTTTTATTATAATAATCTATATTACTAATGAATGAAGTAATAGATATATCAAAGAAACAATCATCACCATCATGCAGCATAAAAATAAACAAGACAAATCTGAAACAAGTGCAACTTTTCAAATACTTGGGCACATTAATAACATCAGATGGGAGATGCACCACAGAAATAAAAAGCAGAACAGCTCAGGCCAAAATAGCATTTCAGAAAATGAAACATATCTTATGCAACAAATCTGTCAATAAAAATGAGAAAGAGAGTTCATCGATGCTATATAGAACCAATTCTGACCTATGGAAGCGAATCATGGACAATAGACAAACAAATGAAAAGACGATTAGAGGCCACAGAGATGGGATTTCTCAGAAGAATGTTGAAAGTTCCCTGGACAGCTAAAAAGACCAATGAGGAAGTTCTCAAAGAGGCCAACACAAAAAGGGAGCTCTTAAAAAACATCAAAAAGAAGCAATCAACATATTTCGAGCACATCATGAGAAGAGGAAAGTTGGAATACTTGGTTACAACTGGCAAAATAAAAGGAAAGAGAGATCGCGGACGACAAAGAGAGAAAAAACTGGATAGCTTGGCGTCATGGCATGGAAAACAGTCAACAACAGAACAGATACGATGCACTGTAGATAGAAGATTGTGGAGGGACATGATCACCTACGCCAACCAGTATGGCACATGATGATATCACTACTTTACATTTTTATTTATTTTACACCTATATATTATAATGAATAATACTGAGAATTTAACGAATTGTAGGCACTCTTAATCAAATTACCAATATATTAGTGTTACCATATAATATATAATAATATAAACGGTAAAGGTCGTGTTAGTATCCAAAATATTTCTGCTAAATTAGTGATCCCCCCTCACTAACCCGACATACTTGAATTATAAATGTTTCTAATTTTTTTTAATTTAATATTATTTTTACAAAAAAATTTAGGTTTAGGGTTAGACCGTTAGGGTTAGTTGTAAGAATGTAGGGTATTAAAAAATTATTAAGTATTTCAGACCTAGGGGTGACTAACCGACCGGAAACGACATTGCTGATATAGACAATACTTCGAGCGAACGAAAGATAGATAGATAAATGTTTCTAATTTTTAAAAATTTAATATTATTTTTACAACAAAATTTAGGTTTAGGGCAAAAAACCAGGCACTTAGGGTCATCACAGGAGCAATGAAATCAACACCAATATTGGAGATGGAGAAATTGTGGAGGATACCAGCACTGAGAGAACGGAGAGACACAAAGGTGCTGATACAGGCAGAAAAATTTTTATGCATGCCGAGACATCCAATGAAGGACCGATTCCAAAATCTTGCATTGGGACGACTTAAGAGAAGCAGTTTTATCTACCAAGCCAAGCATATTAGTAGACAAACACCAGACATGCCAAGAGTTGTTAACCCCCTTCTGCCCATACCAGAACAGACTCCCTGGACAGTAAAATTCATACAGGAAACGACATTGCTCATATAGTAGACAATAAAATACTTCGAGCGAACGAAAGATAGATAGATAAATGTTTCAATTTTTTTTAATTTAATATTTTTACAAAAAAAATTTAGGTTTAGGTTTAGGGTTAGTTGTAAGAATGTAGGCTATTAAAATAGTAGGTACTTTTATAAAAAATTCAAAATAGTCTGTTATGATTTAAAACAAGTTAGCTGGAAAGCCCTTGATGAAAAAGAAAGCTAAACAATGATACCTTATGCCTTATGCCTTATTATTATGGCTGTACTACGACAATTAGAAAAAACGTTATGAATGAGCAGCGGCACGGGAACGTTAATCCAAACAGAAATAATTTGGGAGGCTACATTTTTTGTGAAAATGAAAGAAGATAAATTTTGACACAAAATTTACACAAGAAATTCAAATCAGCTGAAGATCGTATGATGTATTGTAAGTAAGTTACTTACTAAACTTACTTAGCTTAACTATAATATAATAATAATAGTATAATATTATTTATTATACACGATGACTGGATCAACTTAATCCCTCGGTAAATATCTACATTACAAAATCCAAACTAAACACGACAATGTACAATACATAAATTTAAAATAAAATAATTAAAGCGCGAAAAAACGTTGGCAAATACCAGAAACCGTTAATTTTTGTGGCTTGGCTCCAGTCAGTTTAAGTTTATTTACATCAAACGCCATCATTATGGCCATGTCTTCAGCAGCAAATATAAAGAAGGTTCGGAAATAAGAGATTTAATTTTGGAGAATATTCTATAGAATAATTTGTTCTATATCTCAAGCAAAAGCAGCTTTCTAAAAAAAAAATAGGAAAATACTGTGCAATTAATTGTTGACATTAAAAGCAAAAAAAAAAAGAGTTCTTAAATGTTATGTAGAGCCAGTCTTAACATATGGATCTGAATCATGTACAAATGGCAAGAAAAATTGCTGGATTCTGTAGAGATGTGATTTTACAGAAGATTGTCGAGAATACCATGGATGACAAAGAAGAGTAATGAAATTTTTCTGAAAGCGGCCAAAGCTATACATATAGCAAATTTCCAATATTAGGAAGAAACAATCATTTTTTTTTTTTTTTGGGGGGGGGGGGGGGGCATATAATCAGAAGGGACAGCTGGAATATATTGTGACACCTGAGAAAATTAAAGGATGCATGGACAGATGGAAAGAAAGAAAAAAGAAGAAACCAGATAGTTTAACGAATGGCTTGGCAGAAGGTCAACAACAAAAATGACAAATAACTGTTAAGATCAAGAGATATGGAGAGACATGATCCCCTACGCCAGCAGACATGGCACTTGAGAATGATGATGATTATATCCTAACATTTTACAAAAGTTGTCTCCATTATTTATACCCTAACTATAACTTAGTCAGTATGTTTATAACATATAACTTCTATCTAACTATAACTTAGTCAGTATGTTTATGACATATAACTCCTATTTAACTATAACTTAGTTTATCTATAACATATAACATCTATCTAACTATAACTTAGTATGTTTATAACATATAATTTCTATCTAACTATAACTTAGTTTGTCTATAACATATAACATCTATCTAACTATAACTTAGTCAGTATGTCTATAACATATAACATCTATCTAACTATAACTTAGTCAGTATGTCTAAGACACAACAGATATCTAACTATAACTTAGTCAGTGTGTTTATAACATATAACATCTAATCCATTTTATGCAGAATTGTGCTTTAATGTGACTACAACAAACTGTGTGAGTGAGAGAGCTATTAATATTATTGATTTCATTTCATTTAGGAATTTAAAATAATAATTAGTACTTAGAAATTATTGTAATAACATAAGATTGATGTTATAATTGTAATGTTGATTTTTACTTTTTCAATTTTACTTTTTTAAAATTACAAGTGACAATTATGACAAATAAACAATTAATAATAATGAATGCCTATATGCTTTCATTATGAAGAATGAAGTATCTAGAATTGTGACATATATTTATTTATAAAATTAAACTTAATCACTAGTTGAAGATATTCTTAGTTATTTTGTAAGAGAACCTAAAATGATATAGCCCTGTATGATCCTGAAAATATAATTTTTATTTTGAACTTACTTCTGCATTTGTTCATGATAAGATGAAAATAGTCACTTGTTTACATGGGACTGCATCTTGTAAACAACTGCTGTGGTTGTCAGATTTTTTTATTATCATATATTAAATAATAAATAAATGAAAATATATAAATAATATCATGCATATAAAATATAACAAATAATACTTATAAATAATATCCTAAAAAGGATACAAACAAATGTAAATATAATTATGTTATTTTATTTCATGAAATTAGATCTTACATACAGGGTGAGTGTCCTACCGCATAATTTCTAAATTGTTACCTTTAAACAAAATAGTTCATTTCCTATCTTTCTGGATCAAAGAATAATAAAGAACATGTACTGGCAACAAGAAGAACAGGAAATCAACTGGGAATGTCGAAAAAATAAAACAGGGCGTTAGGCAAGGTTGTGTGCTGTCACTATATTTGTTTAATATTTATAGTGAGAATATTTTAAGATCCATAAGGGGCATACCTGGAACAATCGGAGGTCATAATATAGATAATCTAAGGTATGCTGATGATACAGTCTTAATCACCAAGAGTGAAGATGGGTTACAAGAAAGGATGAACATTATAGTGAAAAAAAGCAAAAATAAAGAACTCAACCTTAATAGCAAAAAGACATAGGAAATGGTAACAACAAAGAAAAAGACATCACCTCAGTGCAAAATAATGACAAGTGGAACAATATTAAAAGAGGTAAATGAATTTAAATATTTGGAACTTTGTTAACCTCAGACAGAAGATGTACAAAAGAGGTGAGATGCAGAATGGCTCAGGCAAAAGCAGCTTTGCAAAAAATTAGGAATATACTATGCAATCCATTTTTGACAATAGAAACAAGAAAAAGAGTTCTTAAATGTTATGTATAGCCAGTCTTAATATATGGATGTGAATCATAGACTATAGGACAACAGACAAAAAAATTACTAGAGTCTGTAAAATGTGGTTTTACAGAAGAATGTTGAGAATATTATGGACAGCCAAGAAGGGTAATGAAAACGTTCTGAAAGAGGCCAAAGTAAATCTATTCCAATTTTCAAAGTTAGGAAAAAGCAATATTTTTTGGCCATGTATTGAGAGGTGAGCAGCTGGAATATATTGCAACAACAGATAAAATCGAGGAACAAAGTGATAGAGGAAAGTAAAGAGAAAAGATACCAGACAGCTTAAGAGAATGGCTTGGCAGAAAGTAAACAACAGAAATGATAAATAACTGTCGAGATCGAAAGTTGTGGAGAGACATGATCACCTACTTGATGATGATGATTATATCCTGTTTTAGTTTCTCCATCTCACAGTAAACTCCAAATGGAAGACAATTTTATTTTTATTTTATTTTTAATAATGTTGTCCTAAATCAATCCATTGAAGATTGTCACACCAAATATGTTTGTGAGAAACTGTAATACAAAAAGAACACAAAGATTAGAATTAGTAAATAAATTAAAGTACTGTCTGTTTTTATTCAACAAACAAAGGAACAGTTTGATTTACTGTTTTGTACTAAAATTATTATATCTTTATTTTTTTTAAAGAAAGGTTTCTCTTTTATTTACATTCTAACTATAATTTAGTATGTCTATAAGGTACAACTTCTAATCCATTTAACTAGAATTTCTCTTTTAACTTGACTGCAAAATAAAAGGTGTCAGTAAGAGAGCTGTTATATTACTAATTTCATTTCATTTTATTAACTTAAAATAACAATTTTGTAACTTAGAGTAATCACTATTATTTGTAATATTAGAATGACATTATAATCGTATTAATATATAATTTTTACCTTCAGCAAGCTTACTTAATTTTTTTTTATTTGTCATTTTCAGTTTAAAATTGAAGTTGAAGTAACTCGAACTGTGATATCATTGTTAATATGGCTCATCGTAATCACAACTTGAGGATATTCTGATTTATTTTGTTAGAGAACCTGAAATGATATGGCCTCTAAATTTCTGAAAATATTATTTTATTTTGACCATCTACCTTGCATTTTATGGGGAAAAGACGAAAAAGAAATATCTTGTTTACTTACATAGCCACCATCTTGAATTACCGCCATATTACCATCTTGAAATCACTCGAGGAGTTTTAATTGAATTGTATACACACTGGATAATTTTAAAATCCTACCATTTTAAACAAATTAATTTCATATAATTTGCACAAAACATATATGCACATTTATTTATCGCATTAATTTTAGTATATATGCATTGCTAAACATGTTTAATGTGTTGATAATGTATTAATATAAATCTGGTGAGAGCACATACATTTACCTAACACTTAGTTTTATATGTTGAAACATTCCTGGTTTCCATTTCTCATGACTGTTTTCTGTTGCTAGTACATCTTATATACTTTTCTGAAATCTTTGCTACCTACGTTTAAAGTGTTGATTATTTCTTTGATGATCTTACTTTGTGAAATGACTTACGTAAAATGTTTATTTCTGGAAGATCTTACTATGTCAGATGAGGACTACCGGTCAATATGGCAGATAGGTGGCAAAAACTGTTGAGGCTCTGTCTGAAAAGTGTTTCCTGTTGCAGTTTCCTCATATTCCAAGTCCAGCATGATGTCGGAGCTATTGAGTTTAGTTCTCTATGCACACTGTAAGCTGTAATTTTCATCTGAATCATGTTTCAATAATTCTGATACTTACAATGTATGATATTGTATGACGAAGGACAGTTCGGCTGTGTTCACTTTCAGTGCGGCTGCACCTTATATCTTTTGGCGTGTGCTGTGGCTGCTATGTCGGGGACTGCAGTTACCTTTCTTTTTCTGGATCCTTCAATGAGATGAGATGTTAATTTGGATGATTTCACTGGCACGGGCGGTTGAGCACTTATATATTTACATTTGTTTGCAATGATACCAGGGCCTTCGACTTACTACAACTACAACTGGCGGTCTATCTTCTCTTGACCTCCCCTGCCTCATTTCCTAGTGTTTCTAAAATTCAGTCACTTTCATGGTCAGGCCTCTGGTCTGTGTTCTCATAGATTTTTTGAAGGCTCCTTGTATCATATATTGATGTGTCTTACTACAATACAAGGAACAAACCTTTTTATAATTGTTTCTTTATCTATTCAATGGCAGAAAATATTTATAGCTTTTTTCTTAATTCTTCACTTCTAATTTTATCTCTCAGACTGTTACTTAACTATTACAAATTGTGGACACAACTCAAATTAACAAAATTAGTATAAAAAGCTGCTTTATAGAATTACTGGATTTGTGTGTTCTGGGATAGCTCTCTTGCAGTACTTTCTAACCATAGCATATGCATCAGGGAACAGACAACAATCCCGGACATGCAACTGCTGAAATGAAGAGCACCTATAAGCATTCATCACTATTCCTTTGTCTATTGTTGCATCACATGACTTCATCCCAAGTTTACGTAGATTTGGACAGTGCATAGATAAGGCATAAACTCAATCAATTATGTCACATTTACCTATGTCCAACGAGCGAAGTCTTGAGTAGTTCTGTGCCAGAAAATCTAAGCCAGTATCAGAGATAGCCCCACAGCCCTGGATGCTGAGGTAGCATAGCTTGCTGTAGTTTTTAGTAATGTAGATGACCCTTTGGTTTGACATCGTGATAAACATGGAAAAATTTGTAAAAAGTTTATGACAGGCTTTTGTGAGCAATTATATATGTAAATGTTTGTAAATAGAACTAACATACTTTCTAAAGTGTGTAAATAATTTAAAACTATGGTAGATATATAAATATCTGTCAACAATTATAGTATGTTTCTGTAAATATTTAAACATTGTACATAAACATAACAACACTAGTAAACATGTATAAATTAAACTCATCATCCCTTTTGATATATGGACAAATAATGGTGTTAGTGATTGTATAAAAGTCATGATGGTCATAAAAAATATGTCATGGCCAGAATCAATGCCTCACTATCTGAAGACAGTTCAGAGTTACAACTACTTTGGACATACTATAACCAGTGATGGAAAATTGAAAACTGAAATAAACAAAAGAATAGGAATGGCAAAAAAGTAAATTTTATGCCATGAAAAATATACTAACATCAAAATAAATAAAACCAGGGCTAAAACTAAGAATAGCAAATTATTATATCTTTTCAACATTCCTGTATGGTGCAGAAACATGGAAATTAGACAAGAAAACAGAACTGAAAAATGAAGCTTTTTTGAGATGTGGATTTATAGAAGAATAGGAAGAATTGGAAGGAAAGAAAAGAAAACGATGAAGCCTTAAAACAACTAAAAATGAAAAGAGAACTACTAAACACAATTCAAACAAAACAAATGAGATTTTTGGGGCAGGTTAAAAGACACAGCAGTCTATTAAAAGTAATCTTGGAGGGAAAATGCAAGGTAAAAGAGGCAGAGGTAGACCAAAGCTAATATGGACGAGTAACATCAAAAGATGGACAAGTCAGCCTATGATAGTCTGCATCATCGAAGCAAGAGACAGAGCGGAAAGGTGCTCCATGGTAGCCAACTTTGGACGTGGAGTCAGCACTCAATGAATGACATAAATGAAAATGGCATATCAAATTTCTACTTAACTCTCTAAAGAAACAATTTTAAACTTATGTGCTGTGAAAGTCTGTATCTGCACTGCAAAAGTTTGATAAAATGTATTGTTTCCAATGTAAAGCAAGATTTTTTCTTTTTTGATCTTCCAAAAAGAAAATTTCCACAGTTTGGTGTCACATGCTTCCCTGTGTAAGTTATCAAAATGGTAGATGCACTGAATACGTGTCAGAAGCTATAAGCTGTGATTGAAATTCTTGCAGTGGAAAGTTTAGAGCCTAAAGCAATTCACAATTCTCTATGGAATGTGCTTGAAGAGGAAGTTTTCAATCTCAAGTTATGGCAGTCTTGAGTTATCGAGGTTGTGAATTTAAATCCAACTGCACCAGTTGAGATTTTTGTTTGTGATTTCTCTTTGCAGCAACCATCCCTGGTCTTGACAGTGAGGTCCGGCTTGAAACATCAATTACACATCAACAGAAAAGATATGAGTACCTCCGAAGATAGAGTTATCTACCTGGGTGGCGAGGGGCCCGTGTGTACATGGCTGCCAAGGTAAAATGAATTAACATGCAAAATTCAGTTCCTAGGCTATTGGGACTTTGCCTTAGGTGAAAGGTGGCGAATGCAGAGAAAAAAATATTAGTCTATACTGTACTTTTTGGGTTAATGTAGTAAATCATTTTAAAGTAAAAATATTAGTCTATACTGTACTTGTTGGGTTAATGTAGTAAATCATTTTAAAATAAAAATATTAGTCTATACTGTACTTTTTGTATTAATGTAATAAATTATTTTAAAGAAAAAATATTAGTCTATACTGTACTTTTTGGGTTAATGTAATAAATTATTTTAAAGAAAAAATATGAGTCTATACAGTACTTTTTGGGTTAATGTAGTAAATCATTTTAAAGTAAAAAATCTGAGTACAAATGTTTGCGGTGATAAAAATAGAATAATATGCAATACACGTAGATCAGCATTTTTTATTATAAATATTTGGCTGTTAAACTTGTAGGACTAGTGGTTTTTCAAGGCGGTGTCTTTTCAATAATTGTTATACTACCTTGGATTTACGCTTTTCTTCAAAGTTGAGTAAGGTAGAATTTTAGTGAAGATTGAGAAGCTCGGCCAGAATAATGACAAATGACAAGGTACATAGAAAACCCTGTGTGGCATATGATGGCATTGCAGGGCATTAGAGGTAAGACAGTCATATAAACATATGGATACTAACATACTTTTCCCAATACCCCACAATTTTTAAAAATAAAGAAGCATTAGAATGTATAAACCTCCATTACCTTTTTACATTTGGCCACACTGAGGTAACGTAGAGTCTCACGTAATTTAGCTGCTCTTGCATGCCTAGATCAGTTACACTTTTATAATCACTCAGTCTCAGTTCACGTAAGCTTGTCGAAGAAATAATTTTTAAATTGTTTAATGACCTGACATAAAGAGGCTTTAATTAAAATTACAAAGAAAACAAGTTTTAAACAGTTAAACCAACACACTGAATATTTATTTATTTTATGCTCCAGGTGAATGCAAATCTATAACAGATGAAATATACCAGATGGCATATTAAAATCAATATGCATAGCCAAATCAGATGCTGTCAAATGTTGACAACAAAGAAATCTGGTGTGGTTGAATGTGATGATCATCGCACAATAAGCCTTACGTGTCACACGTCTAAGATTTTACAAGGAATCATCATGCCAAGAGTGCAAAACAAAATCAGTCTAACAATTAGTGAACAGTGTGATTTTGTTGAAGATAAATGTATGAACAATGCTATATACATCATAAGATCTTCAATAGAAAGAGCCACAGAGGTGAAAACAGATCTATGTTTCATAGACGATACCAAAGCATTTGATAAAGTAAAGCATCATGAAATAATCACAATTTTAGAAGGTGTAAAAGTTGACAGCAAAGATTAATAACTTAAAGTAATTATTATTTGTAATATTAGAATGACATTATAATCATATTAATATATAATTTTTAGCTGCGGCAAGCTTACCTAATTCTTATTTAATTAGAATCATGCCAATAAGACAATGAATAAATATTAATTCATTTTCACTATAAAAGTTGAAGTACCTTGACTTGAACAGTAGCAATATATTATTTATATAACTCATTTTAATTACTATTTGAGGATATTCTAAGTTATTTTGTTCGAGAACCTGAAATGTGATGGTGTCCAATGTTCCTGAAAATATGATTTGATTGTGACCACCTAGCCTGCATTTTGTGGGGATAAGATGAAAATAAAATATCTCGTCTATAGCCATCTTGACAAGAAATGTGTGGAGTTCTTGTTGAATTTTATGGACATTGTATAATTGTAAATTGCTATCATTTAAAAACAAATTAATTTCCTATATTTTGCATAAACATTTAAAAGCAAATTTATTTATTGCATTAATTTAAATCTATATGCATTGCTAAACATGTCTAATAATTCATATTTTACAGAATATTATGAACTGTCTAAAAGGTTAAAGCAATTACCCCTACTAACAATAACTTAAAGAAAAATTAAATTTGCACTGACTTCATATAATAAACAAATAAAATAATACTTTTAAAAACTATCTAAAAAGATCTACATCTATGTTTTATAGATTATACCAAAGCATTTGATAAAGTAAAGCACAAGAAATAATACAAATCTTAGATGGCATAAATATTGACAGCAAAGATCAAATAATAATTAGAAAATGTACTGGCAACAAACAGCGGCCATAGAACTGGAAATCCAAGAAGACAACAACAATTACATATATGTTCAATTTATGAAGCAAAAGTAACTTACACTTTTAATTTTGGATAACAACCACGGTCTAATATAACCTGAAAGACTTAAATCTGAGGCTAAATGAATTGTGCCTGGCCAAGAAGTGGGCAAAACCTGCAAGACAAAAACAGCAATATTAAACACAGTTTGCTGGGAATCTCTATCAGAGAGACAGACATACACACATATATATTACTAATATTTGTAATAAATTAATGTGTAACATAATAACATTATAGAATCACTAATTTGACACTCTTTAGAGTGAAATATAGCATAAAGTTGTGAGAGATCATGGTAGCTTCTTTATCTCATCAACAAATTTTGAAGGCCTTGATATGATTTCTAGAAATAAAAAGATCATAAATGATGAATGAAATTATTACAGAAGAGAGGTTTTTTAACGTATTACGCAGCTCTTCAACAAAGCAGGTGATTAAATTTCTGTTATTTCAGGATACTTTTTTTTAGAAAGAGTAAACATACCTATTGAACAATTTCAATAAATCATCTGTAGCGCTCTTTTTTCTCTTCACATTGGCATAATTATATCTATTTTTCCCTTTCAAATTCAACCTTAGCTTCCATTTATTTGCTCCTCACCACTGCTGTAAATTTACCATCAAAAGTTAACATGGTTCCCAAGTATTTGAACTCTTTCATCCTGTAAACTGTCAATTTAATGTAATTGATGGCATGTTGTTAATTTCACACATATAAGGTGAAGTTTAAAACTTAAATTTAATAATTTCTATTATATCCTGTTTTAGATTATCTAGCTCTCAGTAAACTCCACATGGAACACCTTTCTTGTTTTTTATTATTTTTTAAAATAATGCTGTCCTTAATCAATGTACTGTGAGATTGTCAAACCAAATATGATTATGAGAAACGGTATAAAAAAAAGTAACGTTTAGAATTAATAATTAAATTAACATACTGTCTGTTTTTATCCAACAAAAAAAGAGAACAGTTTGTTTTATTGTCTTGTACTAAAATTATTTTATCTTAATTTTTCAAGAAAGGTTTCTCTATTATGTATACTCTAACTATAACTTAATAAGAATGTCTAGAAGGTACAACTTCTAATCCATTTTTATATAGTTATGCACTTTATTGTGACTGCAAAAATAATGTGTGTGTGAGAGAGCTATTAATATTATTGATTTCATTTAATTTGATTAATTTAAAAAATAACAATTGAAAGCTTAAGATAATTCTCATTATTATTTGCAATATTAGAGTTACATTACAATCGTATATATTATATATATATATATAATTATTGTAAAATCTAATTGAAGATATTCTAAGTTATTCTGTTAGAGAACCTGAAATGATATGGCCTTCATGTTCCTGAAAATATAATTTAATTTTGACTACCCACTCTGCATTTTGTGGGGGTACGTTGAAAATAAAATATATTGTTTACATGTAACATATCGCTATTTTAAGAAAAATCGTGGATTTCTTGTTGAATTGTATGCATACTAAATAATTTTTAATTGCTACCATTTAAAAACAAATTAATATTCTATAATTTGCACAAAACTTAGAAGCACATTTATTTATTACATTAATTTAAATCTATATGCATTGCTAAACATGTCAAGTGATTAATATATTGTTTACATGGGCGCCATTTTGAAAAATCGTGGAGTTCTAATTGAATTTTATGCATGCTAGATAATTTTAAATTTCTAACATTTAAAACAAATTTATTTCATATAATATGCACAAAAATTAGAAGCAAATTTATTTATCGCATTAAATTAAATCTATATGCATTGTTAAACATGCCTAATGATTAATATATTATTTACATTGAACGCAATTTTTGAGAAAAATCTTCGAGTGCTCATTGAATTGTATGCATACTGGATCATTTTAAATTGCTACCATTTAAAACAAATTTGTTTAATATAATTTTCACAAAACTTAGAAGCACATTTATTTATCGCATTAATTTAAATTATATGCATTGTTAAACATGTCTAATGATTAATATTTTACAGAATATTACGAACTATCTAAAAAGTTAAAGGAATTACCCCTACGAACAATAACTTGTACTTTACGAAAAATTAAACGTTTGCAGTGACTTCCCTTAATAAACAAGGGCTATAATACTTTTCAAAAATTCATATAAAATAATATTTCCCATTTGCATCGTAAATTAAAGGCACATAAACTTTGATTGATAATGTTTAATCCTAGTGCATTTTGTGATACATTGTATATAGATTTTTTTAAAAATATTTAAACATACGTACTTTTTAGACAATGTTTTTTAAAGTGATATGCAAACTTAGGTACTCTTATAATATTACGCTAGCAAGTGCTTTATATACTATTTATTAGTTTTATTACGTTCTAGTGGCCGCTTTCTCAGAAATACTAGTGTATATTTTGAGAAGGAACTGTCTGATTGTTGCCAATGATTAAGACGTGACTGCTCGTGTCATCCTAGGTTCAGCTCCTGTGTTGCCTGCTCTAGCAGCACAGACTGTGTCATGTCGGCTACATGGCATAGTAGTCTTTGGGTACTGTGCTGATACCTCCCATTATGTCATTGTTTGAACGCAACATCAGAGGGGTGGAAGATGCGTGGTCGGACTAGGGTAACACCCGATGTTCTTAGTGCCGAGATTGCAATCGCGCACGGCTGTGTGCTGTTGAATCTGGGCTAGTTTCCACTAGCTAGGCAGCTCGTGGAACCTAGAGCATCAGACCTAGTGAGGTGGGGATCCTGGGGACAGCAGCCCTTCCATTTACACAAATGACATGAATGGTTATCCTTCTGTTCCCTGCATTTCCTGCCTGAAAAATACACGAGAACGCGCCCCTCATCACTTCGGTCCCACATTGGGCCGGGTTTATGAAATTCTAGTGAATATTTTCAAACCCGCCATTTTGTGCCTATTCATTGGATTGTGCTTATTGGATTGTGTTCTTATTATTGTGTTTTTCGGTGGTGACACACAGGTCACGAAAGTATGGAGGTGCCCATGTTTGATTTGGATGGAGACTTCGAGGGAAACCTCATTCATAGGAGTGGCACACTAGTGCTAAATATAAGTGGACAAGACATTTCAAAAGTGAATTTCAACCTCCTTCTGGGAGTTCTGTCCGGACCCTTTAGTATCGGACAGAACAGCATCACATCTCTATACCGCTTGGATAGCCCCTTCAAGTGGTATTTTACCCTAAGTTCGGCGGCACATATAATACATTACAAAAGGCTTGAAGGGAAGAAGATTGATCTGGCTTCGCCAAAACTGACCATCGAGGTAGAATACGTAGAGAAGGAGAAGCAGAAGGGGGTAATCCATTGGTTACCCCCAACCATCGACCAAGAACTAGTACAAAAACTCGTCGCCAAAATGACAGGTGACAAAGAGGCTGAAGCCAGACAAATTGGGATAACTTGTGACTGGATGTTTAGATATAAGCCAGTGGAAAATGTACCAATCCCACATTACATGAAGGTTAAATCCCGAAGTGGGAGAATTGTCACCACGTGGGTGACACTGCCAGGCCGCCGTACGCAGTGTACGCACTGTACCAGTGACGCTCACTGGGACAGTCAATGTCCTCTGAGAAAACAGAGGATAGAAAGGCGACTCCGAGAGGAAAGAGAAAGGCAAATAGTGATTGCCAACACAGAGATCCAACAAGACCTTCCATCAGAGGAACAGACAGAGTCGACCTCTGTCAAACAGACAGCCACACAAAGTGAGACAATCGAAATTAAGACAACAGCTGACAGTAACATAAAAATCAGCGAAACAGCAAAGGACGGTTTCGTCACTGTCCAGGCCGGCAAAAAGCGCCGGCACAACAGTCAGAAAAAGAACACTCAAGTAGAAACAGAGCCCGAAAGCGAGGGAGAGTCAAGTCAAGCTGAAATCCCCACGATGGGGCGTTTAGTAATAGACACTGACACAGACGACTCAACGCAAGATATGCCGACGCCAAAGAAAAAAACAATTTCTAAAAAGAACAAGACATTAACAAATTTTTTAATTCCCTATCATGAAGTGTATTATTTGTTTTAATTTCAATGTTCAACTACGGAGACACGTGAGTTTACCAACAGAAAATTTGTATATCTCTACACATTTTTGCAGGCGTGAGAACGAATGTACACATTGTATTATAAATTTATGCGAGCACGTGGGTGAATGTATCTGTGAGCACGTGGATGAAAGATTTTATTTTACTATAACCTTCGGTGAGAATGGAGGTAAATGTACATGTTGTATATCTTGTTGTGAGCACGTGGGTGAAGGTACCTACCTTTTAGTAACCTTTTGTGAGCATGTGGATAAATTTGTTTGTTTTAGTATAACATCTCGTGAGAACGTGGGTAAATGTACATGTTTGATATTATTTTGTTGTGAGCACGTGGGGGGATATATTTGGCTTATTAAAATTATTTGCGAGCACGTGGTTAAATGCAAGTGCAGGTCTGTGTGCACATACTTTGTCATAACCCTTTCATTTATAAATACTTCTACATGTATACATGTAAATAGAATGTATTTTTATAAATCAATTGGTAAATGGCAGCAACCATCATCATATTAACACTAAATGTTAGGGGCCTCAGGTCCAAATTAGATCACATCACAACACTCATACACAAACACAAGCCAGATTTCATCTTACTACAGGAAACAAACATACACACAGACGACCACGCATCCCGCATCACAACACGGCTAGGCCTGCGGCACGCGTGCTTCAGCCTAGCCACAAACCATACAGGATCAGGGGTGGCTATTTTACAAACATCAGACAGGTGGACGATCATTAGGAAAGACAGAGACAGTGACGGAAGGACAGCCATAGTTCAAGTGAAAGACGACGACAAACACACATACACCATAGTCTGCATACACGCACCACCACATTACGGACAGCAACCAAACTTTTACAACAGACTAGAGAGTCTTCTGGCACGCTCATACAGGGGACAAAATATTATTTTAGGGGGGGACTTTAACTGCGTCCTGACAGATATGGACATCATTGGAGGAGAGGTCAGGAAGCAGATAAGGAAAACAAGTAAAGACGACAATCACCAACTGGACATTTTACACACAATAATTGACACCCACGGTTTGACCGATGCATATAGACACACACATCCACACGGCATGGACATCACACACACAAACCACTCCTACAACAGGGCTACACGGCTAGACAGGATCTATGTCCCGTCCACAAATTTCATCAGCCAGGCCACACATATCACAAAAACACTCAAGTTCACAGACCACAAGGCAGTCATTGCAACAATTATCACCGCATACACAAACACTCATTCCAGGAGGTCACCTCACTGGAAATTCAACAACACCCTACTGCAAAACAAAACATATACAGAACACATTAAACAAATTATCCAGCTATACACTGACGACAAAGACATAGATGACATACAGCAGCATTGGGAACTTCTCAAAAAAACTATACGAGAAAGAACACAAATTCTAGCACTACGGATAAACAAACACAGATTAAGACAAGAAACACTTCTAGAAGAAGCCATCCAATTAACAAAACAAATAGACAGACATGCACCCAACATCATCACACTAGAGGAGGAGTTGGAACAGCACAGACATCACAAATTCCACGGAGCACTGCTTCGCACAGGCTTAAAAACAATCACACAGGAAATTCCCACCAAACAATACATGGCAATAGAACAGAACATACAACGAAACAGACAAATAGGGACAATAATAGACGTAGACGGCAACACACAGACTGACACTTCAAATATAACAAAAGCATTTGAAGACTACTACAGGAACCTCTATACGGAAAGTAACACACATCCAAACATACAAGACAAATTCATGCAATACACAAGGAAACTTCCAGACGCGGACAGGGAAAAACTAGACGAAGAACTCACATTAGCTGACATAACAAACGCAATACAATCAATGCAAAAGAACAAATCTCCGGGACCTGACGGTCTCACAATAGAATTCTTCCAACATTTCTTTCCTCTCCTAGGCCCTCTTCTTCTCAAAATGTACACAGACTCATTCACAAAGAAACAACTTCCTCCAAGCTTAAACATGTCTTACATAACATTACTCCGCAAAGATAACACAGACAAATCACTTCTTAAAAACTACAGACCCATTTCACTACTTAACACAGACTACAAGATACTAACAAAAGCACTAACAAACAAACTAAAACCCTTCATGGCAACACTCATTCACAAAGATCAACAGTGCAGTGTACAGGGCAGAAACATCCACCAGCACACACATTTTATACGAGACATCATAACGTACACTCATGACAAAGACAGTCAGTCTTCCATTCTATCTCTCGACCAAGAAAAAGCCTTCGACAGAGTATCTCATTCCTTTCTCCACAAGACACTACTGAACTGCAACTTAGGAACAAGCTTTAGACAGTGGATACACATTCTGTATTCTAGACCTGAAAGTAAAGTCCTTGTGAACCATTCGTTCACAGAGGCCTTCGGACTAACTAGATCGGTCCGACAGGGATGTTCTCTCTCTCCTTTACTTTACGCTTTGACCATAGAACCGCTCCTAGAGAGCATCAGACAAGACATCTCCATTAAAGGTACATTCACACCAGGGAAGGGAGAGCAGAAATTGTTAGCCTACGCTGACGATACTGTCTTCTTTCCATCAAACATCACATCAATAGACAACATCCTCAATACTTTCACAGAATTCGGGAAAGGTAGCGGGGCACAGATAAACACACATAAATCATTCATCATGGGCATAGGCAGGTGGAAGAACAAAGTGGACTTTCCCTCTGCTCTAACACCTGTTCCTAACATCAAGTTGTATGGAATTATATATCCTTGCAACCCAAACAGAACACACAAACCAACATGGCAGAACCTAGTCACACAGATAACAGACATGCTGCAGAGATACAAATACAAAACATCCACAATTTTTGGCAGAACAATCATTGTAAACACTTACATCATTCCAAAACTAATATACATAGCTACAGTTTTTAATCCACCTCAGCAAACAATAACAGACATAAGAAAACTCATAAGACATTTTGTTTTTGGAAGCACATTACACAGCATACAGCACAAAACACTAATACAACACAAAAAACAAGGAGGTATTTCACTACAAGACATACACACAAAAATTAAAACTCTCAGAATAAGCCACGTAAGCCGCATCATCCAACAACCAGACAATCATATTTTCGCACACTATTACATGGGACTGAGATTACTCAAATTCAGAAAACCCAACAACTCAATACCTCACCATTTCGGTCCCACACCCACATTCTACAAAAATTGCATTCAATCCATCCAAGGACACGACAATCTACTACATCAAAAGACAAACACCATTTACAACCACCTCATTAAACAGCAAGCACCTCCATTACAGTTCAGAATCAAGAGAGGTCAAAAATACTTTCTCACAGACTACACCAGCACTTTCACAAACCTCCACAACCCACACATCGCTCCCAAAGCAAGGGAAGTTACATACAGACTCATATACAGCATGACACCCACAGGACAAGCAGCAAAATGCCAACTTTGCAGGCGAAACATACAAGAACCAGAAGAACACATATTCTACAAATGCAGCACAATCTTACCAGCAAGAACAGAGTTACAACACACACTAGAAACACACACTACACAGAAAGTAGACATATACAGATCTATCATGCTAAACACACTGCCAAAAACAACAACACAACAATCCTACACTAAATCCCTAATTCTATTATCGGAATATAGGAATTTAGTGTGGGCTTGCAGAAATGCTGCCGTTTACCAATCGAAAACTTTTAATGCTAATTTGTTTTTACTCATTTATAATAAAAGAGCCATGTACATTTTTAAACAACAAAATTAATTTAACAAGAATGAATGGAGGAATTGGAGCGAATGTACTGAAACATAAAGACATATCTTTCAAGTCTTTCCTTCCCTTTTGTTTGACACTTGGTAGCGATAAGCTACAGACACAAACGTAAGCTATCAATACAGCCGTCTATAAGGCGTCACAAAAGCCGGGTGCTCGAGGCTATTGTCGTATTGTCGCCTTTGTTTGCTGACAGGAGAGACAAGCCAGGCATAAAGGAAATTGTATCCTTTCAAGTGACATCTGGGTTATCAACAATACTGTCGCCTTTGTCGGCTTTAGTGGCGACAGGTGACGGAAGCCAGGCATTGAAAGCTAATCCTTTCAGCAGCCGACAAGAGATGGCGAGGGGAGGGGAATCAACAATACTATCGGCTGTGGCGCTCCTGTATTATGGTCATGTATTGAAATGAATTATTCATCTTGTAATCTCATACAAAATATATCCCTCATCATCATACTAATGTATTTGTTGTTATAAAATGAAATGTATTGATTGTAAAAACGAAATAAAGAATTATTAAAAATAAAAAAAAAACTGCCCAATTTTTCTCTTTCGCTAAGACGCAAGGCTTATAAACCTTGTCCTAGGTGCAAAGCCGTGTTTTCTGCTCTAGAAACACAGACTGTGTCACGTCGGCTACGTGACACAGTAGTCTTTGGGTACTGCTTTGCTACCTCCCATTATGTCAAAGTTTGAACAGAGAAATTGGGGGGGTGGAAGATGCGTGGTCGGACTAGGTTAACACCCCATGTCCTTAGTGTCGAGATTGCAATCGGCACGTCTGTGTGCTGTTGAATCTGGGCTAGTTTCCACTAGCTAGGCAGCTCCTAGCCTGGGGCATCAGTCCTAGTGAGGTGGGGATCCTGGGGACAGCAGCCCTTCCATTTACACAAATGACATGAATGGTTATCCCCTTAACTTCTGTTCCCTACATTTCCTGTGGAGTGTGAAAATACATGAGAATGTGCCCCTGTATGACGTAGGCACATGTAAACTACTCCTCGCCAACATTGGTAAATCCTCAGACCTGTTTGATGACATTTCAATTAAATACTATTTTATAACGCGTGTATTCTGCCAAACAATAACAATTCATTAAGTTCCATTTCAACAATCAATTCAAAAGGACAATCAATCGATTCATAAATATAATGAACTAAGTAAGTAATTCATACTTAATAATCCTTGGAAAATGAAAGAAGACACTCGATGTTTATGTTTCTTAAGCCAGAAGTAGGTTACACTTACACGGTCACGTGATTACACGGATGTCTCTCCAGACACAACGTTTTAAGTTCGACGATCTCACAATGTCACACTGTACCCTAGTTAACCTGGATTTGTCGTACGCTAATTGACGATTTCAATCTTAAACGTGTTCTGTTGTCTTGCAATATTCGGGAGTTTCTCGTGACACGACGCGCTGAAGTAACTTGAATTCTTTAGTTGTGAACTTATTGTTGACATCAATTTGACTTGTCACAACAACCTGAGCATGTTTTGTCTTGAGCTTTCACGATAGCTTGCTATTTTGAGTCCGTGATCAGTTCATCATCATCATCGAGTGCCATCTCCGCATCGAAGTTTGGCTATCATGGAGCGCTATTCTGCTCTGTCTCTTGCTTTGATGATGCAGGTTCTCATAGGCTGGTTTGTCCATCTTTTGATGTTACTCGTCCATGTTAGTCTTGGTCTGCCTCTTTCTCTTTTACCTTGTATTTTCTCCTCCAGGATTACTTTTATTGTCGTGTCTTTTAACAT
The DNA here is from genome assembly GCA_032433765.1 of Megaustenia siamemsis. Lineage (NCBI taxonomy): Eukaryota > Metazoa > Mollusca > Gastropoda > Stylommatophora > Ariophantidae > Megaustenia > Megaustenia siamemsis. Next base: position 14,448,648 of record JAVIAB010000101.1, read on the forward strand.
GGCCCAAAAATTGCATTTGTCTTGTTTGAATTGTGTTTAGTAGTTTTCTTTTCATTTTTAGTTGTTTTAAGACTTCATCTTAGTAGTTGTAGCTCTGGACTGTCTCCAGATGTATTCCCTCAACTGTGATATTTAATTGTAGGTCTTGAGAATTTTCTTTGTTTATGATCATAGGTTTAATTTTTTTAAATATTCATATCTAGCCCATATTTTTTGCTTGTCATGTTTATTTCATTAAGTAATTGTTGTAGATCTTTAGGATTTTCAGCTAGTAGTACAGTATTATCAGCATATCTTAGGTTATTGATTATCGTTCCATTAATTTGTAGGCCTGGCATCTCTCAGATGTTTTTAAAGATTTGCTCAGTGTATGGATTGAACATGCTTCGTGATAGGATGCATCCCTGTCTTACTCTTCGTTTTATATCAATGGGTGTAGAGTTCTCTTTGTTATATTTTATTTTTGCTGTTTGCTCCCAGTATAGATTACATATTAGTCGTATGTCCATGTCTTCTAGATGTATCTCTTTTAGGCATTCTATATGTTGTTTGTGGTGTACACCGTCAAAAGCTTTGGTGTAGTTTATGAAGAAGGCATATATTGGTTTATTTCTATATGCATTCCTCTTAAGTCTTGTTTGCTTTCCATAGTTTCTATTTCTATACATTTTTTGGCTGAGCCAGTCTTCTTTTACCTTTTTGTACATTTTGCGTTTTTCATTATCTATTTTATTGTATTTAGCAGTGTCCTTCGCCTGTCTCCTTTCTTCAATTTTTCTCTAAGATGTCAGTTATCCATTTTTGTTTTTTGTTCTTTTCTTTTTTGTGTAAGGTGTCACAGGTTTCTTGTATGCTTTTCTTTATGCATTGCCATTTAGTTGTTACTTTTTCATCTGGATTCTTCTAGAAGCTTCTGATATGTTTTCTTTACTTGTATTGAATAGGTATCTTTAATATCTTTTTGATTTAAAGCTGTTATATCTGGTGGTATTGTTGATGAATTAGACTTTTGCTTCTTTCTCTTTAGTTTGATTTTCATGTTAATCATTACAGGATTGTGATCTGAATTAATATCTGCTCCTGGATAGGTTTTGGCTTTCTTTACGCTGTTACGGAACATTTCTTTTATCATTATCTAATTTATTTGATTCCTCTTATCTCCAGGGCTTTTCCATGTGTATAGTTATCTTTTCTCTTGCTCAAAGTAGGTGTTATATATTATTAGCTTGTTTACTTCACATAATTGTATTAATCTTTCTCCTGTCATTTCTTTTTTCCTACACCATGGTTTCCTATAATGGTCTTATATTTACCTTTTCCTACTTTAGCGTTCATGTCACCCATTACAATCAAGATGTCCGAAGATGTCCCTTACTTCATAACTTTATTTAGGTCTTCATAGTATGACTCTATTTGCTCATATGTGTAGTCTTGAGTAGGTGCGTATGTCTGTATTATTGCTATGTCGAATGGTTTTGCTTTCATCATGAGTAGTATAATCCTATCATTGTATGTCCAGTGGGTACTTATATATTTTTGTAGCTCTCTTTTTATTAGTATTCCTACCCCTCTTTGATGTTCTGTTGTGTTTCCTGAGTATATAAATGTATATTTTTCGTCCTCTATGTACCCACTTTCTTTCCATCTTTTCTCTGATATGCCTAAAATATATATGTTTATCCGTTCTGCTTATTGAATTAGATTTTCCAATTTCCCGTGATATATAACTTGCATATTCCTTGCATTGAACGTGACTTCTTTGCTACTTGATTTACTTCATGAGTTAGATACAATATCAACCTTTATACTGTTAATATAATTCGTATTTTCGTATAATTCGTATTTTCTAGATATACTTTGATAACACTGTTTACATATTTTTTATAGCTGGCTTGATAAGTAACTACTACGTCGGCGATTTTTGTATTAGTTCATTCACTTGTCTCGTTGAGCTTCTATTATGTGTTGTAGTGCTGTTATTATTGGTCCCTACTGTCGGACATCTGTAGTGAAATGTATGACGCATTCATGCTCGCAGAGAGCTGTCCTTTGACGAATGATTCAGCGGCGACCCGCACAAGCAGTGGGCCTGTGGGGAAGAAAATGTAGATAAAACTCTACTGTGAGTCGATCCGGCTCAACCGTTTTGTTCTATTGCATGGCTCTCACTGAGGTCGTCAAATCCGCGAGCGTTATCTCAGCGTTCAATGATTGGTTGTCTGTTTCTGTCAATAACTTTGTGTGTTACATACATTTGTCTTTTACGTCTTCCTGTGTGTCTTCTTGTGTATAGAGCTTCCGGTAGTAATACTCGAAAGCTTTGGCAATCTCTGCTGTGTCCGTTTGTTTCATCTTCTTCTACGATCATTGCTCTTTAAATCTATGACTCCGGACTCTCTTATGATGGTAATCTTCCTCTCTCTTTAGCTAATTTGTCTGCGCGTTCGTTTCCGTGTACATTACTGTGTGATGGTACCCACTGGTTGACCACTCTCTGGAAGTTATTGCACATTTATTGGCTGCGTTCACTATCTGTGCGGTCTCGCCTTACGTCTTCTGACATGTGCTGAGACTGCTATGATGGGGACTACAGCCACCTTTCTTTGTTTGGGAGATGAGTTAGTAATTCGGATGATTCCACTGGCATGGGCGGTTGAGCAATTATGGATTTTAATTCGTTTGCAGTGATACCGGGCCTTCCATGATCAAAGAACCAAAGTTGCCCCGTATAGTTTCTCTTCCATGGAGGTGGGTGTGGCCCACATTGTCCTCAGGTCTGTAAAAGTGAGGGCAATCCTGTTGAACATGTTTTGTTGTCATGTTATTCTGTGTACAGTGGCATTGGCTGGTAGTTCCTATTTTGAGTTTAGTGAACATGTGATTTCTCATTCTATTGTGGCCAGTAGGAAGTATGATGACTTGATCCCTCCTTGATAGTTGGAGGTATCCATCCCTCTCGTTACACTTCGAGTGTTCTTGTTTCCATTTTTCATGATACTTTCTTTTGATGATGGATTTGGCTTCATCGTAGTTTACTAGATGGTTCTCTTGTGGTAATCTTCCTGTCTCTTTAGCTAATTTGTCTGCGCATTTGTTTCCATGTATATTACAGTGTGATGGTACCCACTGGATGACTACTCTCTGTAAGTTATTGCACATCTGGTAAGGGTTGTTCTCAAGTCATCTAGCTCATTGTTCCTGAGGATTTTAGAGCTCTTAGAACTGACAGTGCATCAGTCAGTATCACCAATATCTCGTGCGTGCTATTTTTGTGTTGGATAGCCAGTTTTGCAGCGTCTTTGAGGGCTTCAGTTTCTGCGTTAAAGTTGTTTGAGAATTTCCCAGTAGCTATTGATTTGGTGATCTCATCTTGGTTATTCAGCCTCAAGAACACACCTCCTCCTCCATTTCTGGTTGCGTTTGTAGCAGAGCCATCTGTGTATATGTGTGAAGTTTGGGGAATGCCTAGCGTGTAAATTTACTATTTTTAGTGATTTCATGGTCGTATCCATGAAAAAATGACTGGGGGTAAAACTCATAAAAGTGATTTTTTTATTCAAAATCTTGCTATGAGGATGTCTAATATGAAGTCTGAAGTAGGCCTAGTGTTTAAATTTACTATTATTAGTGATTTCATCTGAGTCAGGTCGGGTAATTTTACCTGCTACTGTATGCAGTAAACAGTACAACCTGTGGCTGCCCTGATGCCTTGCAGGTAAGCTCGGGAGAGTAAAAGGCTAAGGGAGGGTACCCCGACGTAAAACAACCTCACTGCCTTGTGGGTGAGACTTTTTAGTCAAAGGCTAGCGGAGTCAACCGTAAACAAACCGACGGAAGGCAACAGAAAACCACCGTCGTAATTTCTTTGTATAATCATGAATCGCCACAACATTAGATATAACGACAACAACGTTAAGGGGGGTTCCCATGGAAAACCCTCGTTCGGTAGGGGATATCATGTGCTACAGGTGATACCCGATCGTCATCAAGCTACTGTAAGCAAAATAAAGATTAAACAAACTCTAAAGATAGGTACTTGGAATGTGAGAACACTCATGCAGAAGGGTAAACTAGAAAATGTCATACAAGAAATGAAAAGAATGGGCTTACAATTACTGGGACATTGCGAAATGAGATATGCCGGATCAGGGGAGATATATTCTGATAAACATAGAATAATAATAGGCGTGTTCAACTGAAAACGGGACGTGTGGATTTATTTAAAAAGTATCATACGCAATTTAATAGTTTCAACGGAATTAAATAAAACAACCACTTGTGAATAAGAATGCACCTGGGTTCATCAGAAAAAATCTCCGTATGCATTTAGGCAAGCATCCCACTGTTTAGGTAGACGTCGAATGCCGTCCGAGAAAAAGGTGCGTGGCTGCTCTCTGAACCATGTGGTCACCGCTGTCTTCACGTCTGCGTCGCTGTTGAATCGCTGTCCCTTTAGTGCTCTCTTCAACGGTCCGAACAAATGGAAATCACACGGGGACAAATCGGGACTATAGGCTGGGTGATGAAGAACTTCCCAATTCTTCTTTGCCAATGTTTCCTGCACAATTTTTGCGACATGCGGACGAGCGTTGTCGTGGAGAAGAATCACACCTTGAGAAAGCTTGCCTGGTCGCTTAGCCTTGATGGCCTTATGCAGCTTGTCTAAAATGTCTTTATAATGGGCGGCACTGATGTTGACACCAGGTTCCTTAAAATCAGCCAACAAAAACCCTTCAAGTTCAAAAAATGCAGTCACCATAACCTTCCCAGCAGAAACCTGTGTCTTGAATTTTTTGGGTTTTGGTGAACCTGGATGTTTCCATTGCATGCTGTCAATTTTGCTGCTCGGTTCATAGTGGTGGCACCACGATTCATCACCGGCCACAATGCTCAACAGAAATGCATCACCCTCTGCCCTGTAACGCATCAAGTGGTTCAAACTCCACCCCATCCGTTCTTCTTTATGGTGGTCAGTCAACATCCGTGGGACCCACTGTGAACACACCTTCCGATAGTTCAATTTCTTCCGAACAACCATGTGGACTGTCCCAATTGACATATGGAATTCTTCTGCAAGCGAACGAATGCTCCGACGACGGTCAGTCAGTACTGCTTTATCAAGCACGGCTATGGCTTCTTCTGTTGCAACAATATGCGCCTGACCTGGCCGTGCAAGATCTGCCGTTAACTCACGTCCGTCTTTAAACATACGCACCCATTCCATCACTCTGGTCCTCGACAAACATTTGTCACCATATGCTGCCTTCATTCTCCGATGAATGTCTACTGCATGACATCCTTCAAATGAGAGAAACTGGATCACAGCACGCTGATTCACTTTGGACGGGTTCGGAATCACACCCGCCATATTGTTAACAGTCTTCTGCAGCACATATGCATGCTGGGAAGATGAACACGTGACCGTATGTTAATTATTGGATACTCATTACTAGTGCAAAATGTCATCAATATCAGTACACTCTAGCACGTGTGGTGTAACAAGTCCCCTTTTCATTTGAACAAACCTCATATATTCGGGAGGTACTGAACACCAAAGAGGAGTAGGTATCATCTTGGATGCAGAAAGAGCAAGAACAGTTAAAGGCTTTTACCCAATATCTGACAGAGTCCTTTTAGAGAAATTGAATGGAAAGCCAATAGACATAAATCTTATACAAGTTTATGCACCAACAGCAGACAGTCTAGAGGAAACTATTGATACATTTTACGACGAGTTAAATGAGGAACTTCATAAATGCAAACCACATGAAAACACCATAATTCTAGGGGATTTTAACGCAAAAGTAGGAAAGGAAAGAGTTGAGGAAGTAGTTGGTCATTATGGCTTAGGCAAGAGGAATGAAAGAGGTGAGAAACTTATTGAATGGGCAAGAACACACAACATGATGATAGGAAACACCTGGTTTAAGCAACATCCAAGACGTTTGTGGACATGGAAAAGCCCAGGGGACAACGCACGTAATCAAATTGGCTATATAATGATATGCAATAGATTTAGAAACAGTCTGGTGTGTGTGAAAACTAGACCAGGGGCAGATTGCAATAGTGATCATGTACCAGTTGTGGGAAAGCTTAGAGTAAAATTAAAAAGAACAAAAAGAGCCTCAGTTAGCATCAAGTTAAATTTAGATTTACTAAAATCAGAAAAGAAGCTGCAAGACAATTATAAAATCACAATTCAGAACCGGTACAATGCAATAGAGAAGATACAAAGCATTGATGAACAGTGGGAAATGCTAAAAGAGTCAATGCAACAAATATCAAAGAGTTCATACCACCAGTGAGGACAAATTCAAGGAAGAAATGGATGACAGATGATATTTTGCAGCTAATGGATACAAGAAGAAGAAATAAAGAAAATAAAGATGAGTATAAGATGTTAAATAAAGAAATTGTAGTAAAATGTAATGAAGCAAAAGAAGCATGGCTAAAAGAGAGATGCAAAGAAATCGAATTGCAACAAAAAGGAGATGCTAAAGCTATATACAAACAAATTGAGGAATTAACAGGAAGAAAAACGCAATCAAAAACTGGATGTTTAAGATCAAAGAAAGGAGAACTGTTGATTGATCAAGAAAACATAAGTGAACGATGGACAGAATACATTAGGGATCTTTATAATGATGAACGAACGGAAGTAAATATTAAGGATAATGGAGAAGGACCAGAAATACTAAGAGAAGAAGTGGAAGACGCCTTGCGCAATATAAAAGCAGGCAAAGCTCCTGGACCAGATAATATAACTAAATAAGAGATTGAAGCCATGGGTGATTTTGGAATAGAAATAATAACACAAATATTGAATGATATCTACAACAGCGGATATATACCAGACGACCTGCTCAAATCAATATTCATAGCCCTACCAAAGAAATCGGGTGCGATTGAATGCGATGATCATCACATAATAAGCCTTATGTGTCATATGACTAAAATATTACTAAGAATCATCATGCGAAGAGTGCGAAACAAAATCAGTCCAGAAATTAGCGATGAACAGTGTGGTTTTGTTAGAGATAAAGGAACAAGCAATGCCATTTATATCATAAGATCTTTAGTAGAAAGAGCCATAGAGGTGAAAACAGATCTATACCTATGTTTCATAGATTACACAAAGGCATTTACAAAGTAAAGCACCAAGAAATAATCAACATTTTAGAAAGCATAAACATAGACAGCAAAGATCTAAGAATAATAAAGAACATGTACTGGCAACAAACAGCGGCCATAAGAACTGGAAACCAATTGGGAATGTTTCAACAAATAAAACAGGGTGTTAGACAAGGTTGTGTGCTGTCACCAGATTTGTTTAATATTTATAGTGAGATTATTTTAAGATCCATAAGGGACATGCCTGGAATAACAATTGGAGGTCATGATATAAATAATCTAATGTATGCTGATGATACAGTATTAATCGCTAAGAGTGAAAATGAGTTACAAGAAATGTTGGACATTGTAGTGAAGGAAAGCAAAAATAAAGGACTCAGTCTTAATAGCAAAAAGACAGAGGTAATGGTAACAACAAAGAAAAAGACATCACCTCAGTGCAAAATAAAGACAAGTGGAACAATATTAAAACAGGTAAATGAATTTAAATATTTGGGACCTTTGTTAACCTCAGACGGAAGATGTACAAAAGAGGTGAGATGTAGAATGGCTCAGGCAAAAGCAGCGTTCCAAAAAATGAGGAAAATACTATGCAATCCATTTTTGACAATAGAAACAAGAAAAAGAGTTCTTAAATGTTACGTAGAGCCAGTCTTAACATACGGATGCGAATCATGGACAATAGGACAACAGACAAGAAAATCACTGGAATCTGTACAAATGTGGTTTTACAGAAGAATGTTGAGAATACCATGGACAGCTAAGAAGAGTAATGAAGAGGTTCTGAGAAAGGTCAAAGCAAAAAGAGAGCTAATTTCCAATGTTAAGAAGAGACAATCATCATTTTTTGGCCATGTAATGAGAAGAGAACAACTTGAATATATTGTAACAACTGGAAAAATTTAGGGACGAAGAGATAGAGGGAAGCAAAGAGAAAAAATAACAGACAGCTTAAGAGAATGGCTCGGCAGAAGATCAACAACAGAAATGATAAATAGCTGCCGAGATCGAATGTTGTGGAGAGACATGATCATCTACGCCACTAGGCCCGGAACTTGATGATGATGATGATCTATAAAAAATGGCCGGGGGTAAAATTCATAAGTGATTTTTATTCAAAATCTTGCTACGAGGATGTCTAATATGAAGTTTTGGGAGAATCTAGAGGTTAATTTTTTTTTTTTTTTATAGTTTCATAGGCGTATCCCTAAAAAAATGATCAAGGGTTAAAAATTCATAAAAGTGACTTTTAAGTAAATTATTGCTACGATGATGTTTAATATGAATTTTGAGGTAAACATAGAGGTTAATTAATTTTTTTAAACAGTTTCATAGGCGTATTCATAAAAAAATGTTCAGGAGGTAAAATTCATAAAAGTGATTTTAAGTAAATTTTTGCTACGGTGATGCTTAAGATAAAGGTTGAGGTTAACTTTTTTCTTTATAATTTGTGAACATCTTTCTTCTGCATACCTAAAGGCCAATATGATTATGGTTATGGAAGGCCCCGGTATCACTGCAAACAAATTGAAATCCATAATTGCTCAACCGCCTGTGCCAGTAAAATCATCCGAATTGCTATCTCATCTCCCAAAAAAAGAAAGTTATCTGTAGTCCTCATCATAGCAGTCTTATCACACGCCAAAATACATAAGGCAAAACCGCACAGAAAGTTAACAAAACCGTCTCTTCCCTCTCATACGATATCATCAATATCGGAAGTCGGAATATTGAAACACGATTAAAATGGATGAAACGCACAGCTCACCGTGTTCACAGAGCACTTAACTCAGTAGCTTCTGCAACAAGCCGGACTTGGAATATGAGGAAACTGCAATAATGAACATTTTTCAGACATAGCCTTTAATGGTTCTGCAGCCTATCCACCATACTGACATGAAGTTCTTCGTCATATTTTTTTTTTTATGTATAGCGCTTGAAAATGTTAGGACATCGTTTTTGCCTCTAAATCCGAACATATGAAACACTGTTAGTCATCGGATTATCCCCGTCGCACATCAAATAACAGATCGAAAGATCTCCCTGCAATGTGAATTTGAGAAACAAACTAGTTCACATGTCTACCCTCTATCTCACAGTAGCCCTCTTGAAACTAGACATCCCTCCTGACTAACAGGAAACTATGGGAGTCACCCCGCTGCTGCAAAGTCATGAACAAAGCACAGTCATGTCGTCTTTTACCATTAGCGTACGGCCGGTCTAGGAATATACAATCAGCCATCAACATGATAACGTAGCACACACAACAATCAGGCTAATATTTGTTCGTATTCTCCCACGTTTCCTCGGATAATGATTTTAATTTTCTTCTTAAGAACGCAAAATTGTCTCTTCATCGGATCTAAAATTTATATTCCTTAGTTCTTTATTTGTCGTTAAGTGAGCTAAATTGTCTATACTTTCTATCCACTCTCTAAATAGCGATGGTTCTCCTTTGAACGTAGCAATACTATTGCTAATATTTTGATAGTTCATTGCTAGCCTCAATTAACCAACCGTTTCAGTTACTAGTCTCATCGCTTCATTGCCATGATCTAATGTTTTTGTCATGTTTTACAATGTTATCTTTAACACTAATATAATTTCTCACTTCGATCAATAGACTCTGTTGTAAACAAATTTTCTATCGTCTGCGTATATCTAACTGTTGATTCTATATGTGCAAGAATGTGTTCCATATTTATATAATTAGGCAATTAACATTTGCCTTTTGTACACTGTCATCATTTGCATGAGATGATTGATAATTTAATATAATTTAACAACATATTTTCAATTCATAATACAAAGGTGTTGATTCGTCTCTCTGGAAGGAAAACAAAGTTTATATTAACTGCTGTGGACAAATTTCAATTCAATGTATTAATTTAAAACTATATTTCAATTAAATACTATTTTATAACTATTCAACTAAATAATAATTCAGTAATTTTCATTTCAACAATCAATTCAAAATGGCAATCAATTAATTCCTAAATATAATTAAATAAGTAAGTAATTCACACCTGATCCTTGGAAAATGAAAGTACACACGCGATGTTTATATTTCTTGAGCAGGAAGCAGGTTACACTCACGCGGTCACGTGATTACACGGCTCTCTCTCTCTCCAGACAACGTTTTAAGTTTGACTATCTCACAATGTCACAATGTTCCCTAGTTGACCTAGATTTGTCGTACGCTAATTGACGATATCAATCTTAATCAGTTTTAAACGTGCTCTGTTGTCTTGCAATATTTGAGAGCCTCATGACATGACGGGCTGAAGTTACTTGAATTCTTTAGTTGTGAAATTGTTTGCATAAATTTGACTTGTCTCGATAACTTGAGCATGTTTTGTCTTGAGCTACTATGATAACTTGAGCATGTTTTATCTTGAGCTTCTATGATAACTTGAGCATGTTTTATCTTGAGCTTCTATGATAACTTGAGCATGTTTTATCTTGAGCTACTATGATAACTTGAGCATGTTTTATCTTGAGCTTCTATGATAACTTGAGCATGTTTTATCTTGAGCTTCTATGATAACTTGAGCATGTTTTGTCTTCAGCTTCTATGCTAACTTGAGCATGTTTTGTCTTGAGCTACTATGATAACTTTGCTATTTCCAGTTCTTGATCATTTGTCCGACTTGCATATTAAATACTAACTTGACTAAACATATAACTTGCTAATTCCATGCACTTAACCTGACTTTTCTTGCTAATTTATTTACTTCGTAAGTTAGATTTAATATCAACATTTATACTGTTTATATAATACGTATTTTCTTGTTATACTTTGTAACATTGCTTAAATATTTTTGACAGCTGGAATCTTGAGGATTTTTTTTTAAAGAAATGCTTCATCATATAGCTTGATTTATTTCACATCCAAAATATCTAAAGGAGTATTTTTACTGATTCATTATAATTGGATTAATAATAATAGTTCATTAGTTCATTAACAACTCCTTAATGTTCACCCAGTACTTTTATAGATTAATCTATGCATTGTTAGGCTATCGCGGGTCGTTGTGAATTGTTAGGCTATCGCGGGTCGTAATGAATTGTTAGGCTATCGCGGGTCGTAATGAATTGTTAGGCTATCGCGGGTCCTTATGAATTGTTAGGCTATCGCGGGTCCTTATGAATTGTTAGGCTATCGCGGGTCCTTATGAATTGTTAGGCTATCGCGGGTCCTTATGAATTGTTAGGCTATCGCGGGTCCTTATGAATTGTTAGGCTATCGCGGGTCGTTATGAAATGTTAAGCTATCGCGGGTCGTTATGAATTGTTAAGCTATCGCGGGTCGTTATGAATTGTTAAGCTATCGCGGGTCGTTATGAATTGTTAAGCTATCGCGGGTCGTTATGAATTGTTAGGCTATCGCGGGTCGTTATGAATTGTTAGGCTATCGCGGGTCGTTATGAATTGTTAAGCTATCGCGGGTCGTTATGAATTGTTAAGCTATCGCGGGTCATTATGAATTGTTAGGCTATCGCGGGTCGTTATGAATTGTTAGGTTATCGCGGGTCGTTATGAATTGTTAGGCTATCGCGGGTCGTTATGAATTGTTAGGCTATCGCGTGTCATTATGAATTGTTAGGCTATCGCGGGTCGTTATGAATTGTTAAGCTATCGCGGGTCGTTATGAATTGCTAGGCTATCGCGGGTCGTTATGAATTGTTAGGCTATCGCGGGTCGTTATGAATTGTTAGGCTATCGCGGGTCGTTATGAATTGTTAGGCTATCGCGGGTCTTTATGAATTGTTAGGCTATCGCGGGTCTTTATGAATTGTTAGGCTATCGCGGGTCTTTATGAATTGTTAGGCTATCGCGGGTCTTTATGAATTGTTAAGCTATCGCGGGTCTTTATAAATTATTGGGCTATCGCGGGTCTTTATGAATTGTTAGGCTATCATGGGTCGTTAAGAATTGTTAGGCTATCGCGGGTCATTAAGAATTGTTAGGCTATCGCGGGTCGTTAAGAATTGTTAGGCTATCGCGGGTCGTTAAGAATTGTTAGGCTATCGCACGTCGTTATGAATTGTTAGGCTATCGCGGGTCGTTATGAATTGTTAGGCTATCGCGGGTCGTTATGAATTGTTAGGCTATCGCGGGTCGTTATGAATTGTTAGGCTATCGCGGGTCGTTATGAATTGTTAGGCTATCGCGGGTCGTTATGAATTGTTAGGCTATCGCGGGTCGTTATGAATTGTTAGGCTATCGCGGGTCGTTATGAATTGTTAGGCTATCGCGGGTCGTTAAGAATTGTTAAGCTATCGCGGGTCTTTATGAATTGTTAGGCTATCGCGGGTCTTTATGAATTTTTAGGCTATCGTGGGTCTTTATGAATTGTTAGGCTATCGCGGGTCTTTATGAATTGTTAGGCTATCGCGGGTCGTTAAGAATTGTTAGGCTATTGCAGGTCGTTATGAATTGTTAAGCTATCGCGGGTCGTTATGAATTGTTAAGGTATCGCAGGTCGTTATGAATTGTTAAGGTATCGCAGGTCGTTATGAATTGTTAAGCTATCGCGGGTCGTTATGAATTGTTAAGCTATCGCGGGTCGTTAGGAATTGTTAGGCTATCGCGGGTCGTTAGGAATTGTTAAGCTATCGCGGGTCGTTAAGAATTGTTAGGCTATCGCAGGTCGTTATGAATTGTTAAGCTATCGCGGGTCGTTAGGAATTGTTAGGCTATCTCGGGTCATTATGAATTTTTAAGCTATCGCGGGTCGTTAAGAATTGTTAGGCTATCGCGGGTCATTATGAATTGTTAAGCTATCGCGGGTCGTTAGGAATTGTTAGGCTATCTCGGGTCATTATGAATTGTTAAGCTATCGCGGGTCGTTAAGAATTGTTAGGCTATCGCGGGTCGTTAAGAATTGTTAAGCTATCGCTGATCGTTAAGAATTGTTAGGCTATCGCGGGTCGTTAAGAATTGTTAAGCTATCGCTGATCGTTAAGAATTGTTAGGCTATCGCGGGTCTTTATGAATTGTTAGGCTATCGCGGGTCTTTATGAATTGTTAGGCTATCGCGGGTCGTTAAGAATTGTTAGGCTATCGCGGGTCGTTAAGAATTGTTAGGCTATCGCGGGTCGTTATGTATTCATCTCCAGTATTCTCATCCATCCATCCGTCCGTCCGTCCATCCATCTATTGACCTTTCGAGCCGTAGCCGGTTCATAGGGCGTAGACCGAGATACTGCTCTTATCTAAATTTTTATTCTATAAGTTTTCAATCCTTGTAAAGATCTTTTATCAAATCTCGACATTTGTCTCTGTTCTGTGCAAGCAGCTCTATCTCATTGAGGGATCCGATTCCTGCTGCTCTTGCCTCTCTCACCAATGTTCTCAGTGCCTCTCTTGGATTTCCTCTTACCTGTTGTTTTCCACATGAGGGCTTCCTTTGCTATTCGGTTATTATCACTTCTCATTACAAGTCCAACATATGACCATCTTTTTTTCTTTATTACTGAAGATATTAGTGGTTGATTGGCGATTTCTCTAATTTTATCGTTTGTTTTTTAACTCGTTCCACGCTATACCAAGTATTTTCCTTAGACATTTTCTAATGCGTTCAACTTTGTTTCTATGTCTCTTGTTTTCCAGCTCTCACATGCATACGTAAGGGTAGATAGTACATTTGATTTGAATAGTCTAAGTTTTGTGTTTGTGCTGATGAGTTTTGATTTTCACAACTTTTCTACGCTTCTGAAAGATCATTGCTGCTTTAGCTTTTCTTATTTTAATTTTTTTTTACTTGTATCCCCTTCTCGATCAATGTGACTTCCAAGATAGATAAAGTGATTGATCTCTTCCACTGGGTTGTTTTCCATGTATATTTTGTCATCTGTTGGAATTAGGCGTTTCATGACCTTAGTCTTTTCCTGATTGATCTCAAGCTCATTTTTGCTGGCTATTGATGACAGTTCAATTGTGTTTTCCTGCTCCGTTTTTATCTGACTGCTGATGAGGACTATGTCATAATCAAGAGTTCTTGATCAGTTAACTTGATTCCTTGCACTGAACTTCTTTGCTACTTGATTTAATTCATAAGTTAGGTACAATATCAACCTTTATACTGTTGATATAATTTCGTATTTTCTGGATATACTTTGACAACACTGTTTAAATATGTTTGATCGCTAGCTTGATAAGTAATTACCACAGCGGCGATTTTTTTTTTCAGTTCATTCACTGTGATCGTTGACTTGATAAGTAATTACTACAGCGGCGATTTTTGTTTTGTCAGTTCATTCACTGTGATCGTTGACTTGATAAGTAATTAGTACAGCGGCGATTTTTTGTTGTCAGTACATTCACTGTGATCGTTGACTTGATAAGTAATTACTACAGTGGAGATTTTTGTTGTCAGTTCATTCAATGTGATCGTTGACTTGATAAGTAATTACTACATCGGCGATATTTTGTTGTCAGTTCATTCACTGTGATCGTTGACTTGATAAGTAATTACTACAGCGGAGATATGTTTTGTTGTCAGTTCATTCACTGTGATCGTTGACTTGATAAGTAATTACTACAGCGGAGATTTTTTGTTGTCAGTTCATTCACTGTGATCGTTGACTGATTTATTCTCTTCGCTGATTTATAACGTCTATCTTACATAAAGACCCAGGCTCTTGTAGATGACCTTATCTAAAGCTCGCGGCATAAAAAAATGATCTTGTTATAGATCACAGCAGACTGTTGATCTTGTAATATCTTTATCAGAATTTTGAGTTGACCTAGATCATGCATCTTAATTATTACTGGGTTGGCACAGCGAACAAACAGCCGATGAAGCAGTATATAAGTATTGGACGCTCCCATCTTGTTACTGGATATAAATTTAGCACTATGATCAATTAGTGGTAGTACTGAACATCATCATTTATGTTGACATTAAGGTAACTTTTAAGTTAACACTGATGGACAGTGAAATTGTGTTCTAATGCTTATCTCCGCTAAACTATCTATCTAAACTAATGCCAGTGTGTCCAGCCATTTCTATCAGTCGTGTCTATCTCATAACTCTAAACAACTAACTCTCACTACTAGTGATCTAAACTAATGCCAGTGTGTTCAGCCATTTCTATCAATTGTCTATCACATAACTCTGAACAACTAACTCACTACTAGTGATCTAAACTAATGTCAGTGTGTCCAGCCTTTTCTATCAGTCGTGTCTATCTCATAACTCTGAACAAATAACTCTCACTACTTGTGATCTAAACTAATGTCAGTATGTCCTGCCTTTTCTATCAGTTGTCTATCTCATAAGTCTGAACAACTAACTCTCACTACTAGTGATCTAAACTAATGCCAGTGTATCCAGCCATTTCTTTTAGTTGTGCACATCTCATAACTCTAAACAACTAACTCTCACTACTAGTGAGCTAAACTAATGTCTATGCGTTCAACCATTTCTTTCAGTCGTGTCTATCTCATAACTCTGAAGTTACTCTTCTACTTGACTGACTGACTACATCTCGTCTCATTTTTTGTTGTAACAAGATACAACAGTCTTTATTCTTAATCTGCGCATTGCTTGACAACATTCTCCAGACACAATCAGCAATGTTCTATCATTCTACAACTTTTTGCAGCGTTACTTTGTAGAGCCAATCGGCGGTGTTTGTAGCAAGTAACTCCTTGACCGTACTGAAGTTTCTGTGACAATATATAGTGGTTAGCTTGTCATTCTTTGTTCAATTCACACAGTTCTACTCTTGTAATTCGTGAGAACGTTATAGAATCTCTAAGAAAATCTCTCGTGCTGATAAATATTATAATAACTCCATTGAACAATCTCTAAAATCTATTAATTTATATCCTAAAGTTTCTACATTTCCACTGATGACTTCTCTAAACTATTCTAGCTGCACTGCCTGAGACAGGTCACTGAACTCGTCTACTACATTTTTGCTGGTACGTCCAAAAGCTTCGATGGCGAATATCGATCTAACTACATCACTCTAAACTCGTCTACTACATTTTTGCTGGTACGTCCAAAAGCTTCGATGGCGAATATCGATCTAACTACATCACTCTAAACTCGTCTACTACATTTTTGCTGGTACGTCCAAAAGCTTCGATGGCGAATATCGATCTAACTACATCACTCTAAACTCGTCTACTACATTTTTGCTGGTACGTCCAAAAGCTTCGATGGCGAATATCGATCTAACTACATCACTCTAAACTCGTCTACTACATTTTTGCTGGTACGTCCAAAAGCTTCGATGGCGAATATCGATCTAACTACATCACTCTAAACTCGTCTACTACATTTTTGCTGGTACGTCCAAAATCTTTTTCTTTTCCTGTGACTCTTTGTTTTCCACTCAGTGATTTGTTCTTTTCCTCCTGCACTACCAGGATGCAGCGACAGGTGGATTTTTTTTAACGTGCCATAGAACCGTGTATGATCCCGAGTGCGATTTGCATTAAAACGTTTACATCATCGTGGATTCCCTAGGCATTGCCTTTATTTTCTCTAGTGTTAGTAATTTAAATTATCTAATCTAGTTGTATTTAATTTTAGTAACTTTAACAGCATTAATTAAATTACTTATAAGCAGGTATGATGCAGGTTTTCAAATGTGGTTTTGTGGAAGTAGGTGTAGCTCCATTTGATTCTACTTTTGAGTGATTGTTCCTGCTGCTTGACGAGTTGCTTGTAGATGTCTTGTGTTTTGTGACGCATCAGACAGTCATTTCCTTCAAGGGCATGGACGCAGGTCTTGTAGAAGGACGGCATTTTTCCGAAACGGTGCGGTTTGTCGCTGCAGAGATTTTTTTTTAAATGTCATTTTAATAACACATTTTCCTATAGCAGGTTAGGTGGGCTGCTGCCGATAATGTAAAAAAAAAAATAAAAACCATCTACGGGCTTTTGCAAAGGGATATAATGTGGCAAGGCCGCTTGTTCCGAGGCCAACTGGCCCCATCAATATACACATCAGAGTTGAGTGGGTTATTTTATGGGCTTCTGACCCACTGATATCCGCAACTACAGTCGATGTCGAAAACCGAAATATCCATCTGTTTACCGGGAAGTGTGTGAATTCTAAAGATCTACAACAATTACTTAGTGTAATAAACATGAGAAGCAAAATATATGGATAAGATATGAAAATAAAAAAAAGACTAAAGTGATGATCATAAACAAAGAAAATTATCAAGACCTACAACTAAATGTCAAAGTTTAAGGAATACATCTGGAGACAGTTCAGAGCTACAACTACCTGGGACATACTATAACCAGTGATGGAAAATGTATAACTGAAATAAACAAACGAAGAGGTATAGCAAAAAGTAATTTTAATGCCATGAAAAATATATTAACATCAAAACAAATAATACCAGGGCTAAAACTAAGAAAAGCAAAATGTTACATCTTCTCAACATTCCTGTATGGTGCAGAAACATGGACATTAGACAAGAAAATAGAACAGAAAATTAAAGACTTTGAAATGTGGATTTATAGAAGAATAGGTAGAATTGGATGGAAACAAAAGATAACAAACGATAAAGTTTTAAAACAACTGAATATAAAAAGAGAACTACTAAATACAATTAAGACAAGACAAATGACATTTTTGGGGCATGTTAAAAGAAACAACAGCTTAATAAAAGTAATATTGGAAGCTAAGACAGAAGGTAAAAGAGGCAGAGGTAGACCAAGACTAACATGGATGAGTAACATCAAAAGATGGACAAGTCAACCTATGACAATCTGCCCCATCAAAGCAAGAGACAGAGTGGAATGGCGCTCCATGGTAGCCAACCTTCGATGCGAGACGGCACTCAATGATGATGATGATGATCGTGTGAATTCAGCTGAAGTTGCAGCCACGCCATCGATATTCTTTGGCAAATCGTGTCACTTGTCGGTATTTGTAAAACAGTCGTCTAGTTGATTCCTGGTACAAAAAAATAACTAGATCGTTATAGCATTGAAAACACTTACCTGGCTCCTTTACTCGAGACCTTGGGAAGCATTTTGTGTATAAGAAACAAAGTTGTCCAAAATCTTCGAGGGAACATATGCTCTAGTCTGTCTACGCTGAATATGCTTCTGTGTGTCCAACTATTCTTCTGTGTGTCCAACTATTCTACTGTCCCTAGTTTATAAATCCCCAGTATCATTATCCCAAGCTCATTTCCGCATCCAATCAAACTACTCCACGTTGTCTCCAATTTACAAACACGTCACTGCCCTCTTTCCAACTTTCAAAACTTCAAGATCACACTACCTTGAACTTTCGACCTTGGATACATTTACGGACTAATATTTTTTTATCGACTTAATTCTCTCGTCACGCACTGCCATATCCCCACAATTTCCATGCACACATGCTCTAGTCACTATACTTTTACAATGGACAATAGCATGAGAATATTTCAAGCATGTGGGTAGGGCTTAATGATAGACAATAACGTGAGTGTATATGTCAAGAATGTGGGCTGGGCTTAGTGATAGACAATAACGTGAGTGTATATGTCAAGAATGTGGGCTGGGCTTCATCATCATCATTGAGTGCCGTCTCCGCAACGAAGGTTGGCTACCATGGAGCGCCATTTTGCTCTATCTCTTGCTTTGATGGTGCAGGTTGTCATTGGTTGATTTGTCCATCTTTTGATGTTACTCGTCCATGTTAATCTTGGTCTGCCTCTGCCTCTTTTACCTTGTATTTTCCCCTCCAGGATCACTTTCAGTAGGCTGTTGTGTCTTTTAACATGGCCTAAGAATCGCATTTGTCTTGTTCTAATTGTGTTCAGAAGTTCTCTTTTCATTTTTAGTTGTTTTAAGACTTTGTCATTTGTTTTCTTTTCCTTCCATCCAATTCTACCTATTCTTCTATATATCCACATTTCAAAGGCTTCAATTCTCTGTTCTGTTTTCTTGTCTAATGTCCATGTTTCAGCACCATATAGGAATATTGAGAAGATGTAACATTTTGCTATTCTTAGTTTTAGCTCTGGTGTTATTTGTTTTGATGTTAGTATGTCCTTCATGACATTAAAATTACTTTTTGCCATTCCTATTCTTTTGTTTATTTCAGTTGTACATTTTCCATCACTGGTTATAGTATGTCCAAGGTAGTTATAGTTCTGAACTGTCTCAAGGTCTATTCCTTCAATTTTGATATCCACTTGTGGGTTTTGGGTATTTTCTTTGTTTATGATCATAGTTTTAGTCTTTTTGATATTCATATCTAGTCCATATTTTTTGCTTGTCGTGTTTATTTCATTAAGTAATTGTTGTAGGTCTTTAGGATTTTCTGCTAGTAGTACAGTATCGTCAGCATATCTTAGGTTATTGATTATCTTTCCATTAATTTGTAGGCCTGGCATCTCTATGATGTTTTTAAAGATTTGCTCAGTGTATAGATTGAACAAGCTTGGTGATAGGATGCATCCTTGTCTTACTCCTCTTTTTATATCAATGGGTGTAGAGAACTCTTTGTTATATTTTATTATTGCTGTTTGCTCCCAGTATAGATTGCATATTAGTCGTATATCCATGTCATCTAGATGTATCTCTTTTAGGCATTCTATAAGTTGTTTGTGGTGTACTCTATCAAAAGCTTTGGTGTAGTCTATGAAGCAGGCATATATTGGTTTGTTTACTTCTGTGTATTTTTCGATTAATGTTCTCATGCAGAATATGGCTTCTTTTGTCCCGCTATTTTTCCTAAATCCAAATTGCTGCTCATCTAATTCAGTATTGATTTTATTCTGAATCCTTCCTTGTATAACTTTTAGCAAGATTTTTGTAACATGGCTCATTAGGCTTATTGTTCTAAAGTCACTGCATTCAACTGCACCATTCTTTTTAGGCAATGCAATGAAAGTTGATGTTTTTAGTTCAGCCTTTTTAAGGCTGGGCTTAGTGATAGACAATAACGTGAGTGTATATGTCAAGAATGTGGGTTGGGCTTAGTGACAGACAATAACGTGAGTGTATATGTCAAGAATGTGGGTTGGGCTTAGTGACAGACAATAACGTGAGTGTATATGTCAAGAATGTGGGTTGGGCTTAGTGATAGACAATAACGTGAGTGTATATGTCAAGAATGTGGGTTGGGCTTAGTGATAGACAATAACGTGAGTGTATATGTCAAGAATGTGAACATAGCTTAGCGTTATAACTTGTCGTGGTTACCGCTCTTTTAACACAGCGCTGATGCACAATTAATAACTAGAAGGCTGGCTAACTTCCACACAATTTACAAAAAAAAAAAAATAAAAAAAAAATAAATAAATAAAGGAATATATGCATATAACGGAACATGATGATGATGTGCAAAAGTCATGGTAAACTTTGAAAGTCAAATGAGGAAGAAAATAATAAAAATAAAGAGGACGAGCTACTAAGCTTTCTTTGTGTCTCGCCTTGCACTTCTCAGAATTTTGTTAAAACCTTTCTAATCATTGAACTTTGACCTTCCACCACACAGTCCCGTAGACTCTAAGGTTCAAGGTCCTGAATTAACATTTTAAAAAATGTAGAGAAGACAGTCTGTAAGGTGTAAAAGAAACAAAACTGGGTTATCTGGTTTGTTAGTGCCAATCACTTACATCTTTGTTCTTTTAATTCTAGTTGTCACCCACTGACTGCCTCACGTTACAAATGAGTCTCCAGTTGATATTTTTTAACTCAATCTATTTATTGCTTATGTATTGCACAAACACCTTCATTTTTTTTTTAAAGGACACCCAGTAAAGGAAGTTAATATTTGATATCTTTCTTCAAGAGAATTCATAAAATAATTCTTCTTCTTTTTCTTTGCCTTTCAGCGTCGAGGGGAGATATAATTTGCGGTCTTTTGCTCTTCTGTTCGCCTCTGCTGCTGTTATGTTTCCTAGTGCTTCTAATATTCCATCGATCCATCTTTTTCGTGGTCGACCCTTGGGTCTGGTATTCTCGCAACGTTTATTAAGAGCTCGTTGTTTTGTGTTTTGATTGTCACATGGCCAAACCTTTATATCTGTTGTTTCTTTACAAATTCTATGGCGGGGGCTATTCCTAACTTTTTTTTTTCTCAGTTCTTCATTTCTGATCTTATCTCTCAGACTGTTTCCTGTCATTCGTCCGACACATTTAATTTCAGTAGAGGTTATTTTACTTATTGTTCTTGCATCAAGGGTCCAGGACTGGCATTGGTAGCACAACGTTGCGATGAAGATTGTATTGTACACACCCGTTTTGCCTCTAGAGTTATTTCCTTGTTGGACAATAGTGGTGAAAGCTGTCCAATGATTTGACAAGACTTGTGCTGTATCTTGAGTCTATCTCTGCTGTTTGTGAATTGTTGTTTGTCACTAAACATCCTAGGTATTTGAATTCCTCTACTTGTTTTAGTTGTCTGCCGTCTATAGTTATGTTGATGTTCTGTTTATTGTTTGGCGACATTCATGACTTATGTTTTGTGATGTTGATTTCATGTTGTATTTTGTGCCTGTGCTGTTGCGTTCATTTAAGTGTTCTTGTAGGTCTTCTATTTGTTCATGTATTAGTGCCTGATCGTCTGCAAATAAAAGCTCGCTGATCTCCTCTGTCTCTGATGGGTTAGCTAACTTGCATATATAGTCCATGTATGTAATAAACAGTAGGGGGGATTGTACGCACCCCTGTCTTACACCTGATCTAACTTCGAAGTGGTGTAGCCTGCCACTGTTCTGACTGTGCAGCTGCTGTTGATGTAGAGACTTAGATTTGTTATATGTTGGCTTACTCCGTATGTTGTTATTATCTCCCACAGCTGTTCTCTGTTTACTCTGTCGAATGCTTTTTCCTGGTCAATGTAAGCTATGTACGAATTTTGATTGTGTTCAGTCGTTTTTTTTTTCTGCAAACTGTTTTAAGGTGAATAGAGCGTCAGTACATCATCTCTTTTTTTCGGAACCTCATTTGATAATCGCTTAACTGTAGTTCTATTATTGGTCTCAGCTTTTTTCCCCACGATTTTGGCGTATAGCTTTCCTACATGGCTAAGAAGAGATATACCTCTATATTTCTTGTAGTCTCTTTCGCTACCTTTCTTTTTCCATATTGGTACGATGATTTGAAAAAAATAAAAAAAATAATACTTAGAAAGTTATATTGGATTATTCCAAACTAAATTTAAAATTGGCAAATATATTCGTAAGATGTCTTATTAGAAAGTAATTTCTTTATACGATCGTAAAAATATGTTTTGCAATATTTATTTTTCTTTTCTGTTAAACACTAACACTAAGTTTATTACATGACGTACTGGTTCCTTATTAAATGAACATGTTATCACGGTAACTGTCGCTGATAACTCTTGCACGTAATATTAATTCTTGTCCTGTATATAATGTGCTGCCATTCATCATGGGCTTAGGTAGGTGGAAGAAAAGAGAGTACCTCTCATAAGACCGATCTCCAAAATTATATTGTAATATATAATCAGAATAACATATCCATGTAACACAGACCGAACCTATTCATAAAGATAACATATCAATGTAACCCATACCGAACCTATTCATAAAGATAACATACCCATGTAACACAGACCGAACCTATTCATAAAGATAACATATCAACGTAACACAGACGGAACCTATTCACAAAGATAATATATCAATGTAACACAGACCGAACCTATTGGCAAAGATAACATATCCAGGTAACACAGACCGAACCTATTCATAAAGATAACATATCAACGTAACACAGACCAAACCTATTCACAAAGATAACATATCAATGTAACACAGACCGAACCTATTGACAAAGATAACATATCAATGTAACACAGACCGAACCTATTGACAAAGATAACATATTCATGTAACCCAGACCGAACCTATTCATAAAGATAGCATATCAACGTAACACAGACCGAACCTATTCACAAAGATAACATATCCAGGTAACACAGACCGAACCTTTTCACAAAGATAACATATCCAGTTAACACAAACCGAACCTATTCACAAAGATAACATTTCCAGGTAACAAAGACCGAACCTATTCATAAAGATAACATATCAACGTAATACAGACCGAACCTATTCATAAAGATAACATATCAATGTAACCCATACCGAACCTATTCACAAAGATAACATATCAACGTAACACAGACCGAACCTATTCACAAAGATAACATATCCAGGTAACACAGACCGAACCTTTTCACAAAGATAACATACCAAGGTAACACAGACCGAACCTTTTCACAAAGATAACATATCCAGTTAACACAGACCGAACCTATTCACAAAGATAACATTTCCAGGTAACAAAGACCGAACCTATTCATAAAGATAACATATCAACGTAACACAGACCGAACCTATTCATAAAGATAACATATCAATGTAACCCATACCGAACCTATTCATAAAGATAACATATCAACGTAACACAGACCGAACCTATTCACAAAGATAACATATCCAGGTAACACAGACCGAACCTTTTCACAAAGATAACATATCCAGTTAACACAGACCGAACCTATTAACAAAGATAACATACCCATGTAACACAGACCGAACCTATTCATAAAGATAACATATCAACGTAACACAGACCGAACCTATTGACAAAGATAACATATCAATGTAACACAGACCGAACCTATTGACAAAGATAACATATTCATGTAACCCAGACCGAACCTATTCATAAAGATAACATATCAACGTAACACAGACCGAACCTATTCACAAAGATAACATATCAATGTAACACAGACCGAACCTATTGACAAAGATAACATATCAATGCAACACAGACCGAACCTATTCACAAAGATAACATTTCCAGGTAACAAAGACCGAACCAATTCACAAAGATAACATATCAATGTAACACAGACCGAACCTATTCTAAAAGATAACATATCCGTGTAACCCAGAACGAACCTATTCATAAATATACATATCCATGTAACACAGACCGAACCTAATCATAAAGATAACATATCCAGGTAACACAGACCGAACCTATTCACAAAGATAACATATCCATGTAACACAGACCGAACCTATTCATAAAGATACATATCTGTGTAACACAGACCGAAACTATTCATAAAGATAACATATCAACGTAACACAGACCGAACCTATTCACAAAGATAACATATTAAGGTAACACAGACCGAACCTATTAACAAAGATAACATACCCATGTAACACAGACCGAACCTATTCAGAAAGATAACATATTCAGGTAACACAGACCGAACCAATTCACAAAGATAACATATCAATGTAACACAGACCGAACCTATTCTAAAAGATAACATATCCGTGTAACCCAGAACGAACCTATTCATAAATATACATATCCATGTAACACAGACCGAACCTATTCACAAAGAAACATAACGATGTAACACAGACCGAACCTATTCACAAAGATAACCTATCAATGCAAAACAGACCGAACCTATTCATAAAGATAACATTTCCAGGTAACACAGACCGAACCTATTCATAAAGATAACATATCAACGTAACACAGACCGAACCTATTCACAAAGATAACATATTAAGGTAACACAGACATAACCTATTCACAAAGATAACATATCCAGGTAACACAGACCGAACCTTTTCACAAAGATAACATATCCAGTTAACACAGACCGAACCTATTTACAAAGATAACATATCCAGGTAACACAGACCGAACCTATTAACAAAGATAACATATCAACGTAACACAGACTGAACCTATTCACAAACATAACATATCAATGTAACACAGACCGAACCTTTTCACAAAGATAACATATCCAGTTAACACAGACCGAACCTATTCACAAAGATAACATATCCAGGTAACACAGACCGAACCTATTAACAAAGATAACATATCAACGTAACACAGACTGAACCTATTCACAAACATAACATATCAATGTAACACAGACCGAACCTATTCATAAAGATAACATATCCATGTAACCCAGATCGAACCTATTCACAAAGATAACATATCAATGTAACACAGACCGAACCTATTCATAAAGATAACATATCCATGTAACACGGACCGAATATATTCACAAAGATAACATATCAATGTAACACAGACCGAACCTGTTCATAAAGATAACATATCTATGTAACCCAGACCGAATCTATTCACAAAGATAACATATCAATGCAACACAGACCGGACCTATTCACAAAGATAACATATCCATGTAACCCAGACCGAACCTATTCACAAAGATAACATATCAATGGAACACAGACCGAACCTATTCACAAAGATAACATATCAATGCAACACAGACAGAACCTAGTCACAACGATAACATATTAATGCAACACAGACCGAACCTATTCACAATGATAACATATCAATGCAACACAGACAGAACCTATTCACAAAGATATAACCTAGTCACAACGATAACAGAAATGATGCAGAGACACAAATACAAAACATCCACAATTATCGACAGGAGCATAATTGTAGGCACTTACATCATCCGAAGACTAACACACATAGCCACAGTCTTTGACCCACCTTAGCCAAGAAAAACAGAAATAAACAAACTGATTAGACATTTAGTTTCTGGACACATCATACATAGCATACAACACAAGACAATGATACAGCACACAAAAACAAGGAGGGATTTCACTACAGGACATACACACACAATTTAAATCTGTCAGAATAAGTCACGTGATCCGCATCATCCAACAACCAATCACATATTTGCACATTACTACATGGGACTGAGGATTTTTTTTTTTAAATTAACAAAACTTAATAATTCAATACCCACGTTCAATAAAACTTACATTCCAAGGACATGACAACTTATTACATCAAAGAACAAATACCATTTACAAACACCGAATTAAACAACAAGCACTTCTACTATCCGGGCGTAATACCGACCACATTACACCAAAATCATGTGCCGAAGGTCTAAACAAATTATGCTCATTAGCACCATAATACTTGAACGCCACTTGGCGTGCCGGCCATTTTATTTATTTATTTTTTAACCCCTTTCTACCACTCAGAATCAAGAGAGGCCAAAAATACTTTCTCACGGACTACACCAGCACCTTCTCAAACATCCAGAATCCACACATCGTTCCCAAAGCAAGGGAAGTCACCTACAGACTCATAAACAGTGTGACACCCACAAAAGAAAATAACCTCACCTGTCAGGACAGACGGCCAAGTGTTAACTTTGCAGACGAAACTTACAAGAAACAGAAGAACACAAATTCTACGAATACAGCGCAATCATAACAGCAAGAATGGCGTTACAACACATACTAGAAACACACACCAAACAGCAGGTAGCCCTGTACAGATCTTTTATACTCAAATCACTGCCAAAAACAATAACACACGAATACTTCACAAAATCACTTATTCTACTATCTGAATACAGAAATGTAGTGTGGACCTGTCAAAATGCGGTCACATTTCAATTTAAAACTGAATCCTAACCTGTTTGTATACATCTATAAACATCAATCAAAGTGGATCTTTAAAGAAAAACATAATTTAACTCGTGAGAAAGAAAGAAAGAATGAATGAATGAGAGATTGAATGAATGAATGAATGAATGAATGATTATATTCGAAAGCAAAGACACATTTTAAAAGTCTTTACATTCCCTTGTTTACTATATTTGTTGGTGACAAGCGAAAGACGCTATATAGTTCCCGAGTATGTTTGTCTTAGAAATATCTATGAGACTCCAGTACCTGAGTATGTTTGTCTTAGAGACATCGATGAGACTGCAGTACCTGAGTATGTTTGTCTTAGAGACATCGATGAGACTGCAGTACCTGAGTATGTTTGTCTTAGAGACATCGATGAGACTGCAGTACCTGAGTATGTTTGTCTTAGAGACATCGATGAGACTGCAGTACCTGAGTATGTTTGTCTTAGAGACATCGATGAGACTGCAGTACCTGAGTATGTTTGTCTTAGAGACATCGATGAGACTGCAGTACCTGAGTATGTTTGTCTTAGAGACATGGATGAGACTGCAGTACCTGAGTATGTTTGTCTTAGAGACATCGATGAGACTCCACTACCTGAGTATGTTTGTCTTAGAGACATCGATGAGACTCCACTACCTGAGTATGTTTGTCTTAGAGACATCGATGAGACTGCAGTACCTGAGTATGTTTGTCTTAGAGACATCGATGAGACTGCAGTACCTGAGTATGTTTGTCTTAGAGACATCGATGAGACTGCAGTACCTGAGTATGTTTGTCTTAGAGACATCGATGAGACTGCAGTACCTGAGTATGTTTGTCTTAGAGACATCGATGAGACTGCAGTACCTGAGTATGTTTGTCTTAGAGACATCGATGAGACTGCAGTACCTGAGTATGTTTGTCTTAGAGACATCGATGAGACTGCAGTACCTGAGTATGTTTGTCTTAGAGACATCGATGAGACTACAGTACCTGAGTATGTTTGTCTTAGAGACATCGATGAGACTGCAGTACCTGAGTATGTTTGTCTTAGAGACATCGATGAGACTGCAGTACCTGAGTATGTTTGTCTTAGAGACATCGATGAGACTACAGTACCTGAGTATGTTTGTCTTAGAAACATCGATGAGACTGCAGTACCTGAGTATGCTTCTCTTAGGGACGCCGATGCGACGTCACACCTTTCAAAAATAGACACAGACTTCATGGACCTTTTGTTATTATTGTTTCCTCTACCGTTCCTTTAAATGTGTATCACACTAATCGCAAGACCAACAGATTGTGTTGTTTGGAATGTCAGATTGACATGTCTCTTAACTACACCGAAAATATAAGTAACAATTATATATCATCATCATCATCTCCAGAATATATTCCAGTTGTTCACCTCTCATTACATGGCCAAGAAATGATAATTGTTTCTTCATAATATCGGAAATGAGCTCTCTTTTTGCTTTGGCCTCTTTCAGAACGTTTTCATTACTCTTATTAACTGTCCATTGTATTCTCAACATTCTTCTGTAAAACCACATTTCTACCGACTCCAGTGATTTTCTTGTCTGTTGTCCTATTGTCCATGACTCACATCAATGTGTTAAGACTGGCTCTACATAACATTTAAGAACTCTTTTTCTTGTTTTTATTGTCAAAAATGGATTGCATAGTATCTTCCTCACTTATATAAAATTTTTAATGTTATAATATAAAACATATATAAGGAGCAATATAATGAGTATTATTTTTCAAACCTGACTTCGTTTGGTTTCATAATGACAATTAATTAAGAGGAATAAAAAACCAATATGGCAACATCTAGTCACAACGATAACAGATATACTGCACATATAGAAATACAAAACATTCACACATTTCGGCATGGGCGTCATTGTAAACACCTCCATCATCCCAAAACTGATATACAGTCTTTCACTTACCGCAGTCAACAATCAAAGTAACAAAGAAACAGATAGATATTTGCTTTGTGGACACACTGTACATAGCAAATATGACATTACAGAAGGGTGAAGCAGCATAGACAATTCCAGATGACAGGTTATTGAAAGCATAACACCAACAAAATCTACACAAACTATTACATGAACATGTGACTGAAAGTGAACAAAAATGCTTTACTGTTAAAACGATAGAAACTATGATAATATCAAAGAAAACAAACTCACAAGAATGTCGAGTAAAACGCCAAGGAAACCCAAAAGTTTCACATCCTTTCATGTATAATCGGTCAGAATCATCTGTGTTGAGGCATCTAGGTCAACGGGCACGAGGATCCAGGGAAAGACAACTCCTGGCATTCAGACACTCCCCCACCCCCCCCCCCCCCCCCCATCCGCCCCAATTGCCATGGACACAGGAGGTATAATTGGTTTAGCTTGAAACAGCCGATAAGCTCTCTGGTGTTCTCGGTAGTGAAATAGCTGATAAACTCTCTGGTGTACTCCGTAATGAAAAAGCTGATAAGCTCGCTGGCGTACTCGGTAATGAAGTATCTGATAAGCTCGCTGCTGTACTCGGTAATGAAATAGCTGATAAGCTCTCTGGTGTACTTGGTAATGAAATAGCTGATACGCTCTATGGTGTACTCGGTAATGAAATAGCTGATAAGCTCTCTTGTGTACTCGATAAAGAATTACCTGATAATCTCGCTGGCAGCTCTGATACTGAGTGAGTCTTTACTATGGACAAAGAGGACATAATCAAGCTTGTTCTTTAACCCTTAAGAGACAAGGAGAATGGGTGGGACAAAGATGTATGCATTGAAAGACGAAGGAGAATGGGTGGGACAATGATGTATGTATTGAAAGACTAAGGAGAATGGGTGGGACAATGATGTATATTTGGAAAAAATAAGGAGAATGGGTGGGACAATGATGTATGTATTGAAAGACTAAGGAGAATGGGTGGGACAATGATGAATGTATTGAAAGACTAAGGAGAATGGGTGGGACAATGATGTATGTATTGAAAGTCTAAGGAGAATGGGTGGGACAATGGTGTATGTACTGAAAGACTAAGGAGAATGGGTGTGGCAATGGTGTATGTATTGAAAGACTAAGGAGAATGGGTGGGACAATGATGTATGTATTGAAAGACTAAGGAGAATGGGTGGGACAATGATGTATGTATTGAAAGTCTAAGGAGAATGGGTGGGACAATGATGTATGTATTGAAAGACTAATGAGAATGGGTGGGACAATGATGTATGTATTGAAAGACTTAGGAGAATGGGTGGGACAATGATGTATGTATTGAAAGACTAAAGAGAATGGGTGTGGCAATGATGTATGTATTGAAAGACTAAGGAGAATGGGTGGGACAATGATGTATGTATTGAAAGACTAAGGAGAATGGGTGGGACAATGATGTATGTATTGAAAGACTAATAAGAATGGGTGGGACAATGATGTATGTATTGAAAGACTAAGGAGAATGGGCGGTACAATGATGTATGTACTGAAAGACTAAAGAGAATGGGTGGGACAATGGTGTATGTACTGAAAGACTAAGGAGAATGGGTGGGACAATGATGTATGTATTGAAAGATTAAGGAGAATTGTTGGGACAATGATGTATGTATTGAAAGACTAAGGAGAATTGTTGGGACAATGATGTATGTATTGAAAGAATAAGGAGAATTGTTGGGACAATGATATATGTATTGAAAGTCTAAGGAGAATGGGTGGGACAATGATGTATGTATTGAAAGACTAAGGAGAATGGGTGTGGCAATGATGTATGTATTGAAAGTCTAAGGAGAATGGGTGGGACAATGATGTATGTATTGAAAGACTAAGGAGAATGGGTGGGACAATGATGTATGTATTGAAAGACTAAAGAGAATGGGTGGGACAATGACGTATATTTTGGTAGACTAAAGAGAATGGGTGTGGCAATGGTGTATGTATTGAAAGACTAAGGAGAATGGGTGGGACAATGATGTATGTATTGAAAGACTAAGGAGAATGGGTGGGACAATGATGTATGTATTGAAAGTCTAAGGAGAATGGGTGGGACAATGATGTATGTATTGAAAGACTAATGAGAATGGGTGGGACAATGATGTATGTATTGAAAGACTTAGGAGAATGGGTGGGACAATGATGTATGTATTGAAAGACTAAAGAGAATGGGTGTGGCAATGATGTATGTATTGAAAGACTAAGGAGAATGGGTGGGACAATGATGTATGTATTGAAAGACTAAGGAGAATGGGTGGGACAATGATGTATGTATTGAAAGACTAATGAGAATGGGTGGGACAATGATGTATGTATTGAAAGACTAAGGAGAATGGGCGGTACAATGATGTATGTACTGAAAGACTAAAGAGAATGGGTGGGACAATTGTGTATGTACTGAAAGACTAAGGAGAATGGGTGGGACAATGATGTATGTATTGAAAGATTAAGGAGAATTGTTGGGACAATGATGTATGTATTGAAAGACTAAGGAGAATTGTTGGGACAATGATGTATGTATTGAAAGAATAAGGAGAATTGTTGGGACAATGATATATGTATTGAAAGTCTAAGGAGAATGGGTGGGACAATGATGTATGTATTGAAAGACTAAGGAGAATGGGTGTGGCAATGATGTATGTATTGAAAGTCTAAGGAGAATGGGTGGGACAATGATGTATGTATTGAAAGACTAAGGAGAATGGGTGGGACAATGATGTAAGTATTGAAAGACTAAAGAGAATGGGTGGGACAATGACGTATATTTTGGTAGACTAAAGAGAATAGGTGGGACAATGACGTATATTTTGAAAGACTAAGGAGAATTGTTGGGACAATGATGTATATTTTGAAAGACTAAGGAGAATGGGTGGGACAATGATGTATATATTGAAAGAATTAAGGAGAATGGGTGGGACAATGATGTATATGTTTAAAGACTAAAGAGACTAAAGATGGTGATGGGATCTGGTCGATTCGGAGTGCTTGGTGGGAAAAGCAAATGTATTTACAATCAACACCTTACATGAACAATCAGTCTGCCTACGCTGCGAGAAAAGCTGGGACGAGTGTTGGAGCGGGTTTGGGGATGCCTCAACTTCAAATAAACTGATTTCATGAATACAATATGTTTTCATTATATAATGAATAAGTTCATTTCAACTATCCGCTATCTTTTCTCTCTATCTATTCTTGCCTAAAATTTGCCACATTGCTACCGTCATAAATAGAAAGTCAGACTCGAACACCTCGTGTCGACTGATCAAGATAGTTTTCTATTTATATCTTAAATGGTTAAAGAATGTGTGGCTCAAAAATGGAATATTTCAAAACAGAACGTGTCAAATTTGACATTTTCGAAGGCAAATATATATGTATGACAAGTATTATTGTGTTAAAACATCATTCATGCACAAATTAATGAAGCCAGAAGTTTGGAGCATCTGTGGCTGAGTAGTTAGTGTGCTCATTGCCTGATTAGAAAGGTCAAAGTTCAATAACTAGAAGTGGGTATTTTCGGACCGACAATGCTCCAATCTTCATCCAATCTGTGTAAATGGGTACCATATTTTGTTAAGAATTAATGCCGGCCTAGAGTGATACCGACCAGCTCACCAAACAATTTGCGTGGTCATGGAAAATATGGTCATTAACACCATTTTCCACATACGCCTAGCAAGACAGGGAAGTGGACCTTTACTTTTACTTGCTATCTTGACTAGAAGCTTCACTTCTGGTGTCACACATTGAAACCACTCCAATAAAATATCAATTTGTGAATGAGCAAATTGTTTTAGACTCAGGTCATCTTCACTTATTAATGTTGTAAACGTTTCAATGTAGGAAGTAAAATACCACTTTAAGATTGAAACAAGCAGCTGTGCCGTAGCTTTGCCCTTAGAACTTAATGGCTTCACTACAGTCTGGGCACCTCCATGTCTGCTCAGCCAGCAACCAACAAAATGTCCATCTCGATCGTTCATACTTTACCATAGAACACGCTGAGTTCTTCTGTCAAAATGGTGGGCTACTTGATGCATAGAAAACTATGTAATATTGAACGCACTGAACTCTGTACAAAAGGCGTGCAGCTCACAATGGACACACCCGAGTCACTGTAACGTCCGTCACAAGCAGCATAACTCTATGTGTCCGCGACAAAACCATGAACTTAAGATTAGTGAGCATGCCACAACAATAGTCGCGGTCCCAACAAATGAAGTCAGGCCACCACTTCCGCGAGACACTCGATTCGACCGCGGTCCAGCTTGTGGCAAATTTTTACTCGAAAACAGACAAATCATACACCCAGTACTAAGGCAAAGCCGAGGCCTGTTACCGTTCTACTAAACTCAAGAGCCAGTGGCACTGCAGAACTCATCGCGTGGGCACGCGAAATTCATGTCACGGGAGAGGGAGAGAGTTAGTTTAAAATCGTAACATTAAGAGAGAGAGAGAGAGAGGCAGTTTAAAATCCTAACATTAAGAGAGAGAGAGGCAGTTTAAAATCCTAACATTACGAGAGAGAGAGAGAGAGAGAGCGAAAAAAAGAAATGCAGTTTAATATATTAAACATTAAGATGTAGATAGAAGAGAGAGAGAGGAAGAGAGAGAGAGAGAGTTTAAATTTCTAGCAGTAATATATTGAGATCGAGATTAAAATGAAGGAGTTAAGAGAGTTGAGAAAGTTTATACTTCTAGCATCAAAAGTTAACCATTTAAAAATCATAGAATGACCAGAGAGACAATTTAAAATACAAGCACGATGTGAAAAAGCAGATTATAATATTGGTATGAAAAGAGATACAGTTACAAATCCTACTATTAATAAAGAAACAGTTAGAAATACTAAAAAGAAAACAGAAAAGCAGCTTAAAATAATGTTATGAAAAGAGAGATAGACAATTACATCTCTAGCATTAAAGTAGTGAGAGACAGTCATTCTTTTTTATTTTATTTTTAAACTGAGAATCAAGTTCAGAATAATTTATCAAACTGGTAGAATAAAGTGTAATACGGGGTGTTTATAATGTCGCTATGGAGGGACTTGATCAATATTCTTGAAATGAAATCACCGATTGATGAAATTTACATCACATTCTGTGTCAACAATCCCGTCACAAACATAACACAGTAAGCCGCTATTATATTCACGGTTTCATTGCTGATGGGAAATGCTGTTATACAATGGAAACATATTTTTTTTTATACGTCTTCGGTAATGATAGCAAATATACTGAAGAAGTTATTCAACAATTTGTGTTGAAATGTCCAGACTCACAAGTCTCCCACCGCAATGAGGCTTTGAATTTGATTGACAAGTTTCGTGCTACGGATAGTGTGGTAGATGCATACGAATCTGGAGGGCCTTCAACTTCAGAAGACACAGAACTTGATATGCAAACCAGAATTACAATGAGCCCTAATAAATCTTTAAGGTGGTTGCCTCAACATGCAAACTTTTCCAACGAATACCGTCCACAAGGTTCTGAAGTGTTAGCCGCACTATCGTCCTTACAGATTAATCGAATCGTCTTAATTCGGTGTGTGTCATGTTAGTCATATCTCATATCTTAGTGTGTCCATGTTATTCATGTCTCATATCTTTATGTGCGTCTGAGTTTAGTAATACCTCATATCTAAGTTTGTATCTGTGTTAGTCATGTGTCATATCTTTGTGTGTGCATGTCTGAGTTAGGGATATCTCACATCTTGGTGTGCATGTTTATGTTAGTCATGTCTCATATCTTTGTGTGTGCATGTCTGTGTTTGTCACATCTCATATCCTTGTGTGTGCATGGCTATGTTAGTCACATCTCATATCTTTGTGTGTGCATGCCTATGTTAGTCATATCTTATATCTTTGTGTGTATGTCTATGTTAGGTATGTGTCATATCTTTGTGTGTGCATGTCTATGTCAGTCATATCTCATATCTTTATGTGCATGTCTATGTTAGTCATGTGTCATATATCTTGATGTGTGTAGGTGATAGTCATGTCTCGTATCGCTGTGTACACGTCTGTGTTATTCACTTCTCATATTTTTGTGTGTGCATGTCTGTGTTAGTCACCTCTAGTGACTCGGGCAGATGGTGCTCGTAAACCTGGGAGGGCCGACCATCTAAGGGCAGAATCCCCCTACAGAAAAGACAATTTGCTGCATTGCAGGAAGATTGGGGATAATCAAAGGCTAAGGAAAGCAAACCTGAATAAAATGCTGGCTGAAATCGGATGCACTGGGCTACTGGCGCAGAACAAAGTGCAACGTTTTAACGGGTGTTCAATCAGAGTGGATCTGTCAGACTCTAAATGTCATGTTCTGTCTGTGGGGGGGGGGGGCGATCAACACACTTAACCTTACAGCTGACTTCATGTGGGAGTCTGGAATCCTACTCTGATTGAGTCCTGATCGCAGAGAGAGAGAGAGAGAGAGAGAGAGAGAGAGAGAGATAGAATCGTCTTAATTCCATGCAAGAGATTGTGATTCCAGATTGAACTATTGCATGTTGTTTCAGAACCTTATCTCTGAACAATGTGATGAAGTCCATGACGTCACTTTCTTCACTGATGAGGCACGGTTTCATCTTTCCGGTAGCGCCAACAAGTAAGAACAACCGTATGTAGAACAGTAAAAAAAAAAACACGGATGAATTACATCAAGTACCGCTTTACGTTCAGAAAGTCGTATGCGGAAAATTGGGAAACATTTTTTTGAATGCAAAACTCAACGCAGAACATTACAGAATGTTTTCGAAAATAGTAAGAGACAAGTCTCAGAATATCTTGAGGCCTGATCTAGAAATTTTGAACACATGCTGTAAACACAGCTTCATCACGTGAACAGCTTCTTTACCTAAAACAAGCCCGCCAACAGCAGTAGTATCTAGATGAATAACACAAATTTTATAAACAATTTCACGTAATTTCAAAAATATGTTCACTGCACCGGACTTTATACAGCCTCGTTTTCTTTTTTAAAACAGAAGATGACGTTTCTGTGAGCAAAGGAAGATAACTTTTAATTTTTGACAGAAAGTATAAATAAATAATATTTGCAACAACAAATTAAGGAAAGGTACATATTTTTAATTTGATTCTTTAGAATTTGCAATATTTTATTGGAATTTGTCAAGGAGCTTGCACATTTTATGAAAAAGTTATTTTCCGGGAAACAATATGCATATCAATAAAACTTTTGACAATTTACAATTACAATATATCGACGTATAAAGAATTCTTAACTATTAATATAATTGGAGTTACTTCCCTTATAATAAAGCAAAATTACATTTAATTTCTTAAGCATATAAGTTTATATCAACATTTTCATCAACAATTCAACGGTAGAACACTTTTTTGCATTTAAGTTTGAAATATTAGAACGAACCGTGCCTGTAAATATTAAGCAACATTTAAATATATATTCTTCAAAGAATTAGTATATTTCTTAGCTGATAATTAATCAACTCTTTAAAGTTTCTAAACATTTTTATAGATCACGGGTCCAAAGAAATTAATTTATAAAAATTAGCTGATGCCGTCTCATCACTTCACTGTAGAGTCTAGAAAAGATAATGTTAGAGAGAGAGAGAGAGAGGTATACAAAAAACTAGGAAAATACTATGCTGTTGAAATTTCAAAATTGTAGTAGAAAAAGGGAGAGGAGTTGGAGATAGAAAATTGCACATAATTCATGTCACTGGAGAGGGATAGTGGCATTTTAAAAGTCTAACATTAAGAGACATAGAGAGAGAGAGAGAGAGAGAGAGAGAGAGAGAGAGAGCGAAAAAGAGAGATACAGTTATATTTATTAAACAGTAAGATACAGATAGAAAAATGAGAATGAGAGATAGGCATTTTAAATTTCTAGCATTAATAGATAGAGATTAAAATGTAGGAGTTAAGAGAGTTCAGAGAGTTTATATTTCTAGAATCAAAAGTTAACCTTTTGAAAATCCTAGAATGACCAGAAAGACAATTTAAAATACTAGCATGAAGATAAAAGCAGTTTATAATCTTAGTATGAAAAGAGATACATTTAAAAGTCCTACTATTAAGAAAGAAACAGTTAATAATTCTAATATGAAAATGAAAGCAGCTTAAAATCCTGTTATGTAAATAGCGATAGACAATTACATCTCAAGCATTAAAATAGAGAGACAGTCATTCTTTTTTAATTTTTAATTGAGAATCAAGTTCTGAATAATTTATCAAACTTGTAGTAACAAGTGTTATATAGGGTGTTTATGATGTCTCTGTGCGGTGACTCGATCAATATATAGAAAATAAAGGGGCAGGTGGGGTC
Organism: Megaustenia siamemsis; assembly: GCA_032433765.1. Classification (NCBI taxonomy): domain Eukaryota; kingdom Metazoa; phylum Mollusca; class Gastropoda; order Stylommatophora; family Ariophantidae; genus Megaustenia; species Megaustenia siamemsis. The sequence continues at coordinate 14,485,549 of JAVIAB010000101.1, forward strand.
TACATAGAGTACTCAAAAAATAACACTAGGTATATGGAGAAAATAGCAACAGGGAAATATTATCACAAATACGATGCAGAAATGCAAGCAATAAAGTTGGCAATAGAAAAACTGCTGAACAGTAATCTTAGCCCACAGCCTGTAGAGTTTTTGACAGATGCAAGATCAGTGCTCCAGGCACTGCAATCCAGAAAGTTGCTACATCTGCTAACTTTATTGACTGAACTCTACAAACACCACAGGATTGCCCTGCAGTGGATCCCATCTCACTATGGAATACCAGGAAACTAGAGAGCAGATCAGCTTTCAAAAGAATGTGCAACAGGCGCACAACCAGATGCGCTGGTTACGTACCATCATAAGAAACAGATAATCAAATCAATCAGAAGATCAAATGCTCCAAATCATGATGCCCTTCATTATATGAATAGATGGGAACAAGTTATCATTATACGCATTAGAACAGGAATGACTCCACAGTCCGTGTCTACAAAATTCAAGATCGGTACCTCAACTACATGTACATATGGACAGGCGCCCCAGACAGAGGAACGCATATTTCAAGAATGCACTGAATATAGTACACTGAGGAAAGTCCACTTATACCATTATAATACAACACTACAGACAAGACTAGATGCACCACTGCAAAAATTACAAAAGATGGTAACATTTATACAGGAAACGACATTGCCGATATAGACAATACTTCAGGCGAACGAAAGATAGATATATAAATACAGAAGGTTTTCGAAATTAGTAAGAGACAAGTCTCAGGATGTCTTGAGGCCTGCAGTGGATATTTTGAACACATGCTGTAAACACAGCTCCATCGTGTGAACAACTTCTTTACCCAATACAAGGCAGCCAACAGCAGTAGTATCTAGATGAATAAGACAAATGTTATATTCTTCCTCTTCTTCTTCTTTCCTTCCTCATCTGCCTTTCAGCGTCGAGGGGAGATATAATTTACGGTCTTTTGCTCTTCTGTTCGCCTCTGCTGCTGTTATGTTTCCTAGTGCTTCTAATATTCCATCGACCCATCTTTTTCCTGGTCGACCCTTGGGGCTGGTTTTCTCACAACGTTTGTTGAAGGCTCGTTGTGTTGTGTTTTGTTCTTTCTGCCTTGTCACGTGGCCAAACCATTTTATCTGTTGTTTCCTTATATATTCTATGGCGGGGGCCATTCCTAGCTTTTTTCTCAGTTCTTCATTTCTGATCTTATCTCTCAGACTTTTTCCTGTCATCCGTCTAACACATTTCATCTCTGTAGAGGTTATTTTTCTTATTGTTCTTGCATCTAGGGTCCAGGTCTGGCATTGGTAGCACAACGTTGGGATGAAGATTGTATTGTATAGTGCTCGTTTTGCCTCCAGTGTTATTTCCTTGTTGGACAATAGTGGCGATAACTGTCCAATGATTTGACAAGCTTTGTTGCATCTTGATTCTATCTCTGCTGTTTGGGAATTATCGTTTGTCATTAGACTTCCTAGGTATTTGAATTCCTCTACTTGTTTTAGTTGTCTGCCTTCTATAGTTATGTTGATGTTCTGTTTATTTTTGGCGACATTCATGACTTCTGTTTTGTTGATGTTGATTTTCATGATGTATTTTGTGCCTGTGATGTTCAGTTTGTTTAAGTGTTCTTTTAGGTCTTCTATTGTTTCATGTATTAGCGCCTGCAAATAGAAGCTCGTTTTTTATATTCAATTTCACGTAATTTCAAAAATATGTTCACTACACAGGACTTTAATCGTTTTCTTATTTGACAGAAGTTGACTTTTTTGTGATCAAAGGAAGATAACTTTTAATTTTTGACAGAAAGTATAAATAAATAATATTTGCAACCACAAATTAGGAAAGGTACATATTTTTAATTTGATTCTTTAGAATTTGCAATATTTTATTGGAATTTGTCAAGGAGCTTGCACATTTTATGAAAAAGTTATTTTCCGGGAAACAATATGCATATCAATAAAACTTTTGACAATTTACAATTACAATATATCGACGTATAAAGAATTCTTAACTATTAATATAATTGGAGTTACTTCCCTTATAATAAAGCAAAATTACATTTAATTTCTTAAGCATATAAGTTTATATCAACATTTTCATCAACAATTCAACGGTAGAACACTTTTTTGCATTTAAGTTTGAAATATTAGAACGAACCGTGCCTGTAAATATTAAGCAACATTTAAATATATATTCTTCAAAGAATTAGTATATTTCTTAGCTGATAATTAATCAACTCTTTAAAGTTTCTAAACATTTTTATAGATCACGGGTCCAAAGAAATTAATTTATAAAAATTAGCTGATGCCGTCTCATCACTTCACTGTAGAGTCTAGAAAAGATAATGTTAGAGAGAGAGAGAGAGAGAGGTATACAAAAAACTAGGAAAATACTATGCTGTTGAAATTTCAAAATTGTAGTAGAAAAAGGGAGAGGAGTTGGAGATAGAAAATTGCACATAATTCATGTCACTGGAGAGGAATAGTGGCAGTTTAAAAGTCTAACATTAAGAGACATAGAGAGACAGAGAGAGAGAGAGAGAGAGAGAGAGAGAAAAGAGCGAAAAAGAGAGATACAGTTATATTTATTAAACAGTAAGATACAGATAGAAAAATGAGAATGAGAGATAGGCATTTTAAATTTCTAGCATTAATAGATAGAGATTAAAATGTAGGAGTTAAGTGAGTTCAGAGAGTTTATATTTCTAGAATCAAAAGTTAACCTTTTGAAAATCCTAGAATGACCAGAAAGACTATTTAAAATACTAGCATGAAGATAAAAGCAGTTTATAATCTTAGTATGAAAAGAGATACATTTATAAGTCCTACTATTAAGAAAGAAACAGTTAATAATTCTAATATGAAAATGAAAGCAGCTTAAAATCCTGTTATGTAAATAGCGATAGACATTTACATCTCAAGCATTAAAATAGAGAGACAGTCATTCTTTTTAATTTTTAATTGAGAATCAAGTTCTGAATAATTTATCAAACTTGTAGTAACAAGTGTTATATAGGGTGTTTATGATGTCTCTGTGCGGTGACTCGATCAATATATAGAAAATAAAGGGGCAGGTGGGGTCTACATAGAGTACTCAAAAAATAACACTAGGTATATGGAGAAAATAGCAACCGGGAAATATTATCACAAATACAATGCAGAAATGCAAGCAATAAAGTTGGCAATAGAAAAACTGTTGAACAGTAATCTTAGCCCACAGCCTGTAGAGTTTTTGACAGATGCAAGATCAGTGCTCCAGGCACTGCAATCCAGAAAGTTGCTACATCTGTTAACTTTATTGACTGAACTCTACAAACACCACAGGATTGCCCTGCAGTGGATCCCCTCTCACTATGGAATACCAGGAAACTAGAGAGCAGATCAGCTTTCAAAAGAAGGTGCAACAGGCGCACAACCAGATGCGCTGGTTACATACCATCATAAGAAACAGATAATCAAATCAATCAGGAAATCAAATGCTCCAAATCAGGATGCCTTTCATAATATGAATAGATGGGAATAAGTTGTCATTATACGCATTAGAACAGGACACAAATGACTCCACAGTCACGTGTCTACAAAATTCAAGATCGGTACCTCAACTACATGTACAAGTGGACAGGCGCCCCAGACAGAGGAACGCATATTTCAAGAATGCACTGAATATAGTACACTGAGGAAAGTCCACCTATACCATTAATACAACACTACAGACAAGACTATATGCACCACTGCAAGACTGACAAAAGACGGTAACATTTATACAAGAAACGACATTGCAGTTATAGACAATACTTCAGGCGAACGAAAGATAGATATATAGATCCAGAAGGTTATCGAAAATATTAATAGACAAGTCTCAGAATGTCTTGAGGCCTGCTGTGTATATTTTGAACACATGCTGTGAACACAACTCCATCGTGTGAACAGCTTCTTTACCTAATACAAGCCAGCCAACAGCAGTAGTATCTAGATGAATAACACAAATTTTATATACAATTTCACGTAAATTCAAAAATATGTTTACTGCACCGGATTTTATACAGCCTCATTTTCTTATTTGAGACAAAAGTTGACTTTTCTGTGAGCAAAGGAAGATAACTTTTAATTTTTAAGAGAAATTTTTAAAAATTAATATTAGCAACCACAAATTAAAGAAAGGTACATTTATTTTAATTTGATGCTTTAAAATTTGCACTTTTTTATCGAAATTTTTAAAGACCGTGCACATTTTATGAGAAAATTATTTTCTAGGAAACAATATGCATTTGAATAAAACTTTTGACTATTCACAATTACAATATATCGACTTATAAATAATTCTTAACTATTAATATAACAGGAGTTGCTTCCCTTATAATAAAACAAGATAATTTTTTAATCTCTTAATTCTGGTCTTTCATCTGATATATCCTGTCCATCTTTCCATTATTTTGACAATAGAAACAAGAAAAAGGATTCTTAAATGTTATGTAGAGCCAGTCTTAACATATGGATGTGAATCATGGACAATAGGACGACAGACAAGAAAATCACTGGGGTATGTAGAAATGAGGTTTTACAGAAGAATGTTGAGAATACCATGGACAGCTAAGAAGAGTAGTGAATGTTCTGAAAGAGGTCAAAGCAAAAAGAGAGCTAATTTCCAATATTAGGAAGAACAATCATCATTTTTTGGCCATGTAATGAGAAGAGAACAACTGGAATATATTGTAACAACTGGAAAAATTGAGGGACGAAGAGACAGAGAGAAGCAAAGAGAGAAAATACCAGACAGCTTAAGACATGGCTTGGCAGAAGGTCAATGACAGAAATGATAAAGAACTGTCGAGATCGAAAGTTGTGGAGAGACATGATCACCTACGCCAGTAGGCCCGGTACTTGATGATGATGTTTGATTTATCATGATTGCTTGCTACCAACCGTCCGTTTACTGGCGCCAAAGGCCACATAAATATATTATATATATTATATATATATATATATATATATATATATATATATATATATATCAGTGGCGTATACTTTACGATACCGCAGCTGCCGCCGGTAGCCTGAACATATTAAAGAAATACAAAAGGAAATGATAATTTATTATATTTTTTAAATATAATTATATTACAAATTTTCGAATATTCTATAGCACTTTTCGTAGCCAATATGATTTGTTTGCTTTGATTTGCATTTATTAAAGCAAGGCTTTCCTCTGGCCACTATAACGTTTGTGAATGAAACCAAAACTACTATACATTGAGACCTCTAGAAGCCAGCGGTACATTTTTCCTCTATCCGGACCTTGTATTAACGACCTTGACATTCAAAAATGAGAGTCAAAATATATAGCGGGTGTTGCCGCAAGAGGAATGTGGTTTCATAGGTTATTTTTAGCTCTAGCCAATCAGAATCGTAACAAAGTGAAAGTGAAACTATGTCTTATTACTGGAATTTCCTTAGCTATTTATAACTACGTTATGCGCATCAACATCTGTAGAAAGAACTTTTTCTGCTCTCAAGAGAATCAAATCTTATTGTCGCTCAACTCAGACACAAGAACGCTTATCTGGTTTGGCATTAATGTCCATTGAGAAATCAATCCCTCAGAAACTTAGAAACCAACCCAACAGTACTTTCAATGACAACGTCATCAAGACATTTTCGTCCCAAACATGACGGATATAATTAACATAAATAAGTAAGTGATTTAAAATGTAGTGATGTCATTAGAAAATACTACTTTACCTACTGAATATAATGTATGTTTTTATTTAATTTGTCAGCGGTAGCCCAAACTCCAAAACCAGTATACGCCGCTGATATATATGTGTGTGTGTGTGTGTGTGTGTGTGTGTGTGTGTGTGCGTGCGTGCGTGCGTGCGTGCGTGCGTGCGTGCGTGTGTGTGTGTGTGTGTGTGTGTGTGTGTGTGTGTGGACAATATATGCAAGTTAGCCAACCCATCAGAGATAGAGGAGATCAATGAGCTTTTATTTGCAGACAATCAGGCACTAATACATGGAAAAATAGATGACCTACAAGAGCACTTATATAAACTCAACAGCACAGGCACAAAATACAACATGAAAATCAACATCAATAAAACAGAAGTCGTGATTGTCGCCAAAGATAAACAGAACATCAACATAACTATAGAAGGCAGGTAATTAAAACAAGTAGAGGAATTAAAATACATAGGAAGTCTAGTGACAAACGACAATTCACAAAAAGCAGAGATAGATTCAAGATGCATCAATGCTTGTCAAATCATTGGACAGCTATCACCACTATTGTCCAACAAGGAAATAACTCTGGAGGCAAAACGGACACTGTACGATACATTCTTCATCTCAACGTTATGCTACCAATGCCAGTCCTATACCCTAGATGTAAGAACAATAACAAAAATAACCTTTACTGAAATGAAATGTGTTACACGAATAACTGAAAACAACTTGAGAGACAAAATCAGAAATGAAGAACTGATTAAAAAAAAAAAAATTTAATGCTAGGAATAGCCACCGCTATATAATATATAAAGAAACAGCAAATAAAATGGTTTGGCCGCGTGACAAGGCAGAGTGATCAAAACACAACACAAAGAGCCCTCAATAGTTGCAAGAACACCAGACCCGAAGGTCGACCACGAAAAAAGATGGATCGATAGAATATTAGAAGCACTAGGAAACATAACAGCAGCAAAGGTGAACAGAAGAGCAAAATACCGCAAATTATATCTCCCCTCAACGCTGAAAGGCAGATGAGGAAGGAAAGAAGAAGAATATATATATTTATATACACACACACCCACACATACTTGTGTTGTATTTATTGTTCCAGGTGAAGGCCTACTTAGCCGAAACATCGTTCTGCTTTTGTTTTGTTCCTCATCTCCGTAACTGTGCACCCATGCAACCCCCCCCCCCCCTCCTTTTTTTAAAAAAAAAATTTCAAGTTATCTCTTCGTCCACCCATTATGCAGTTTTACGGACAAATAACTTTTAATGGTTCCCAGAAGATTTGTATAGTCGGTGTCACCAGTCACCAGCAAAAATTAATATGGAAGGTTTGTATTTCTCAGAGTTTTTGTTATTTGATTACTGATTATAACGACGTCAGTCTCAGAAGTCAGATTTACACACCGCAATGTAATACAAATTATTCTGACTATGTTTTTAATACTCAGTCTGATCCTACCTCACCATAATTATCATAATATATATAGATAATAATAGAGTAGTAGAGATAGATCATCATATTTACATCATTAATAATACTTCATCATTGTGTTGATTGAGAGAAAGAAAAAGAGAGAGAGAGAGTCAGTCAGTGTGAGTGACCTGAGAAACTGAGTAAGTGATTTTAGTTTGAATCTGAATGTTACTTATGTATTAGTATTAAGTAAGTATTAGTATAGTTGTATAATATTATAATAATAATAATCATGTAACGTAGTGATTTTTAGTAATTACAACAACTATAACGGACTGAACTCGCTAAATTAACAAACTGTACTCAGACTGTAACTGTAAGTTGATTATTATAATAGTATCATAGACGCTCTCGGGAGCCGCGATAGCTCAGTCGTTAGTGAACTGGACTACCATGGACAAGGGGTAGGGTTCGATCCCAACCGACGGCTTCCGGGTTCACTCAGCCTTAAATGGGTACCGGATTTTTTTTCTGGGAAAGTAAAGCAACACGGGCGTAATACTGACCACATTACCCCAAAAATCATGTGCTGAAGGTCTGTAAAATATAGGGTCACTAACACCATATTTCCCTATACGCCACGGGGGTACTTTACTTTACTTATAGACGCTCTCACTAATGATCATGCTATAGCTCGTTTCAAATCATGTGCCCAACTTTAAAAATCGATATCTTTTTAATCTCTTTTTGTAATTTTTTCAAAATTTGCATGTAAAGTTATAATGATTAGAACCCAACAGGGAATTAATTTCATTAAAAAAAAACATTTGGTTATTATTGTTGCTTATTTGATTTATATAAATTTATAACGACCCATTGATGTAGTCAAAACTTAGTGTTTACAGTATTTTAATTTAAAAATAGCGAGTAAAAATCCATACACACGTTTTTGCACACTTTCCACATGAGCTGTCTGACACAATTAGACACTTGTAGAAAACACGAGGCATTGTGTGTTCCATTTCCGTTTAAATCATAGGTGGAGACGTGGAACAATAACATTTATCATGAGTCTTAAAATGAAATTCTGCAGTTTACAAAACATCGCAATAAAAATGTATGACTATTTTTGCAAAGAGGCTACACGAGGAAGATTATTTCATTCTTTAGAAAACCCTGAGAATAGGACAAGACACATTTTGGATTTATCTAAACGGTCATTTAATCGCTGGATTCAAGCACGTGACCGTCAATGTTCAAAATATACAAAATCACAAGGAAGAGCAAAAATGTTGGATAATTTCGACAGTGAACTTATTAGAAGTGAAATTCGCAAAATGTTGGGTATGAATGAAACTGTTACAATAAGAAAATTAAAAGTATCGCTGAAAAAGAACAACAGTATTGAAATATCAAAGTCTACATTATGGAGGAATGTGAGAGCTGCAGGCTTTACATTCAGAAAGTATTCCAATGGACGAAACATCATCTGTGAGAAGCCACATATAGTAGTCATGAGAAGCAAGTACTTACGTGAAGTAAAAGAGGTGCGCAAGCAAGGTTATGATATTGTGTACTTGGATGAAACATGGATCAATGCTCACCACACTAACCAAAGGGAATGGCAGTCATCAGATGGAAAGATTAAGAGATTAATACCTAGCAGCAAAGGACAACATGGACTAATACAGAATGCAGAGCTCATTTTTCTTTCAAAATCCATAGACAATCGGGATTATCACTCTGAGATGAATGGTCACATATTTAGACATTAGATTGAAAATTCTGTTCTCCCATCACTAGATCGACCATCTTGCCTAATAATGGACAATGCAGCGTACCACAACATTGTTGCACTTGAAGATAAAGTCCCGACGTCATCCAGTACAAAAGATGCTATTAAAATATAGCTCACAAAGGAGCACATACAATTTAATAACATGTACTTAAAACCTGAATTACTATCTCTAGTAAAGCAAAAACAGAGGACAAAGATTTTTCAAATAGATAAGATTATCCAAGAGCACGGTCATATAAGTTTGAGGCTGCCACCTTACCATGCTCATTTAAATCCAATAGAACTAATCTGGGCAAAATTAAAAGGACAAGTGGCAGATGAAAATACAACATTCAAAATATGCGATGTAAAGACTCTTGCTAATCTCGCTTTATTAAATATAGACAAAGATTATTGGGCTAAATGTGAAGACCACGTCTTAAAACAGGAAGAGGAATATTGGAAAAATTATGGTTTGTGGAATGTTCAACCCCAAACAGTTATTAATCTTTTAGACTCGTCTGATTCAGAATGAAAGTATATAGCCCCCACAATGTTGGCCCCTATATTACTTTAAATTAGTTCAACAAACGGTCCTTTTCAGGACCACACAACTATGAAAATTGGACATACAGGTATACCTTGATATTATCGTTCGTCCTCGAACTGAGCAGACAATAATTCTCCTGGTGTTTTGTTTTATCCAGTTATTTCCCCATTACGGCCACGCCTTTACCTAGTGAAAATTAATCATAGACCAGCAACTACGGTAATTTCTATTCTTTAGGGCTTCACAATTTACAATTTTGACAAACATCAAAGAAATATCGCCGCTTTAAGAAAACTGCAGCTGCAAGATATTTGTTAAATATACATTTAAAGGGTCTTTTGCATTCTAATAACATTTGGAAAATTTCAAAAGTATTTAACAAACGGTTAGAGAGTAATAGCGTTTTGAAGTTGGGCATATGATTTGAAACGAGCTATAATGATTATTATGTAATGCATGGGTATGATTAGCAGAAAAGAGTAATAATGAAAACGTTCTGAAAAGTGAAAGTTGCCAAAGCAAAAAAAGAGAGGTAGTTTCCAATATTAGGAAGAAACAATCATCATTTTTTGGTCATGCAACGAGAAAGGAACAGTTGGAATATATTGTGACAACTGAAACACTTGTTATAGAGGGAAGCAAAGAGAAAAGATACCAGACAGCTTAAGATGATTGGCTTGGCAGAAGGTCAACAACAGAAATGATAAATAACTGTCGAGATCGAAAGTTGTGGAGAGACATTATCACCTATGCCAGCAGACATGGTACTTGATGATGATGAACTCTTGAAATTTTCATCATAACCATGGAAAAGTCATCTGTAGATGATTTAAGAACATATGTGGCAGCTTTTTTAACCTGAGTACCTATTAGAGAAAGGTTATATTACTAAGGGAGAAAGTCACAAAGGTCATAGCAAACGGCCCAAGCATTGCTAATGTGCAAAAGCAACTGAAAGCTTTTGTGCAAACTGTTGAAAAGAATAATGTTGTAAATAAGGGATATCTTAAGTGAAGATGGCAATCGTTTGACTTAGATTGAAAAAGTTTTCATTGACCATTCAGTGACCATAACTTGTCTAATTTTTTTAAATTACATTTTTCTTGTGCATTTCATAATCTTGCATACTAATATTTCTGCTCCTTTGCAGTTATTACAAGAAGTAACACCATCTGGATTATCTGTTTCTGCTACACCGGGTAGGTGCAATAGATAACCATCCCCGAAGAAGTTTAGACATGACTGTGAACAGTGAACAGATAAATAATGAACAATCATTGAAATGAAATAGCTTGATGCTAGTCTGCACAAACAGATAGCAGCACAAAGAAAAGATCAGAAATGTGAACTAGCAAGGTATTCACCCGCAGAAGTAAATCAATCCATCAAGAACAAAGAAATAAATGCTGGTAGGTAAAATACTTAAATGCAGTTGTGAAAAACACTACTTTAGAACATGTGCAAAATTTGTTAGACATATTTTAAAAATGAATTATGGAAATAAAGAAAGTAGGTTAAAAAAGGCAGAACACGATTGAAAGTTTCAGAAAGTTCAGAGAAGATTGTAGGTTATCAGTTTGTAAATTTAAAACGAGAGTTGTAATGTACCAGGTCTCTGAAGTTCAGGTGCACTTGTACATACGTTTATAAATATTGTATCTCAGTCATTGACTGGTAACAATATTAGTTTTCTTTAAGTGTTGTTGTTGTTGACAGATTGCCATGAGCTGATGCGGGCAGGTTGCCATTTGACTCATTTGATGTGGCGGGTTGTAATGGTTTTCTTGACATTCCTGGCTCTTACTGGAGAAATTGGAGTTCGTCTATCCCAGGCTATGCTGGGAAACTACTAGTCCTGTCCAGAGGTACTGCAATACTGAGTCCTCTATATCAGTAACAGCCACCACTACAGGGAACACGGCGATCCTAGCTTCTGTTAGCCAGTCTGGTTTCATGCAGACTGTTACCAGGAGAGACCATGAGGAGGTAGAACTGCTAGGTCTTGGTCAGCTGATGGTACGCCAACCCTGCTATTGTGACCGCAAATCGCAGGCGCTTCTGCTCCCCCTTCTTTAACTGTTAAAATATGTATATATCTTGCGAAGATTAACATGAGAATGTTAACCAGTAACAATTTTAGTTTTCAACAACTGATAAAATATGTATGTATCTTGTGACAATTAAAATCCTAAATTTTTAGTATAACATTTCAAACCATTTTGGCTGAAAAAAAAATTGCTGCAATTAGAAGTTTGCTGCCACTATTAAGTTAGAAACTGTTGGCGTTGTTTGATTTGGTTCATTGTTTTGTGACTACAGCCACATGTTTTGCAACATATTTCTTTATTTGAGAGGAAAATCTTCATCATTAAGCATATCATGGACAATTTTCAATCTGAAAGAGAGGAGATGAAGCAAGAAGTGGAAACAACAGAGATAAATGAGGTAGGTGGATACTTAAACTTGTTTGCTTTGTCATTAATTTTTTATGCATTTTTTAATATTATCACTAGTCAGCCCATTGCACTATTAGTGTCATGTTCCATATGACCAAAATATTACTAAGAATCATCATGAGACATGTAAGGAACAAAATAAAACCAGAAATAAGTGAGAAACAATGTGGCTTTGTGGAAGGAAAGGGCACCAATAATGCAATATACATCTTGAGAATATTGATAGCAAGAACTATAGAGGTAGCGAAATATTCATATGTATGCTTTATAAACTAAACACAAACATTTGACAAAGTAAAGCATGTGGAAATAATCAATTTTCTGGAGCAATTAAACATTGATGGGAAAGATAACATGTACTGGCAACAAACAACAGCCATAAGAGTTAGCAACCAAACAGGACAGTTCGAATATATAAAACAAGGAGTCAGACAAGGCTGTGTTCTGTCGCCGGATTTGTTTTCACTTTACAGCTAACATATTATGAGATCAATATTAGATAAAAAATGAATTGAAGTCAACGGTCACAACATAAACAATTTGTGATATGCGGATGACACAGTCTTGAAACAAGGATCTATTAAGTCTCTGCCTGACACAAAGTCCAGAACAATTAAATCAGTATCACACCAAGTAAGTAAAAAAGAAAGTGCCCCATCATGTGGCGCATAGAGAATATGTGGTGTTAGAGACCATAATTTTAACAGACATTCAGCACTTAATTTTTTGGTTAATGTGCTTGATATTACACCCATGCTATATTATTTTCCCAGAAAAAAAATCAGGTACACATTTAAAGCTGGGTGAACCCGGAAGCCATTGATCAGGATCAAACCCAAACTCTCTTCCTTTGTAGTCCAGTTCACTAAACTAACCATTGAGATATCGCGGCTGCTATCACAGCAAGGTGAACTATTTATCCCCATCCTCACCAAGATAGCAGCATATCAAGTAAGACCACACTTATTGCAGCTGAGCAGGGCTCTCTTGAGGCCATATGATCTTCCTCCAATCATAATGGGGCAGCATAAGTTAAAACACCTACTGTAGGCAAGGTGTCTACAGCAGCAGAGATGAGAGTTGTCAGCTACCCACAGCTGATGGCGTGTGGCAGAATAATGAATCAGAACCATCCAGACCCCACTCCACCTCTTCATGGTGCCTCTAGAAAGAGACTAGCCTGTCTAGTCTGGTCAAGCGAGTAGGGATCGAAGAGAGAAGATAACCAGGTACTCAAAAATAATATGCTGAAGTCGGATGTGTTGGGTCAAACGACGCAAATATCAGTTTTACTGAAAACCACAACACAATGTATACATGCCACTTGATGTCCTTTTAAGGGCGGATGATGAAGAGGTGTATTCCTTTAATCATCAGGCGAGCACAAGCAAGCAAAAAACATCTACTAATTTATAATGTAGCATGAGGTCACTCAAATCCGATCGATCGTGTAAGAGGCTGTCAGAGCAACTCTTGACACAGCCTACAAAGTTGGGTTTATTTAATTATTAATTTCTCTACTTCTGACTTAAATCCCACAATTTATCTTCAGATCAAACAAAAAATGAAAGCTCAGATCCCATTCCTGGCAGACTTATTGATAAAAATGGAGCAACAATCTGTGGTAAGAAATACCTTCAGTCTTCCAATATTCCTTGTTTTATAACTGCTATTCTTGTCCAGTTGTTGATGTTATTTTTTGTGCTCTCAATATAGATTGGAAGAATTGGTATCAAAGTACCCAGTGCAGGCAGCCTAGAATGGCTGAGTCATTAGTTCATTCACTGTTGATCAGAAGAGTCCATTTTCAATTTCCAGATATGGCCTTTTTTTTTCCTTAACCAACATGACTGTGGGATTCATTCAGCCTCTGAAAATAGGTAGCTGCATTTTTTTTTTCTGGAAAGTAGGGCAGTCTGGTGATTTATCAACCACATCACCTTTTATATGTGCTTTGGTCATTTAAAAATATGAGCACTAACTCATTTTTCTCATACATTTTCAAGTAAAGAATTAACTTTTTTGCTCCAGGTAGATCTATAAAGACTCTTGTCAAGTTTAACAGGAAGTAATAATTATTTCGGCCAAGCGCTGCCAGGCTAGAAAGAGGAGTCAAGAATTGTAGTGCTGTTCCCTACCAAGCATGTTCATAGGAGGTGACTAAGGAGGGTTGGGAATGGGATTGGCTGTCCTGTATTGTAAAAATAAATTAGCTGCAAAAATTTAATTGTTATTGTTATGGAAGGCCCTGTTATCGCTGCAAACGAATTAAAATCCATAATTGCTCAACCGCCCGTGCCAGTGGAATCATCTGAATTACTAACTCATCTCCCAAGCAAAGAAAAGTATCTATAGACCCCATCATAGCAGTCTCAGCACATGCCAAAAGACATAAGACGAAACCACACAGAAAGTGAACATAGCCAACTGTTCCTTGTCATATTATATCATAAAAAAAATTGGAATATCAAAACACGATCAGAACAGATGAAATACACAGCTCGCGGTGTGCACAGAGCACTTAAATCAGTAGCTCCTGCAACAAGCTGGACTTGGAATATGAAGAAACTGCAACAAGGAACACTTTTCAGACATAGCCTATAATGGTTCCTGCCGCCTATCCGCCATATTGCCCGGAAGTTTACGTAATCCCGAAAACGTTGATCGTCATATTTTTTTTACTATATAGCACTTTATGATGTTAGGACATTGTTTTTTTCTCTAAATCCGAACATATGAAACACAGAAATTTATTTTTTTTAAATTTAATAAACATGGACAAGTCAAAGAAAAGAAAATAAGTAAATCCGCCATCCAGGAAAGATAAGGGCTCTTTGTCTAATAGATGTATGACACAATCCAAAGAAAGCACAAGGAGTATGGGTCACCAACTCACCTTTTGTCTACCAGGAAATCCTCCAGAATTGGCACCTGGAATGTTTGTACTCTAAATGAACAAGGAAAAGCTGCACAAGGAGCAGCAGAAATGGCACACTACAGAATAGACAAACACTGCAAAAGCCAACTTAGAGTTTTACATGACAGGCCCTTTTTTGGAATCCCCAAGGAAAAAGTCAATGAGGAAAACCAAAATATTCTTTGAGAGGACAGATGGAAAGTGCGATGAAGATGAGGGAGAAGACATGGAATGATTTTAAAAGACTGGCAACAAACAGAACCATTTGGAAAGTGTTTGTAGAAGACCTATGCTCCCTAGGGAGCTGAAAGGGAAAAAAAAAAGAATAATTATGCAGCTAATGGACCTACAGCTCACTGGTTAAGAACAGTTTCAGTTTGTCCTCATAGCTGCCTCACTGTCAGAAAATGGTTGTGTTTAGCTACAACTACCTTTGTCTTTAAGAATTTCAAGCATTAGCTAAGCTCCATAGGGAGACTCGCTCCATAAGGTGACAAAGCTTCATAGGGAGACTATGCTCTATAAGGTGACAAAGCTTCATTGGGAGACTATGCTCCATAAGGTGACAAAGCTTCATAGGGAGACTATGCTCTATAAGGTGACAAAGCTTCAATGGGAGACTATGCTCTATAAGGTGACAAAGCTTCATTGGGAGACTATGCTCTATAAGGTGACAAAGCTTCATAGGGAGACTATGCTCTATAAGGTGACAAAGCTTCATTGGGAGACTATGCTCCATAAGGTGACAAAGCTTCATAGGGAGACTATGCTCTATAAGGTGACAAAGCTTCATTGGGAGACTATGCTCCATAAGGTGACAAAGCTTCATAGGGAGACTATGCTCTATAAGGTGACAAAGCTTCATAGGGAGACTAGCTCCATAAGGTGACAAAGCTTGATAGGGAGACTGCTCCATAAGGTGACAAAGCTTGATAGGGAGACTGCTCCATAAGGTGACAAAGCTTCATAGGGAGACTGCTCCATAAGGTGACAAAGCTTCGTAGGGAATTTAAATGTAGAAGAAGGCAGCCGTTTTCTAAAATTAAAAATAAAGATCTTTTTCTTTCTTTCAACTCCTTGTGGAGCTCAGTTCTTCAACAGACACTTTCAACTCCTTGTGGAGCTCAGTTCTTCAACAAACACTTTCAACTCCTTCTGGAGCTCAGTTCTTCAACAAACACTTCCAACTCCTTGTGGAGCTCAGTTCTTCAACAAACACTTCCAACTGCTTGTGGAGCTCAGTTCTTCAACAAACACTTCAACTCCTTTTGGAGCTCAGTTCTTCAACAAACACTTCCAACTCCTTGTGGAGCTCAGTTCTTCAACAAACACTTTCAACTCCTTCTGGAGCTCATTTCTTCAACAAACACTTCCAACTCCTTGTGGAGCTCAGTTCTTTAACAAACACTTTCAACTCCTTGTGGAGCTCAATTCTTCATTAAACACTTTCAACTCCTTGTGGAGCTCAATTCTTCATCAAACACTTGCAACTTTTTGTGGAGCTCAGTCATTGCCATCTTCATCTCTGTTTCCATCTGCCTTCTCCAAATTTATATTGGTCTTTCTCTTTGTTTTCACCCCTGGAGATTGTGATAAAGGTCCTGTTGTTTAATATTTTCAGTTGGCATCCACATTGTGTGTCCTATCCAACATGATTGTCTTTGTCACATATATTTGTCCACTGGTGTTTGTTTTGTACTTTCCTATCATTCTACGTTAGTGTTTTTCTCCTACAATTTCCATAACTGAATAACAATAAATAATATAAATAATAAATAATAATTAAACATAAATGAAAGTCTGTGTCTTCGTGACTGTCATCTTTGTTCCCTTTCATTGTCCTGACTATGGACAAAACAAAGAAATGTAACGCAGTTACCAGCAAGCAACATTCCACAACAACATCAACATTCAGATGTAACAGTCGTAGAGGTAGAGGAAGATCTCTTAAGAGTTAAAAGAAATATCTGGAGCTACACAAAGCGCCATGTGTTAAGTAGACCACAGAGAATTGTCATCAACACTACTTTAACCCTTGATGCTGCAAGGCAAAAGAGGACAGAGAACAAAGCAACTTTCATATTTATCATTAGGATGTTGATGACAAATACACACATTTTACCTGAATTCTTCTTATTCTACCTTTCAGCTCCCTGGGGAGCATGGGTCTTCAACAGACACTTTCCAAGCCGTTCTGTTTCTTGCCATTATTTTAAGTTCATTCCATGTCTTCCCGATCATTTTCATCTCTTCTTCCTTCTGTTTTCTCCAAGAATAAATTTGTCTCCCTCTTTGTCTTTTTCCCTGGGGATTCCAGAAAAGGGCATGTTGTGTTTGCTCTCAGTTTGCTTCAGCAGTATGTGTCCTTTCCAGCGCCATTGTCTTCGCTGTATTTCTTTATCCACTTATATTTGACTGGTACATTTCCATAATTCTATGTTAGTGATTTTGTCCTGCCACTTCCATCCTTTTATTCTGCACAAGCATCCATTAATGAAGGTCTGTATCTTCATGATTATCATTTTTATTGTTCTCCATGTTTCACAGCTTTACTTTTTTTCTTTTTTTTTTTGACTTGTCCATGTTTGTAAATTTTTTGCAGCTTATTTTTTTACAGTATAGGATAGCCAGACCCATGCCCAACCTTCCGAGTCGCCTCTTACAAACATGACTGGTAGGGAACAGCGCCACAATTTTTTACACCCATTTCGGGCCCTGGCAGCACACCTAAATTACCTCAATTGGTGATTATAATTAATTGCTGGACCATTAAATATGAATATACACAAAAGCATTTGACAAAGTAAAGCATGTGGAAATAATCAATATGCTGGAGAAATTAAACATTGATGGCAAGGATCTGCGAATCATAAAAAACATGTACTGGCAACAAACAGCAGCTATACGAATTAACAACCAAACAGGACAATTCCAATATATAAAGCAAGGAGTCAGACAAGGCTGTGTTCTGTCGCCAGATTTGTTTTCACTTTACAGCAAATATATTATGAGATCAATAGTAGACAAAAAAGGAATTGAAGTCAACGGTCACAACATAAATAATTTGCGATATGCGGATGACACAGTCTTAATAGCAGAGACAGAGAATGAACTACAAGAAATGATAGACATAATAGTAAAAGAAAGCAACAAGAAGGGTCTCAGTCTGAATAGTAAGAAAACAGAAGTAATGGTTATATCGAAGAAACAATCACCACCATCATGCAGTATAAAAATAAACGAGACAAATCTGAAACAAGTGCAACGTTTCAAATACTTGGGCACAATAATAACATCAGATGGGAGATGCACCACAGAAATAAAAAGCAGAATAGCTCAGGCCAAAATGGCATTTCAGAAAATGAAAAATATCTTATGCAACAAATCTATGTCAATAAAAATGAGAAAGAGAGTTCATTGGTGCTATATAGAACCAATTCTGATCTATGGAAGCAAATCATGGACAGTAGACAAACAAATGAAAAGACGATTAGAGGCCACAGAGATGGGATTTCTCAGAAGAATGTTGAAAGTTCCCTGGACAGCTAAAAAGACCAATGAGGAAGTTCTCAAAGAGGCCAACACAAAAAGGGAGCTCTTAAAAAACATCAGAAAGAAGCAATCAACATTTTTCGGGCACATCATGAGAAGAGGAAAGTTGGAATACTTGGTTACAACTGGCAAAATAAAAGGAAAGAGAGATCGCGGGCGACAAAGAGAGAAAATACTGGATAGCTTGGTGTCATGGCATGGAAAACAATCAACAACAGAACTGATACGATGCACTGTAGATAGAAGATTGTGGAGGGACATGATCACACACGCCAACCGGCATGGCACATGATGATTAAATATGAGCATTGCTTTCTTTTTTCCTAAGAAGAAGTTTCCCAGAACTCTAGTAAAACAAGAATTTCGAGGGAAACTTCTTGGGTTCTTATATTACAATGGATGTGCTATTATCAAATGATGATTATTACATTTACCATATCTTCTTCTTCTTTCTATCCTTCCTCTATTGCCATTAGCGTCGAGGGGAGATACAATCTGCGATTCTTTGCTCTTCTGTTGGCCTCTTCTGGTGTTATCCCTCCTAGTGACTCTAGTATTCCCTTTATTCATCTCTTTCTCTGTCTTCCTCTTAATCTGGCGTTTTCGTAGCGTTTGTTTATGGCTCTTTGAGTCATTGTTAGTTCTTTTTGTCTTGTTATGTGGCCAAACCAATTTATCTATTGTTTCTTTATGTATTCGATGGCTGGTTCAATTTCAAGTTTCTTCCTCAGGTCGGTGTTTCTTACTCTGTCCCTTAAGCTGTTTCCTGTCATTCTTCTGACACATTTCATTTCGGTGGTCATTATCTTTGTGTCAGAAGAATTTACCATATGAAATTTTTAAAACAGGCAGTGAGAGAGTTGTTAAATCCAATGATTGTTAAAGTCAGGAAAGTTTACCAGAATGCATTCCATACAGTTCTGGCTGAAAAATGCCCTGAATGTAAGTCCAGATAATATAAGTCCAGGAGATAAGTTTCTTCTGTATCAGTTTTTTTCAAACGTTTTCTGTGCCAAAAATTGATCATCTTGAAATTGATCAATTGAAAAATTGATATCTTACATGTTGTTGTTGTTGGATATTCTTTCAGAAAACTGATGAGGATTTTGCCAGTGAAAGTTGGAGTAGCCATGTCTGTAAAGCAGAGAGCTTCAGTGAAGAAATGTCAGAAATGGAGAAAGTAGAGCAGCCTGTTCTAAATGGGGAAGCCAACACATTGCATATAAAAGATGGTAAGCCACTGAGCTATGGTATATTTACATGCATTTCTGCTTAATATAACCACATATGTTTCTCACAGAGATGTGACATTTCAATCTTTCTCGCTCTACCCTCAAAGTCGTATATTTTCTCATTGTGATATGTTGAAGGTTTTTCATCATTTTGTTCTTTCTGGTCAGCCCTTTTCGGACTTGGCCTTCTGTTTGTGTGTTTCAAGCAGTCTTACAACTTTCATAATAAAGTGAATAAAATGATTACCAGGAAAAGAAGGCACAGTCATGCCTCAGATGTTGTATACAGAAAATATTGTATTTAGTGTTCATATTGTTTTACTCTTCACATGTTTTGAGAAATGGGGGTCAGCATTATGCCATTACTACTTTTTTACCCACAAAGTATCTATGCTACTCACTGAGGCTTGATTAACCAACTTGAAGCCATTAATCAGAACTGAGTCTGACCTCTTATCCACAGCAGGTCAGTCAATAGCCGGCAGACTGCAAATAAAAATCTAGGGTAAGTGAGTTAACCAAGCACCAATCAAAAAATTTAGTAACAGTGCAGTAGTTCTGCCCAGTTTAGGCAAGATACCAACTCATGCCCTAAATGAATTCAATGACTCGCGGTTCGCTGCTTACTTCATGATCAATGAATCAAAGCTGATCATGATCTTTCACCTTTACATCTGCTCTAAAAAATGGACTAACCAGTCTGCCAAATAAATAGGGATTGAGAAAGGAAAGCAATCCAATACCCAAAAGGTAATGAGCAAAATTATGATGTGCTGAACTAAAAGGCATAAATATTACTGCATGAAAAAGGATGGGAAACCCTGTGGATCAGTGGGCCTGACTTGTTCATTCTGTGGCCGTGTGTGTGTGTCAAACATTGGTAGAATTAGCCACAAGAAAAGCTGTTCAATAAAAACAAAACCTCAAAAACAAAAAAACACACAATAGCCTTCACTACACCGTCTGACAAGACAAAAAGGGCCTTACTAAATCACAATACAACACAACTGCATTCATGCAACTCTTTTTTGAGGGGTGGATGACTTGACTGCTTGCGCAAGGATTGGTGAGCTAGAACTATCCCAATTATATTCCACTTGTTAGATGAACAGATGTCTGCAGCAGGGCTGAAAGCAGCCATGTTTTTTTAATGAAAACAGGCAATTTGATTGCACACATAAAGTGTTACCCAAGTAGCATTAGAACAACTTGATCTCTCTCTCTCTCTCTCTCTCTTCACTTCCTCTTATATAACTTAGGGGGTGACTGGTTGGTCTCGAGGCAAAACACCGGCCTTGAGACAAAGAGATTGTTGGTTCAAATCCTGGCTGCACCTTGGGATTTTTATTATGAGTTCTCTCTGCGACAATCACCCCTGGTCTCAGCAGCGAGACTCGGCTTGAAACATCAATAACTCATCGATGAAAAAAATATGAGTACCTCCGAAGACTGAGTTATCTGCCTTTGCGGCGAGGGACCCCTGTGCACACAGCTGCCAGGTAAATACGGATTAACACGCAAAATTCAGTTCTTAGTCTCTAGGGGCTTCGTCAGAGGTCAAAGCTGGTGAACAAAAAAAAAATATAATATATAACTTACGGTGTCGAGGGAGATAAAAAGTTCTAGTTCTTGCCATTTTGGCAGCTTTAAGCATTGACACTTGACATTGTTGTCATGTCAGTGCATCTTACTCTGGGCCTACTAAGGGCTCTTCCTCTATCTCCTCTTTTAATAGAAGTTTTGTTTGGCATAGAATCTTTTGGCATTCTTTCTAGATGAGCAAACCACTTCATTTGTTGTCTCTGTATGTAGTTTACGATATTTATGTCTCTTTCCTAGTCACTCCAAGCACTTTTCTCAAGCTTCTCAGCTCTGTGATGACTAGTTTCCTTTTACGTTTATTTGTGAGCAACCATGTTTGGTGCCCGTGCGCTGCCAGGGCCCAAAAGGGGAGTAAAGAATAGTGGCACTGCACTCTACCAGGCATGTTTGTAAGAGGCGAGAAAGGAGGGTTGGACATGGGACTGGCTATCCCATACTGTAAAATAATAAGCCAAAAAAAAACTCACAAACATGGACAAGTCAAAGAAAAGAATAAAAGTTATCTTAAAAGAATGGCAAAAAAACAGAACGACTTAGAAAGTGTTTGTTGAAGACCTATGCTCCACAGGGAGCTTAAAGGTAGAAGAAGAAGAAGAACCATGTTTGGCACTGGTAGCACAAGGTGAGAAAGAATAAACTCTGTATAAATTTCTTTGTGATAATATGTGCAGTCTTGCTGTGAACTATAGGGTCTAGCTGTTGTGATATTTTGTTTGCCTTGTTACATCAAATGTCTATTGCTTTATCTACTCTCCCATCTTCAGAAATTGTTGTTGAAAACATGCACTTGAGGATATAAATATGAAAAATAACAACTAATCATTAGGAATGTTCAACATTAGGACTTAGTGCTGATCCGTGCATTTTTTTTCTTTCTTTTAAACCAACATGGCTGTAGGGTTCATTCAGCCTCTGAAAATAAGTAGCTGCGTTTCGTTCTGGAAAGTAAGGCAGCCCAATGATAGACATATTGACCACATCATCCATTATATGCTTGCTTGTGTTGCCCAATGACTAAAGGAATACACCTTCTCATCATCCGCCGTTAAGTGGGTGTGTCTGCGTTGTGTTGTGGTTTGCTGTAAAACTGTTATTTGCAGCCTGGCGATATATCAACCACACCATTATATGCTTGCTTGTGTTTGCCCGATGACTAAAGGAATACACCGTCTCATCATCCGCCGTTAAGTGGGTGTGTCTGCGTTGTGTTGTGGTTTGCTGTAAAACTGTTATTTGCAGCCTGGCGATATATCAACCACACCATTATATGCTTGCTTGTGTTTGTCCGATGACTAAAGGAATACACCTTCTTATCATCCGCCGTAAGTGGGTGTGTCTGCGTTGTGTTGTGGTTTGCTGTAAAACTGTTATTTGCAGCCTGGCGATATATATTAACCACACCATTATATGCTTGCTTGTGTTTGTCCGATGACTAAAGGAATACACCTTCTTATCATCCGCCGTAAGTGGGTGTGTCTGCGTTGTGTTGTGGTTTGCTGTAAAACTGTTATTTGCAGCCTGGCGATATATCAACCACACCATTATATGCTTGCTTGTGTTTGCCCGATGACTAAAGGAATACACCTTCTCATCATCCGCCGTTAAGTGGGTGTGTCTGCGTTGTGTTGTGGTTTGCTGTAAAACTGTTATTTGCAGCCTGGCGATATATCAACCACACCATTATATGCTTGCTTGTGTTTGTCCGATGACTAAAGGAATACACCTTCTTATCATCCGCCGTAAGTGGGTGTGTCTGCGTTGCGTTGTGGTTTGCTGTAAAACTGTTATTTGCAGCCTGGCGATATATCAACCACACCATTATATGCTTGCTTGTGTTTGCCCGATGACTAAAGGAATACACCTTCTCATCATCCGCCGTTAAGTGGGTGTGTCTGCGTTGCGTTGTGGTTTGCTGTAAAACTGTTATTTGCAGCCTGGCGATATATCAACCACACCATTATATGCTTGCTTGTGTTTGCCCGATGACTAAAGGAATACACCTTCTCATCATCCGCCGTAAGTGGGTGTGTCTGCGTTGCATTGTGGTTTGCTGTAAAACTGTTATTTGCAGCCTGGCGATATATCAACTACACCATTATATGCTTGCTTGTGTTTGCCCGATGACTAAAGGAATACACCTTCTCATCATCCGCCGTAAGTGGGTGTGTCTGCGTTGCGTTGTGGTTTGCTGTAAAACTTTTCTATTTGCGCCTCTCGGCCCAACACATTCAATTGCAGCATGTTATTTTTGACTACCGGGTTACTTTCCCTCTTCAATCCCTACTCGCTTGGCCAGACCAGACAGGTTAGTCTGTTACTGGAGACACCATATAGAGGTGGAGTAGGGTCTGGATGGTTCTCGATCACCGATCCTGTCGCAAGCCATCAACTGTGGGTCACTGACAACTTCCAGCTCTGCTGCTGGGAGGTGACTTTGCCTCCACCCATTATACGTACTTTTTTTTTGTTAAAAATATGAGCACTTACTCATTTTTCTCATACGTTTTCAAGTACTGGAGATAACTCTTATCTAGTGGTTTTAGGTTAAGGAAAAATTGGTAAATTATATTTAGCATTCAAATTGATCAAGGTGTGGTTCAGTGAAAGAAATTACTGAGAGATTGCATCAAGTTGTCTATGAAGCTTGCCAGTTAAAGTATTGATGAAGTTAGTTCATTAGTAGGGATCTTTCACTGAAGTTGTCACAGAATTTGAAAGGATGATTTGATGTGTGCATCACATCAACATATGAGCTCAGATACTGTTGATAAAAAAGCAGCAATGACTTGACATTTTGCATAGACCTGAAAACACATGCTGCCACTGACTTCAGCATTTTTTCAGATGTTGTGGTGAACAGAATGGACCCTGCGCAAGTGACACAGAAACCATATGGCAATCCAGCCAGTGAAAACATCATCAGTCACCTCCACCAGATACAGTTAATCAAGTCAAGAATAACATCAATTTCGTCTTTCTGGCACCCCCTGCACCTTCTTTCAATTCCGAACGTATGGACTTTGTCCCTCCTTCGGAAATCCTTGAAACAAAGTTGAGAGGGGGATAGTGTGACTGGGTAAAGCACTATCTCCATATTCTGTGCCCAGGCAGAGTAGGCAAAGTGAAATGAGGAAGAAATTACCAATGTTTAAACTTGGCACATGGAACGTAAGGACCATGTGCCCTGGACTTACTAAAACAAGCACACTGAAAGAAGGACAAATTAGAACAACAGCCCTCATAGATAAAGAACTATATAGAGATATCTGCAAATCATCTCTGAAAGACTTCTCCATCTGTGAAAACGACTGGCAACATCTGGCAAGTGATCGCACATCATGGAGAGCATGTATAAGGAACGGTATAACAACATTTGAGACTGTGCTAAGACAGGACTTAGAAGAGAAGAGACTCATGAAAAAGGATGGTAAACCCTGTGGATCAGCGAGCCTGACCTGTTCATTATGTGACCGCGTGTGTTTGTCAAACATTGGTAGAATTAGCCACGAGAGAAGCTGTTCGGCAAAAACAATACCTCAAAAAAATACGCAATAGCCTCCACTAGACCGTCTGACAAGACGAAAAGGGCCATATATATAATAACATCAAGACTGTGTTGATTTTTTTTTTAAATCATAAAGATATTTGCACCTCCGGGTCAAACATTTAATTTTGTTTTCTTTGTCGAGACATCTTTGAAAGAAAATGGAGAAAAAGTGGCCAGACAAATGTCTGAACAGAGCATGACTTCTCCATTACAACAAAACGCTAATCCAATGCTACCTCCATATTCTGCAGTTTTTGAACAGTAACAACATGATAGTGATAGCCAACCTACCTATTCATCCGACCTGGCACCTACCAACTTTCTCTTTTTTCAGAAACTAAAAATGCAAGCTAAAGGAACAAAGATTTTAGAAATGTGGGAAATTCAAGCAAAGTTGCAGTGTGCCCTCAGCACAATGAGAAGAAAATTCTTTCTTTCTTACATTCTCCTGATTCTAAGGGATTGATAGGTCCTCTTCATCATTCGTCCTTAACCCTAGATTACAATAGCATAGTAAAAATTTCTACATCAAAATGCAAATTCTTCAAAATTTAACATTTTGCCATGGTCAGACATTACCCCTCTCCATGTACCATCCTAATTACTACTTCCAGTGACCCCTGAGTGATGGATTTGTTTCTTTTGATGTAGGATTTTTTTTTTATTTTGTGAGATACGTTTGCATAATACGAAAAAATTAGCTGGAAATCTCCTCCATCAAACAACATGTCCAGTCCATGCTGTCAAATTTCAGGTCATAAATCAGCCTGAGATGGGAAATCTGAGTTCTCATATCTTGCCTAGTGTAAACACACAGCTGTGTGTCAACAGTTCAAAGAAAACACTATTTTTAAAGCTCCTAATGCTACATTTTAGTGGTAGTAATTTTTACTACGGTATCATAAACTTGTCAGTCACAGATAGGTATCATAATCTAGGGTTAAAATGACGTTAAGTGAGCATAGATGTGTTGTGTTTATTTATGACTTTTAGCTCAACACATCTGACATCAGCACAGCATTTCTGAGTACCGAGTTGTTTTCTCTCTTTGATCCCTACTCACTTGGCTAGACAAGATTGGTTAGTCTATTGCTAGATGCACAGCGAAGAGGTAGAGTAGGGTATTCATCACTCTGGTTCACGATCCTGAAGCAACTCATCAGTTTTGAGTTACTGACAGCTTCCACCTTTGTTGCTGTCAAATGCCTTGCCTCCAGACGAAAATGACTTTCAGGAATGCCTCCAAATATTGCAGTTCCATTGGGATCATTGCCAGCCCTCAGAAATGGACTACTTTGAAGGTTATTTGGTTATGGAAGGCCCCGGTATCACTGCAAACAAATTAAAATCCATATATTGCTCAACCGCCTGTGCTAGCGTAATCATCCGAATTAATATCTCATCTCCCAAACAAAGAAAGGTAACTGTAGTCCCCATCGTAGCAGTCTCAGCACATGCCAAAAGACATAAGGCGAAACCGCGCAGAAAGTGAACACAGCCAACTGTTCCCTTTCGTATGATATCATCATCCATTGTAAACAATGGGAATATCGAAACATGATCAAAATGGATGAGACACACCGCTCACAGTATGCACAGAGCTCTTAACTCAGTAGCTCCTGCTACAATCGGACTTGGAATATGAGAAAACTGCAACAAGGAACACGTTTCATGCATAGCCTTCAATGGTTCCTGCCGCCTATCCACCATATACCGGAAGTTCACGTCTTCCTGAAAATGATGATTGTCATATTTTGTTAAAATGTGTAGCGCTTGATGATGTTAGGCCATCATTGTTGACTCCAATTCCGAACATATAAATACACAGTCAGTCGTCAGACTATCCCCTTCGCACATCAAACAACAGACCGTAATACTAGCGCACGGCCGGCCTAGGGACACATGATGAGCCATTACGATGAAGGTGATGGTGGCCTCTGATGTGTAAGGTATACAATTCTTTTTTCTGTCTTCATTCCTGGAATGATTTTGTTGCTACATCTTGTGTTATATTTGAATTAATATTTTGCTTAAATATTTCAGAGTTCAGAAACAATACTTGGAGCTACATCTCCAACTCCAATGAGGATGTTCATGAAATAGAAAGTAAATGTGTCATTCAACATT
This sequence comes from Megaustenia siamemsis, assembly GCA_032433765.1. NCBI lineage: Eukaryota > Metazoa > Mollusca > Gastropoda > Stylommatophora > Ariophantidae > Megaustenia > Megaustenia siamemsis. The sequence goes on from JAVIAB010000101.1 coordinate 14,512,470, forward strand.
CCCAACTTATAGGACAAGATACTTTAACTGATAATCCACTGGAGCACATCAAAGAAGAAACAGGTGTCTTTGAGATGATCAGTGACAGCTGTGAAGACACAAGAAAGAAAGAACAGAATACAAATTTAGTTTTGTATTTAAAATCTAAAGAACAGAGAATGAATGAATTAACAGAAAATGGTCTGAGTGAATTGAAAGAGAAGGGTCTAAGTGAATTAAGAGAGTCTATGAAAGTCAGAGAGTGTGAAGTAATGGTAGAAGGCACAATCTCCAATGTCTCTTTGAATGGTGGCAGCTTAGGTTTTGGTAATGGAGTTTGTAGCAAATTTTCAGAGAATGATTTCAGCATTTCTGAGAAAGGTACTGAATGGAGTTTGAGGAGTGAAGGTTCTGAGAATATTTATAAATGTGATGTTCGTAATGAAGATTTGATTGAATCTGTCATCTTAACAGCACACATAAGGGGACACAAAGAAACAAAGTGTGATGTTGATGTTAAAATATGTATGCAAAATAATAGTCTGATAGTTCATGAAAAACATCAAACAGAAGAGAAACCTTTCAAATGTGATATTTGTGGTAAAATGTTTAAGCAAAATAACCACTTAATATTTCATAACAAAACACATACAGAAAAGATACCTTGGACATGTGATGTTTGTGGTAAAGCGTTTTCTTTAAAAAGTCATCTAATAGTCCATAGGAAAATACATACGCAAGAGAAACCTTACAAATGTGATGTTTGTGGTAAAGGATTTATTCGAAATGACCGCATGATAAGTCATAAAAAAACACATACAGGAGAGAAACCTTACAAGTGTGATGTTTGTGGTAAAGGATTTATTCAAAATAACCGCATGACAGTTCATAAAAGAACACATACAGGAGGAAAACCTTACAAGTGTGATGTTTGTGGTAAAGAATTTAATTCTAATTACTGCTTGATAATTCATAAAAGATCACATACAGGAGAGAAGCCCTATAAATGTGATGTTTGTGGTAAAGGATTTAATTATAATTGTGATGTGATAACTCATAAAAGAATACATACAGAAGAGAAACCGTACAAGTGTGATGTTTGTGGTAAAGAGTTTAGGCAAAATAACCACATGATAGTTCATAAAAGAGTACATACAGGAGAAAAACCTTACAAATGTGATGTTTGTTACAAAGGATTTGCTACAAATACAGAACTGATAGTTCACATACGAACGCATACTGGAGAGAAACCTTATAAATGTGATATTTGTGGTAAAGGATTTACTCAAAGTAATCCTATGATAATTCATAAAAGAAGACACACAGGAGAAAAACCTTATAAATGTGGTGTTTGTGGTAAAGAATTTAGTCAAAATTACAGTTTGAGGATTCATAAAAGAATACATACAGGTGAGAAACCATATAAATGTGAAGTTTGTGACAAAAGATTTAATTATAGTTGTGAAGTGATAGCTCATCAGAGAACACATACTGAAGAGAAACCTTACAAATGTGATGTCTGTGGTAAAGGGTTTATTAGAAATGACCGCATGATAATACATAAAAGAAATCACACGGGAGAGAAACCTTACAAGTGTGATATTTGTGGTAAAGGATTTAGTCAAAATAACTGCATGATAATTCATAAAAGAACTCACAGGGGAGAGTAAGAGAAATCTTTATAATGTGATTGAGTTATTGAGTTATGTGCGGGTCATCATAAGTGCACTCCAAACATGTCCATAGGTGCTCAGATCCCCTCCTCAGCAATTCCCTCAGTGTCCAGCGACTGACGACTCCAGTTCTATGTTGGTTGATAAGTCTTCTTACACGGCCACTAAGTTTCTCATTTCTGGCTGTGCCCATCTTAACTCCCATTTCCATCATCCATTATATCTTTATAATGTGATGTTTGTGGTAAAGGATTTATTCAAGATAACTGCATGATAATTCGTAAAAGAACTCATAAGGGAGAGTGAAAGAAATCTTAACAATGTGATGTTTGTGGTAAAGGATTTATTCAAAATAATTACTTTCTCTTTCTGGTGTTTACTGTTTCTCTTCATCGACCACCTTTACAAGGACATTAAATAGATACAGATTTGCTGTAGTTCAGACAGATACAGATAAGCTGTGATTTTGGCCCTTTTTGCACAAATCACAAACAGCCAACCTCTTCATCATATTTTTTAAATATCAGATTGCCAGTTCTCTTTGTTTCTACTTGCTTGGCCAGGCTAGTTAGTCTGTTTGTAGAGGTGTACCATAGAGGTGGAGTATGAATGTGATGAACTGCTGCTCTTACTGATCTTGACACAAGGATTCCGCTATGATCCACAGAACTGACACAAGGATTCCTTTATGAGCCACAGACCTGACACAAGGATTCCGTTATGAGCCACAGACCTGACACAAGGATTCTGCTATGAGCCACAGATCTAACACAAGGATTCCGCTATGAGCCACAGACCTGACACAAGGATTCTGTTATGAGCCACAGACCTGACACAAGGATTCTGTTATGAGCCACAGACCTGACACAAGGATTCTGCTATGAGCCACAGACCTGACACAAGGATTCTGTTATGAGCCACAGACCTGACACAAGGATTCTGCTATGAGCCACAGACTTGACACAAGGATTCTGCTATGAGCCACAGACCTGACACAAGGATTCTGTTATGAGCCACAGACCTGACACAAGGATTCTGCTATGAGCCACAGACCTGACACAAGGATTCTGCTATGAGCCACAGACTTGACACAAGGATTCTGCTATGAGCCACAGACCTGACACAAGGATTCTGTTATGAGCCACAGACCTGACACAAGGATTCTGCTATGAGCCACAGACCTGACACAAGGATTCTGTTATGAGCCACAGACCTGACACAAGGATTCTGCTATGAGCCACAGACCTGATACAAGGATTCCGCTATGAGCCACAGACCTGACACAAGGATTCTGTTATGAGCCACAGACCTGACACAAGGATTCCACTATGAGCCACAGACTTGACACAAGGATTCTGCTATGAGCCACAGACTTGACACAAGGATTCTGCTATGAGCCACAGACTTGACACAAGGATTCTGCTATGAGTCACAGACTTGACACAAGGATTCTGCTATGAGCCACAGACTTGACACAAGGATTCTGCTATGAGTCACAGACTTGACACAAGGATTCTGCTATGAGCCACAGACTTGACACAAGGATTCTGTTATGAGCCACAAACTTGACACAAGGATTCCTTTATGAGTCACAGACCTGACACAAGGATTCCACTATAAGCCACAGACCTGACACCAAGATTCCGCTATGAGCCACAGACCTGACACAAGGATTCCACTATAAGACGGAGACCTGACACAAGGATTCCACTATAAGACGGAGACCTGACACAAGGATTCCACTATAAGCCACAGACCTGACACTAGGATTCCACTATAAGACGGAGACCTGACACTAAGTTTCCACTATGAGTCACAGACCTGACACAAGGATTCCACTATAAGCCACAGACCTGACACTAAGATTCCACGATGAGTCACAGACCTGGCACAAGGATTCCACAATGAGTCACAGACCATGTACAGCTGGAGTACTGTAGAGGCATTTTGGCCTCCAAAATAGCCAAATAACTGGTTAGTCTGGCAAGAGGCACCATGAGAATCTGAAGTAGAACTGATCAGCCATTCCTGTTAATCCTGGTGAAAGAAGTCAGCTATGAGTCACTGGCCACTTTCAGATTTTGGCGCCTATGAGTGTATTGAAATCAACCACTAATATCTTCAGTAATCAAGAAAAGATGATGGTCATATGTTGGTCATGTGATGAGGAGAGATAATAATTGAATAACAAAGCAAGCCCTCATGTGAGAAACAACAGGTAAGAGGAAAAGAGGCCGACCTAGAGAGACACAGAGGAGAACATTGATCAGAGAGGCAAGAGCAGCAGGAATCGGCTCCCTCAATGAGATAGAGTTGCTTGCACAGAACAGAGACAAATGGCAAGATTTGATAAAATATCTTTAGGAGGATTGAAAACTGCTAGAATAAAAATTTTGATAAAAGGAAGAGTATCTGGGTCTATGCCCTATGGACTGGCTATGGCTCGAAAGGTCAATAGATAGAGTGTATTGACCATATTGAGAAGACTTGAGGAGAGCAGATGACCGAATCAACAACTTGTCATACTCCAAACCAGGTGAATGCAAACTCCAGTCCCAGTAGTAGGGCAAAAGTTTTTTTCTATTGAGGAAATGGAGCCGCAATAGCTCAGTGGTTAGTGAACTGGACTACCACGGACAAGGGGTAGGGTTCGATCCCAACCAACGGCTTCCGGGTTCACCCAGCCTTAAATGGGTACCGGATTTTTTTCTGGGAAAGTAAGGCAGCACAGGCGTAATACTGACCACATTACCCCAAAAATCATGTGCTGAAGGTCTGTAAAATATAGGGTCACTAACACCATATTTCCCTATACGCCACTTGGCGTGACGGGGTACTTTACTTACTTTTTACTTTACTTATTGAGGAAATACCAATTCAGACTTGAACACCCTGTAGTGATTGCTCAAGACAAGTTGCTTTTATTCTCTGGTCCTCTATGTAATACCGGCTGACCCCAGTAATGAGATAATGCCTACTAGGTAAGTTTTTTGTTTTTTTTAGTTTATTTGAGAAGTGGGTGGAAATTGATGAGACGTGATAAGATGCTTGCATATATATATATATATATGGCACATACCCAAAAGTGTCCACACTTGTGTTGTTGAGTTGGTGAATTTAAGGGAGCGTGTAGAAGGATGGTGTGCCAAGATCGCTATTAATATATTATAGATAGTGAGGCGGGATGAGCTAGGAGGAAGGAGATTGTCTTGGATCAGTTCCTTGATGGTAGATTGGACCTGCTTATTGTGGAGGACAATTGCGTCGTCAGGGCGAGGTTTATAAAAAGTGGTATCGGACAACTGTTTGGTGCCATCTGAAATGTATAAGTCTGTATCCCAGACTACCACCACTTCCTTCTCCCCTAACGGCTGGTTTGATCACAATGTCCGCCCAGCGAAGGAGATTGGAGAAGGCTCGAAACTTGTGGGGGGAGGAGTTAAATTCGAGCGGCGAACTTTATATAGAGATCTAGGGCGTGGCGCCGGCTGGTGGGGTCCAATCTGATTTAAGGGGGCAGAAGCGAGAAAACTCACCTACAGGGGTAGGTAAGGAGGAAGCATCAGGTGTGCCCGTGAAACGGAATTGTAAGTGCATACGTCTGTGGAATTTGTGAACGTCTTAACAGAGATTGTAATGCTCACTAGAAGGGCGCAGGAGAGGGCTCGAAATACTTCTTCTTCTTATACCTTTCAACTTCCTGTGGAGCATAGGTCTTCAACAAACACTTCCAAATCGTTCTGTTTCTTGCCATTCTATTAAGATCATTCCATGTCTTCCCCATCATCTTCATCACTGCTTCTAGCTGTCTTCTCCAAGAATATTTTGGTCTTCCTCTTTGTATTTTTCCTTGGGGATTCCAGAAAAGGACATGTTGTGCAATACTCTCAGTTGGCTTCCGCAGTGTATGTTCTATCCAGCGCCATCGTATTAGCTGTATGTCTTTATCCACTGGTATTTGACTTACTTTTCCATAATTCTATGTTAGTGATTTTGTCCTGCCATTTCCATAATTGTATTCTGCGTAAGCATTCTTTAATGAAGGTATGTATCTTCTTGATTGTCATTTTTGTTGTTCGCCAACGTTTCAGAGCCACATTATAGAACTGACTTAACATTGTGGTTGAACATTTTTATTTTTGTATTTAACCTTATTTATTTCAATTTCCATATGTTTTCTAGTGCAACGAATGATCCTCTAGCTTTTGATATCCTTATTTTGGCATCATTAAGCTGCTTCATTGTTGAAGGAACCTTCTCATTGCTGCTGATAGTGGAGTCACTGGGGCAAGGTTTATAGAACGTTGTGTTGGATAATTGTTTGGCGCCTTCTTGTATGTATAGTTCTGTACACCAGACCACCACAGCACTTCCTGTATCAGGGAAAATTGAAAAAAAAAATTGAAAAAAATGTATGTTAGAAGCTTTACGTGATTAGTAGACGACACAGATTTGAAAGACGTTTCGGCCCAATAGGGCTTCAGCAGGAACAAACAAAAAACACACACACAGATATGTAAGTAAATAAAACTAATCCTACATAGCTAACCAGTAACGAAACATCCAAAACAAAAATAATCGAAATTGGTTAATGAAAATAAAAGTGACTTCCCTGTATCCTGTGTCCCGGACCATGATCAGAATAAAAAGGAAATGGAGACGAGTGTGGCTGTAATTATACCAGCCTAGGTCAGGTGAAGGGTTCTAAAAATGCACGAGTGAGGGGAACGCTGTGTAGGTTAGCTCGACTGCAAAGACACTGAAAATGTCTGAAAGTATCTAAGGGCCCATAAACACATGCATATACACACCCAGATGCGTATATACATATGTGCACGTACAAACAGACATGTACATATCAACACCCCCATACATGCATACACCTACACATATAAGCATACCAACAAGCACACACATGCATGCATATATATATATATATATATACCAATGCCCATACATATGAACACATACATGCATGTGCACATCTGTACGGGGATAATCGTGTATGTGTATAAATGTGCGAATAATGCACACAGAGCCGGAGGAGTGTATACCGGGGTCAGTGTGCAAACACAAAGGAGAAAGAATAGAACAGTAGACTAGCAGGTACTCAAAAGGCGGAAAGAGTGAGATGTCTGAGAGTGGGGTTCAATAAAAACATATGAGGGGTAAGTAGCACAGAAAAGAGGTATATAGGAGAACACCGAAGTGTCTCAATGGGGACTAGTGGAGGAGAATATGTAATAGCATGGCATAGTAGAAGGACCAAAGTGCCCAAACATGGGCAGAAGAGAAGGCTATGCAAAAGGGGAGGAGTAACCGAAAGGAAACTATGTGTATGAGTGTGATACATTCATGCCTCGTGGGGTCAGCGAACCATACTGGACTATGAGGCGATTTTCCAAAGTAAATGGGCTGCGGTCGCCAGAGTGACAAAGGACAATGCCGGTGGCACGGATGTCGTCTTTGCCCTTGTGATCTGGGGAGTTGAAATGGGAAGACACTGGAGTGCCAGTATTCTGTTGGACATCTCGTAGATGTTCACAAAATCCTTCCGCTTATCTTCTCCCTGATTCGCCAATACAGGTCATGTGGCATCGTTGGCATATGATGGCATAAATGATGTTGCGGGACACACATGTGAAGCCATGCTTGATCTCGAACCATCCATTAGGGAATAAGACCGAGTCAGTAGGGAGCACATAGGCACAGGTGATACAGTTCCGACCACAGGGGGCCGTGCCGAAGTGTTGAGGGTGGGAGCAAGGGAGATGGCTCCTAACCAGAATGTCTCCCAAGTTCCTGTCGCGCTTGAAAGCGATCATCTGGGGATCACCAAGAAGTAGACGGGTAGTGGGATCAGAGAGGAGAATGGAACGGTAGCGGTTGAGTATCTTCACAGCAGCTAAGTTGTGAGGATGATAGGTGAGGGTGAGTATAGTTCTCTCAGAGGGGGGGGCGGTTGGAAGGAGTGAGTGCCTCGGGACCGGAGATAAGGAGGACCCGCTTAAGGGCAGACTGGAGGATCGAGTCTGGATAAAGCCGGCGGTTGAGAAACCTAACATGAGATGAGCCTGCAGGAGGAAATCTGGTCATCCTGGCAAATGTGACGGAGACGCAATAATTGTGAGAACGGAATAGAATCACGACAAGAAGGTGAATGGGATGAAGTATAGAGAAGATAACAATGGGCGTCTGTGGGTTGATAGAAAACCTTGGTGTGGAGGCCAGAAGTGCCCAAAGAAACAATAAGATCTAGGAAGGTGACTAGCTTTACTGCAGCTTCACAATTATATGCATTCATTTGCATTTCTTTGCCTTAACCCCTACCTCCTGTATCAGCTGGTTTAATGACAATATCTGCCCGACGGCGAATGTTGGACAGGGCTCGAAATTCAGCGGGAGTTAAATTGGAACGAGGTACCCGGCGAGAGAGGATTTGCTCGATCTCATGTAAAGTGACCTGTTTGTATAAGTCGAGAACCCTTGAGGCGGTGTCAAATCCTATTTCCGATTGTGGAAACGATAAAATCCGTCCAAATTAGAGGAAGAAGAGGCGTGAGATTTCCCGCAGTGATAGTATTCTAAACGCATGCTTCTGTGAAAATAATGAACATCCCTTAGGAGACTATAACCCTTTTTCGAGAATTGCGCGTTCGTTGTCCGATAATGTCAGGTCCGTTGGAATACAGATAACGTGTGAGTGGTGTTTGGGAGGGGTATAACAGGGTTTTGGTGGTTGGATATCTTTTGTTTGTGATGAAAGGACAAGAAATTGTAAAGCTCCCTGTTATTGAAGTTGTGGATAATCTAGCAAATCGGGTGGTTAGACCCGGTCGTTAAGAGACGAAGTTATGAGGTAATAAAACTTAACGTCTGCTGCGGAGGCTGTTACGAAGTCTAAAATGGTTTACTAGAGCTACCATGGTCAGTTTGGAAACAGCATCGCTTTTCTGTTATCGAATTTACGAATCTCACTGACGCTCGGGCTGTCAACAAACCAAATGAATTTGGAGCGAAACCCGCGTGGGAGAGAAGCTGCGACAGTTCAGTGGTTAGTGAACTGGACTACAAAGGATAAGAGGTAGGGTTCGATCCCAACTGACGGCTTTCGGGTTCACCCAGCCTTTAACGGGTAACGAATTTTTTTCTGAGAAAGTAAAGACACACGGGCGTAATATCGACCACATTACCCCGAAAATCATGTGCCGAAGGTCTGTAAAATTTATGGTCACTAACACCATATTCCCTACACGCTACTTGACGTGACGGGGGCACCGCGTGGGAGAATTTTAAGTCGTAGACAGTCGTGGAGGAAATTAGCATGACATGTGAATCTCGTAGTTTATATAGGTTGTTGATGCGAGTTCTTTAGAAACACCAACGATATCCTGTTTCTGGTTTTGGAGAGCAGATAAAATGGATCGACGGAGAGTGTTGCAGATCTATTTGAGAGAAGGCGGGGGCCTCGGTAGCCTAGTTAGGAAAAATCACCCGACTGGGCTACCGCGACGTTCAGACAACCGTGTTCGATTCCCGCTGGAAGCAGTATGAATTATACTCGTGGTTGGAAATAACGACCCCCACGGTCGACCCAGCCGTTGGCAGAAATGGGTACCAGGGTATCACCCTGGGAAGGTGAGTAATGTCGCCTCGCATCGTGAGTTTCGATGCTTGAAGCGACACTATCCAGAAATCTCCGAAAACTTCTGGATAAGCGACCGAGCACATATGGGTGGATACTCGCGTGCTAAGACGCCGGTTCAAGTCTCGTACTTTACCTTTACTTTGAGAGAAGGCGTTTAGCAGATAAGAAAGAGTGTTTTATTCAATGAAAACAGCGATGTGGATTCCCGGTGGTAATCCAGAGTGATGGTAAAAATAACTATCGTATAATAAAGCAAATGCTGACAATAATACTAATAGTAAAGACAGAAGTTATAAATACAGTGTTATTAGTATTAATTATAAACACCGTATATGCTAAATGTAAGATAAGCACTGGGATATATAGTTTGAAAAAAATATGAACGCTAATTGTCTACAGAATGAATTTCGAGTGTAAACATGTCGGACGATATATAAACATTGAGTAGCAGCGGTGTGGTACTAGTAAAGTGGGAAAGGCATCAAGATGCATAGAAATGCGAAGCTGCTGTAAAGCTTGTTCATCCTTTCAAACTCCTGAACTGTGGGTGCTGCAAACACAAAAAACAAGTCATTGTTGTAGTCTAGCACCATTTCCTTTAACAATCTTGCTTTAAACTTTGTGTCCTATTTTGAGTGAGCTAATTCAGCATTAATGAATCCCATTTCATCCAAATATTAAACATAACTTGTCCACGCACAAGCCAGCGAGTAGAGAACTTTTCAAACGGAAACGGGGCAGTTCTGCTTGATTCATAAAAAGTAAAGGTTCCCTCCACGCCTTGCTAGGCGTATGGGGAATATGGTGTTAGTGACCATAGTTTTCTATGACTAGGGCACATTTTTGGGTGATGTGGTCGGTATCACGCCAGGCCGCATATACTTCCCAGAAAAATCTCTGGTACCCATTTTTAGAGGCTGGGTGAAACCCGGAGCCTTGTCAAAATAAAAATCGGACTCTGCTGGGGATCGAACGCGGACCCTTCTGGTCAGGAAGCGAGCACTCTAACCACTCAACCACCGAGGCTCCCATAAGCTTTATGTTTCTTCATGACTTTAAACACTTCGCCGTTGGTTTCTCGCCTTAAGTTACTGTGGCTAAACCAATGAGGTATCTCTGAAAGCATAAATCAATATTTTGAAGATAGTTTGGCCATTGCATAATATATGCAAAACACCAGTGAATGGCAAACACATCTTAGTTGCACGCATGATAGACATAGGTCTTTCAATCTAGACCACACGGAGTTGTTTCACCCAACTATGTTTGATGCATTATTTTGCCTAGGACGCCTGGATACATTAAGGTGAGTCTAGGTTTTTGAAGAAGTTTTCATTATGAGTTTAGATGACTTTTTATGATTTGAGATATTACTCATTCTTGGTACATTGGTGCAGTGACAAAGCTTACACAATGTTTCCACTGATCTATCATAAGCCCTTTTGAGCCATGGATACGTTTTTTCCCCATTTGTAATTACGGCCGATATCGTCAGAAAATTTCTATTTCTTTGATGACATGATTTTGAGTAAAAACAGTAAACACGCAAATAGATAGTACACAATATACATGACAGGAACAAGCGCCCAGGTATACACAGAAATTACATTCAATAAAATTGTCAATATAAAACCGTAACGAAATATCCTAAGAAATACGATAACATTTCAAACCGATTTAAAAAAAACTTGAAATTCAAGAATCCTTAACTCCCAACACACTCGCTTGCGGCAAATGGTTTCCACAAAAATGTATTCCCTAGCAATCGTCGAGCATCTCTTTTTTTTATTGTTATTTCGTCTTTATAGCCAGACCTTTTACCTACAAGTTACAACACATCGTGGCTTGTGGTGATAGCAGTCAGTCCTTTTTTGGTCAAGAATTCCACATTACAATATTCACCCACCAGACTCATGACACTAAACAAATCTAATGTTGTCAGATAATCAGCAAGCATTGAAGGGTATGGTTCCGTCTACATATTCGGATTAGAATATTTACAACATCGGCTGAAACCCCTAGATCACACTTTTAATTAAAGCTTGACGCACTGGACGATAATTCAAAGGCTAATCGTTTCAGTGAGATATACTATCATGCTTTCACTACAGTAATCAGGATTCTAAAGGGAGCGAAATTGTTGTGTGTACGACATTTTTGTGTGCTACGTATCGTAATGGCTCATCGTACATCCCTAGACCGGCCGTACGATAATCTTACGGTCTGTTGTTTGATGTGCGATGGGGATAATCTGATGACTAACTGTGTGTCTATATGTTCGGAATTGGAGTCAACAACGATGCATCATCAAGCTGACAATGACATCATCAACAACGACATCATCAAGCGCTATACATTTTTTTTTTAATACGACAATCATCATGTTTAAGAGAACGTGATCTTCCGGTATATGGTGGATATGCGGCGGGAACAATTGAAGGCTATGTATGAAAAGTATTTCTTGTTGCAGTTTCCTCATATTCCAAGTCTGGCTTGTTGCAGGAGCTACTGAGTTAAGTGTTCTGTGCACACCGTGAGCTGTGTGTCTCATCCGTTTTTATCATGTTTCGATATCCCGCTTGTTCACGATGAATGATGATATCGTATGACAGGGAACAGTTGGCTGTGTTCACTTTCTGCGCGGTTTCGCCTTATGTCTTTTGGCGTGTGCTGAGACTGCTACGATGGGAACTACAGTTGCCTTTCTTTGTTTGGGAGATGAGATATTAATTGGGATGATTACGCTGGCACGGGCGGTTGAGCAATTATGGATTTTAATTCGTTTACAGTGATACCGGAGCCTTCCATAACCATATTATCACCAACCGATATCAAACGCCAGAGTAAGAGGAAAACCGAGAAAGAGATGGATAAAGGGAATACTAGAGTCACTAGGAGGGATATCACCAGAAGAGGTCAACAGAAGAGCAAAGAATCGTAGATTGCATCTCCCCTCGACGCCAACGGCATAGGATGAAGGATAGAAGAAGAACCGATATCAACAAGCCGAACGTCTCGTTGATTTCATTTACGTAACATACCATGTGGCCAGTGGATTTAGCTTCATTATTGGTGTGGACAGACGGACTATGCATGCGGCCTTGAAATGTTTGAAGCTGGAATATTCAAATTCGGTCGAATTTTTGTTTCCCCGGATTTCCGTTTGGATAACAAGTGTAAAAAAAAAATAATAATAACAAGAACAAATAATAAAGCCAACCACCTTGAAAAAAAAGCAAACTTTCTGGAATCCGGCTTTTAAAAAAAAAAAAAAAGCTAAATTGGCAACCCTGCAGATATTATTTACTGTTGCAACCCTGCAGCCATTATTCACTGTTGCAACCATGCAGCTATTATTCACGGTTAACTATTAACTCTGCGTGCTATCAGGTGCATTGGTCCCCTATTAGACAACTTTCGTCACAACACGATGATGATAAATACTTTCATCATCATCATCGAGTGCCGTCTCCGTATCGAAGTTTGGCTACCATGGAGCGCCATTCCGCTCTCTCTCTTGCTTTGATGGTGCAGGTTGTCATATGCTGTCTTGTCCATCTTTTGATGTTACACGTCAAAGTTAGTCTTGGTCTGCCTCTGTTACCATGTATTTTCCCTTCCAATATTACTTTTAGTAGGCTGTTGTGTCTTTTAACATGGCCCAAAAATGTCATTTGTCTTGTTTGAATTGTGTTTAGTAGTTCTATTTTAATTTTTAGTTGTTTCAAAACTTCGTCATTTGTTCACTTTTCTTTCCATCCAATTCCATATATTTTTCTATAAATCCACATTTCAAAGGCTTCAAATTCTCTGTTTTGTTTTCTTGCCTAATGTCCATGTTTCTGCACCATATAGGGATATTGAGAAGAAGTAACATTTTGCTATTCTTAGTTTTAGCCCTGGTGTTATTGTTTTTGTTATTGTACTTTTCATGACATTAAAATTACTTTTTGCCACTCCCATTTTTTTAAATTTTAGTTGTACATTTTCCATCACTGGTTATAGTATGTGTAAGGCAGTTGTAGTTCTGAACTGTCTCCAGGTCTATTCCTTTGATATGCACTTGCAGGTTTTGAATATTATCTTTGCTTATGAACACAGTCTTAGTCTTTTTGATATTCATATCTAATCCATATTTTTTGCGTGTCATGTTTATTTCACTAAGTAATTGTTGTAGATCTTTAGGATTTTCTGCTAGTAGTACAATATCATCAGCATATCTTAGGTTATTGATTATTTTTCCATTAGTGTTTAGGCCTGGCATCTCTGTGATGTTATGAAAGATTTGCTCAGTGTATAGTTAGAACAAGCTTGGTGATAGGATGCATCCTTGTCTTACTCCTTTGACGAATATGGCAGACCACCGTGAAAGAGATTGGAGCCTCATCACGTAAAATTCCAAAGAAAGCCATAGAGAGAAATGAACACTTTACGGATGAATAACTTTTAACTTCTCCGCAGAAGATTAGATTGGTAGGTGTCACCCAACGGCGGTTTGCTGAGCAGAAAAAGTTGTCCCGGACCAGAAGCAAGGAAGTTGTTCATGGACTGGACTATAGAGTATTACATTTAGAGTATGTTTGTCATATTACATTTTATGTCGAAGGTCGAGTTTTAAAGTACACATTTGAAATGTATTATTCACTTCGTATTTTGTCATTATTCGATCATTCATTATTATTTGTGGACAATGTCCTTTCATCATTTAATTAATTAAAATTAATAGTAAATTAATTTTTTTTAACTATAAATTATTATTATAATTTAATATTAAAAATATTTTAATCAGAAATGATGAATGGACTGAGTGTCCACAAACAATAGATAAAATAATAATGACAAAATACGAAGTGAATAATAAATTCAAATGTGTACATTTTACTAAAACTAAAATGATAAAATCCGTCAGTCATTTTATTTTATGGTAATTTCCTAGTTTGATCAGATAAACTCGAGAGTGATCTCCTCTTGAATTAGTTGCTTAGAAACACAGTGGTTCTCAATTCTCAACGTTACTTGTCCAAGATTATTCGTCGTTTATTACACGTTATATATATGTTTAACACTAAAGCTAAACCTAATCCCTAAACCCCTAAATGTAATCATTTCGGAGTATCTGTTGATTGGGCGTTGGGTCCAGGGGTTAGGTTTAGCTTTAGTGTTAAATATTTATAAATATATTATAACGCGTGACAAAAACGACGCCACTCGGCCTAATTATGATCTTCTGATCGAAGGGAATTGTGTGGTTGATTACCAATCGCCGTAATTTACTGCCAAATGTTGGAAGATTGTCAAACTAGGATAGGGGTTCAGCCAATTATTAATTAACATCTCGATATGGACGCAGACGCTGACCCGAACGCCACGCTGACCCAAACGCCAGTGTGAGTGACACATGCCAGCGTAATGACCCCAACGCCAAGAATGCGTAGAACCACTGTATTTTGGCAGACATATTTTAGGGGACATCACTCTTCCAAACTGAAATACTATATCTGATCAAACTAGGAAATTACCTATTTTATTTTGATTGTAATTAACAGTAAAAATAGTAATTGTTCATTGTTTGATTCTCATTCTTTACTACTAAACTTGACTCACCAAGCCAGTTTTGTCACCGTGATGATGATAATGATACTGTCAACTATATTATAATATAGTAATTTAATAGGACGGCACGATCGTCTGTCAGGGAGTGTAGACAACTCGCGTGTACTGTCAAGAAAAGTCAAAAGTGGCAATGAACGAATAATGAATTTGTCATGTGCGCCCCCCCCCCTTTTTGCGTCACTTGTAATAATTATTATGAATATTATTGAACAGTTTATTTCAACAAGTGATAATCAAGATTGAAAGTGGTCAGCAATTCATGGCTGACTATTTGCATCAGGATAAGTGAACACAAACTGATCAAGATCCTGTTCCACCTCCCTGAGATAGGATTGGAAACAAACTGGTCTGGCTGAACAAACAGGGATTGAATCGGACAGGCTATCTGGGTGACCTAAAATGCTTTGGTGAAGTCAGGTTGGGACAAAAGCACAAAATATAGGAGCTTCTTGTAGTTGTAATTAGCCGCAATAGCTCAGTGGTTAGTGAACTGGACTACAAAGGACAAAAGGTAGGGTTCGATCCCAACCGATGGCTACCGAGTTCACCCAGCTTTAAATGGGTACAAGATTTTTTTCTGGGAAAGTAAAGCGGAACGGGCGTAATACCGACCACATTACCCCAAAAATCATGTGCTAAAGATCTGTAAAATTTATGGTCATTGACACCATATTCCCTATACGCCACTTGGCATGACGGGGGCACTTTACTTTACATTTTTTGTATGGTTGTAATTAGTCAAAGGCCCCAGCTTCACTGCAAATGAACTAAAATCCATAATTGCCCATGCCAGTGGAATCATTCAAATTAACATCTAATCTCATTGAAGGTATCCAGACAAAAAAAGGTAATTGCAGTCCCCATCAAAGCAGCCATAGCACACACTGAAAGACATAAGGGGTAGCCACACTGAAATTGAATGCGACTATCTGGCCTTCATCATGCAATATCATCATTCATCATAAGCAATCGGAATATTAAAACATGTTCCAACTGAAAAACACAGCTAATGGTATGCACACAGCGCTAAACTCAGTAACTTTTTGTATATGACAACATAATGTTTTTATGTTCTTTAGTATCTTTCTAAAGGCTGATATAGAAGAAGAATACCCTGGTAAAAGGAGAATAAGATCATTAATTATTTTATATTTTCTATCCCAAAAATGTAACACTGTCAGTAAGTGAAAATTACTAATACAGTCGAACCTGGTCTTAGGACCACCTGTTTAAAGCGTTTCCCTGGTTATAGGACCGGGTCTACAATTTCCCCGAGTTTTTTACTATATGCTAACACTGATTACGGCGCTCACCGTATGACGCGACCAGAGACCAGGCTAATTAACCGCCGCCAATGTTATTTATCCCGTTTACGACACGCGGGTAATCCGAGATAACGAAACACTGACCAGCCAGTCCTTCTCCGTCTCGCTGGGAGCCATAAACGATCGACACATGTGTCTACAGGTGTCGAAGTTTTCCCGTATTTAGTGAGTCCCAGATTACAGTGGGACGTGTTACGTTTATCAGTCAATACTGGTGTGAGAAACACGGCAGACACAGATCTATGATTCGTGAAGTGACATCACTTCGCGGTTCCGTCTAGACCAGAGTAGACCATTGCGTGGCCCGTATAAATTACAGGAATTAACTAAAGAATTAGTCATTGCCCACTTAGAGTGTATTCACGTACATGTACAGTATCTCAGTGAATTATTTTTGTGGATTTTAAAAGTGTTACACACAATATAGGAAATGGCCAGTGTCAAAAGTGTAAAACCAAAAGCATTAACGCTGGAAGAACGAATATCAGTGATTCGACAAAATCAGCAAGGTAAAAGTTCGCGATTATTGGCAGAACAGTTTGGAGTGGGAAAGACACGTTCTACTCATGGATTACGCTGATTTGCAGGTTAGTTTTCATAGTGCTTAGGATAAAATTTTTTTTATCGCTCTATTTATTATGTGAAACCTGTGAGGCAGGACCACCTGTCCTATGGGACCAGTTTTTGAAAGTCCCGTGAATGGTCGCCTTAGACAGGTTCGACTGTACTATCTTTATGACACTTAGTACCATTGGTGGTGTACAAGTTCGGGAGACTCACAATAGAACCAGAGGGATAAAGGCCGCTTGGTCGTTCGTTCGCTTTCGTCAGCTTTGACCTCTGACGAAGTCCCACCCACTCAATTTTGTGGGACTGAATTTTGCGTGTAAAGTCTGTTTTATCCCATTTCAGGATGCCCCTCGCCATGCAGGCAGATTTACTCCGACTTCAGAGGTACTAATTTTTAGGGAATTAGTAAAACCCAGGTGTCCTCGCCAGGGTACGAACCCCGGCTGTTGCCGTGGTAAGCCAACCGCCTATCGATTGCGCTAACTGGACACCCAAAGGCCGCTTGGTCAAAGCAGTCATCACAATGTGTAAAACTCAGGATTTTTATCTCACCACCCGATGGAAAAAAATCCTTTCTGTCTATCGTGCGTTTTGATCACCATACACCTGATTTTCAGCCAGCAAAACAGTGGTTTTAGCCACATGGCCATGAGCACCTATTACTTATACGTATATTCTATTTTTGAAGAGAAACATTATTGATTAGTTTTTGAAAATAGAACTTTTAATTTGAATGACTCGTTTATATTTTCTTTTATTTGACCATTCAGGTAGGAGGGAGAAGTTTTCAGCAGACCATGGAAAACTTTGAGACTAATAGCAGAACAATCAAGCAAGAAGTGGAAACAGCAGAAGTGAATGAGGTATTTTATTTTATTTGTATTATCAGTAAAGCATAAGCTTGTCAAATCATCGAAAAATAGTCACCATTGCTTTTGAACAAGGAAATAATACTAGAGGCAAAACAGGTAATCTACTACACAACCTTCATTCCAAATGTGTGCTACTAAACATTCAAACGAGGATTATATTAGCACCATGGTGTTTTTCTATGTGCAATGAAGATGGTCTATCGACTACAGAAATCTAAACTAAATACCTGATGGGGTCCAAATGTTGATTTTAGTGGGGTGATTTGAAAACTGTACCATGAACATCTCACAGCATTGGACATGCTGCCTATATTCTCCAGTCCCAGATTAATCACCAGCAGACACCGATAATAGGAAAGATGCCACCTGACATTGGAAATAGGATAAATGCCATCAGACATTGGAACTAGGATGAATGCCATCAGACATTGGAAATAGGATAAATGCCATCAGACATTGGAAATAATGCCATCAGACATTGGAACCATCCAGACATTGGAAATAGGATAAATGCCATCAGACTTTGGAAATAGGATAAATGCCATCAGACATTGGAACTAGGATAAATGCCATCAGACATTGGAAATAGGATAAATGCCATCAGACATTGGAACTAGGATAAATGCCATCAGACATTGGAACTAGGATAAATGCCATCAGACATTGGAAATAGGATAAATGCCATCAGACATTGGAAATAGGATAAATGCCATCAGACATTGGAAATAGGATAAATGCCATCAGACTAAAAATAGGATAAATGCCATCAGACATTGGAAATAGGATAAATGCCATCATGATAGTTTTTCTTTTCTTTTTTTAAAATACAAAATGTTTTGTCTGGTTTGTAAATTCTGATATAAATAAGGCGCTTCCCGAGAAAGAAATGTCGGTTGTTAAAATGTCATTTTTTAATTGCCTCTTAATTTTAATGCGTTATTGAGTTCATTGCTGAGTTATATATTGCATTCTAAACATGTCCATAGGTTCTCAGATCCCCTCCTCAGCCTGTCCCACAGCATCCATCATATCTGTTGTAGCTGTCAGTATGAATAATTCAAGTGACTGAGTGGGCTATTGATATGGAAATAATTTTTAATATTATCCAGCTAATTGGTTACTGAGGCCAGGTTAAGCGAGAAAAGAATAAAACCCTTCCGTCCTTCTGGTCAATATGGCTGGTAGGTGACATGGAACCGTTGAGTAAAAGTAAAGTACCCCCGTCACACCAAGTGGCAAATAGGGAATATGGTGTTAGTGACCATAAATTTTACAGACCTTCGGCACATGATTTTTGGGGTAATGTGGTCGGTATTATGCCCGTGCCGCTTCACTTTCCCAGAAAAAAATCCGGTACCCTTTTAAAGACTGGGTGAACCTGGAAGCTGTCGGTTGGGATCGAACCCTACCTCTTATCCTTTGTAGTCCAGTTAATGGAACCGTTGAGGCACTGTCTAAAAAGGGTTCCTTGTTGCAGTTTCCTCATATTCTTAAGTCCGGCTTGCTGCCAGAGTTACTGAGCAGTGCTCTGTGCACACCGTGAACTGTGTGTGTCATCCGGATGGTGTTTCTATATTAAGAATTGGTTACAATGAATGATGATATCGTATGACAAAGGACAGTTTAGATGTATTCATTCTCAGTGCTATAATACACCTTATGTATGCTGTATAATATGCCTTGACATATGCTGTGTTTGCTATGATGGGGACTGCAACTGTCTTTCTTTGTTTGGATATTCGATGAGATGTTAATTTTGATGATTTCACTGGCACGGGTAAATCTTCCTGCATGGCGAGGGGCATCCTGTAATGGGATAAAATAGACTTTACACGCAAAATTCAGTCCCACAAAATTGAGTGGGTGGGACTTCGTCAGAGGTCAAAGCTGACGAAAGCGAACGAACGAACGAACGAACTGGCACGGGCGGTTGAGCAATTATGGATTTCCTTTCGTTTGCAGTGATACTGGGGCCTTCAAATAGCCATAGCCAAGAATAAAGCCCTGTCACCAGCCCTGCATGTCTTAAGAGGTGACAGGGGTTAAAGTCAAGGTTTTCACATGGTACAGAGTTTGTGTTGGGAGCTGCGATAGCTCAGTGGTTAGTGAGCTGGACTACAAAGGACAAGAGGTAGGGTTTGATCCCAACCGACGGCCTCCGGGTTCACCCAGCCCTAAATGGATTTTTTCTGGGAAAGTAAAGCGGCATGGGCGTAATACCGACCACATTACCCCAAAAATCATGTGCTGAAGGTCTGCAAAATTTATGGTCACTAACACCATATTCCCTATATGCCACTTGGTGTGATGGGAGTACTTTACTTTTTACTTTACATAGTTTGTTTACGCTGAAAGCGTATCTGAGCTGAAGCCACTGTCAATGCTTTTGTTAGTGAGTGGTGAGTGTGCTTCATGCTGGGAAACATGCTGAGGAGGGGATCTGATCACTATGGAGTTGCCCGTTGTGTAATTAAGATGATCTGTTGATTGAACTCTAAATCTATATTATTGTCCAATGTGTTCTAAAGAGACCTACCATATTTTACATATTGCTATATTGTCATCACCTGTTTTCTTATGTGACCATTTATGCGATTTATGTTGCATTATTGTTATCATCTACATTCTGATGTGACATTACATAAGTTATGTGTTTCTACATATTTATACTTATATAATATAATATTATAAAATAATATTTAATCCCATCTGAAGAATGTTGAAAGTTCCCTGGACGGCTAAAAAGACCAATGAGGAAATTCTCAATGCGGCCAACACAAAAAGGGAGCTCATAAAAAACATCAGAAAGAAACAATAAACATTTTTTGGTCACATCATGAGAAGAGGAAAGTTGGAATACTTGGTTACAACTGGCAAAATAAAAGGAAAGAGAGATCGTGGGCGTCAAAAAGAGAAAATACTAGATAGCTTGGTGCCATGGCGTGGAAAATAGTCAACAACAGAACTGATACGATGCACTGTAGATAAAAGATTGTGGAAGGATATGATCGCCTACGCCAACCGGTATGGCACTTGATGATGATATAACATTACATATTTCATTATTTCAGAAATCTGAGGAAAATCCCATCATTAAAGATTGGGACAGTCATGTCTGTAAAGTTGAGAGCTCCACTGAGGAAGTGACAGGACTGGATCAACCTGGTCTATGTGAGGATGAGGTGCAAATAAAAAATAGTGAGTCTCTTTTGTAATGTGACAAGTCAAGTTTGTTAACTCAGAATGAAGATTACCCATTCAAGGGTTGAGTTCTGGCTTTGGTCTAAGCTACTCTCTTATTTTGGGAGCCGCGATAACTCAGTGGTTAGTGAACTGGACTACAAAGGACAAGAGGTAGGGTTCGATCCCACCCGATGGCTTCCAGTTCACCCAGCCTTTAATGGGTAACAGATTTTTTTCTGGGAAAGTAAAGCGGCACAGGCATAATACCGACCACATTACCCCAAAAATCATATGCCAAAGGTCTGTAAAATTTATGATCACTAATAACATATTCCCTATACGCCACTTGGCGTGATGGGGGCTCTTTACTTTTTTTATTACTCTCTTATTTTACTAAATCGTCCCATTTCTAATTTGAGATGTAAAAGTTTACCAAAGAGACTATCAGTCTATGTTGGATGCCTGGTGGTGTAGTGGTAAGACTGTGGCCTCTGGACAAAAAGGTCCCGGGTTTGATTCCCACAAGTGGTCGAAAATATTAAAAGAGAAAAGAAATTGAAACCACGATTTTTTCATGGCTTTACACTCCCCTGGGCTCTGGGTGGTGAGATCCAATGTCTTGCCCTCTTGGATAGCTGAAAAAAAATAGGAAGCCCCCATGTGCATTGTGCACACACTAAATGACTTTTTCCAGTTGGGTGTAGGGAAGAGTAGACCCAAAATGGCAGCTGCCCAGGCAAAATTAATAGGAAAAAATCTACCCAAAACGTTAAACTCTCTGCGAAATGAGAGTAACTCTGAAGTCAGAGAGTATCTGCCTGTATGGTGAGGGACACTTGAGCATACAGCTGCTGGTGTGAAAAATAAGAAAAAGTGATATTCAAGCAAAATTCAGTCTCCTGGGACTTTGCTAGAGATAAAAAGATGGTGAATGCAAAACAAACAGAGATCAGTCTTTGCTTTTTTATAGCCTTAGATTATAATACTGCTGTAAAAATTACCTCTCAAAATACAAATTCTTGAAATCTGACAGTTTGCAGCTGCAAATAATCATTCTCCCCCCCCCCCCCCCCCCCCCCCCCTTTCTATTTACTACTTCTGATGACCCCCGAGTATTGGATTTGTTTCCATTGTTGCTGGATTTTTTTACAAGTGTGTCGTAAAAAGTACAATGGTATCATAGAAAGGGAACTGTTTTTATTAAAATTTTGCCAATTTTCAAGAAATTCTTGATTTTCCATATAAGTGAAATCTTCTTTGCCGTCAGTGAGTCAGGAAACAAACCTTTGTAACACGGGATACACAGTGAACAACACTTTGAGGAAGCCGAACATACGTCTGGCTGGATTGACAGACTGACAGCTTTTGTTTGTTTGTGTGTGTGTGCGTGCGTGCGTGCGCGTAGACAACGTAACACCTCCGGTAGCCACAGCGTCATGCATTCAAATTTCAGGCTACAAATCTAACATAACCCAGGAAATGATTACAGCGTCCGATACCCTTGTCACTTCTTGGGTAAACACACAGCTATGTAGCAAAAATTCAAAGAAAATCTTATTTTCTGAACTCCAAATGAAACAATTAGATGGTAGTAATTTTTATGACGGTATCATGGGGGAGCAGAAGCGCCTGCGACCTGCAGTCGCAATAGCAGGGTCAGCGCACCATCAACTGACCAAGACCTAGCAGTTTTACCTCCTCGTGGTCTCCCCTGGAAACAGTCTGTGTCAAACCAGACTGGCTAACAGAAGCTAGGATCGCTGTGTTCCCTGTAGTTGTGGCTGTTACTGAGGACCAGTATTGCAGTACCTCTGGGCTGGACTAGTAGTTTCCCAGCATAGCCTGGGATAGATGAACTCCAACCTCTCCGGTAAGAGTAGGGAATGTCAAGAAAGCCATTACGACCCGCCACATCTTATGAATCAAAGGGCAATCTGCCCGCATCAACTCATGGCAATCCGTCAACAACAAATGATGGTATCATGAAAACGTGACCCACAGGTAGGTATCATAATCTAGGGTTAATGTATAGTTGGTTAAAGACTAATATGACATGTATAACATGTCTTATTGATATGCCAATCATAGATTGAAAATATTTTGCTAAGTTTTGCTCTGATAACAGACTTATAGAGTTGGTCGGTATATATGATCAGAGAAGACTGCACATTTTATCATGTAAAAAAAATGACAAAACTGGTACAGAACGGTTATGGTTATGGAAGGCCCCGGTATCACTGCAAACGAATAAAAATCCATAATTGCTCAACCGTCCGTGCCAGTGGAATCATCCGAATCATTAACTCATCTCCAAAACAAAGAAATGTAGCTGTAGTCCCCATCATAGCCGTCTCAGCACACGCCAAAAGACATAAGGCAAAACTGCACAGAAAGTGAACACAGCCAACTGTTCCCTGTCATACGATATCAGCACTCATCGTAAACCATTGGAATATCGAAACATGACCAACACGGATGATACACACAGCTCACGGTGTGCACAGAGCACTTAACTCAGTAGCTCCTGCAGCAAGCCGGACTTGGAATATGCGGACACTGCAACATGGAACACTTTTCAGACACAGCAATTAAAAGTTCCTGCCGCCTAACCGTCATATTGACCGGTATTCCAACGATGACGTATATTGCAATCAACACAGAACACACTATCACACACACTGTAGAGGATTTCAGATCACATGTATGTACTCCGCTTCACCGGGGAAGTTCAAAACAGTGGAACTTTTTATCTATACACTGATCTGCATTGTAAAGATAGAATTAACCATCTTTCCGGCTCAAAAAACGTAACAGTGAACGTTGACGCAAACATGACCGCGCCATCTTGAAACCGGAAGTCCCAACAGAACTTGTTCTCATTGGTGGCTTTTTATGCCTGAGGAAGTGAAGAAGGTTAATTTATTGACCAATGATGGGTTTCTGATAGAATAATAAATTATGTACCCACCTATATTGCATATCATATAGGTAGTACAGTCTATGTAGACCATTAATGACAACACAATTTTCATTATAACATTGTGCTACTAATGCCAGACCTGGACTTTCGACTCAACAATAAGAGAAATATCCACTACTGAGATGAAATGTGTTAGACAAATGACAGGAAACAGCACGAGAGATAAGATCAGAAATGAAGAACTGAGGAATAAGCTATGAATAATTCCCACCATAGAGTACATAAAGAAACAACAGATAAAATGGTTTGGCCATGTGATAAGGTAGAAAAACCAAAACACAAACACAACAAGCTTCTAATAAATGTTGCGAGAACACAAGATTTAAGAGTTGACCATGAAAAAGATGGATTGATGGAATATACATATTCTAATGAAACACAAATTACCATTCAATGACATGTGGGCCATGTTTTACATAATACTGTACTACAAAAATGACTACCACTTAAATGTTACATTTGGAGTTCAAAAAATAGTATTTTCTTTGAACTTTTGCTACACAGCTGTGTGTTTATCTAAGCAGATACATGGGAGTCAGATGCTGTAATCATTTCCTGGGTTACATTTGATAGTCTGAAATTTGAATGCATAGCACCGCGGTTACCAAAGGCATTACATTGTTTATTCACACAGCAACCGTAAGTTTGTCAATCCAGCTATATGTTCAGCTCCCTCAAAGTACTTTTCGCTGTCACTCCCACGTTACAAAGATTTCATTTAATATCTCGCTGACAGTCGAGGAGATTTTCCCCATCACAAGAAAAAAAAGAGGGGGGGGGGATAATTTCTTGAAAATTGCCAAAATGTATTAAAAAACACAGCCCTCTTTCTATGACACTGTTACACTTTTTATGACGCACTTGAAGAAAAAATTCCAAGGATCACCAGAAGTAGTAATTAGAAAGTGGGGGGGGGGGGGGGTGTTATATTTATTTGCCAGCAGCAAATATCCAATTTGAAGAAATTGTATTTTGAGGTTGTAATTTTTATGATGGAATCGTAACGTAGGGTTAAAGTGCTATTTATTTGTGTAATGAATTTTATATAATTCAGTGTAATACAGAGCAAAATAACTGAAATCATTTTGATAGCATATACTTAAAGGAGAAATACTAAGCAACCTTTCTTATTTATTTTCATATTTCAGAACTTGTGGATTGTCTACTGGGTGGTATTACCAATTGTTATGTTACAAATGGAATGGAAAATAGCAGTCTACAGAGCACACAGCTTTACACACAATGTAAGATTTTGTCGGAAAACTTTAGCAGTATAGGATTGTGCCATAAAGATGAAGTAGTCTATGATGAGAGTGTGTCAGAAATGATTGAAGAGATTAAAGAAGAAAAACCTGAGGATTTTAATGTGAATTGTGAACCAAATGGAGAAACAATAGAGAAAACTTCAAAGAGTAAAACAGATCCATGTTTGGCATCTACAAAACAGAAGCTGGGTAAGTTAAGAGAGCAGATAAATAAGGAAGTAAGAGAACGGGAAGAGAACGTTTTAAGAGAATCAATGAAAATCAGGGAGTGCCAGGTAATGGTTGTAGATATAATGTCTAAGATCTCACTGAATGATGGCCGGCTGGTTTTAAACAATGACATTTGTAAGAAATTGTTAGAAAATTATTTTTGTGTTTCTCGAGGAGATGCTAAATGTTTAGTGAGAAATGTAGATTCAAAGAATATTTATAAATATGATGTTTATGGTAAACATTCCACTTACAATTCTCTCACTAGAGAAATGCCATTCATGTGTGGTGTAAATGGTGAAGAATTGTTCTATTCTGGTAAAATAGATATTGACAGACCAGAACATTGTGACGATAAAATATATAACTGTATTGTTTGTGGTAAGAATTTTGCCATTTTCAAAAGGCTGAAAGTACACATCAGACTACATACAAGAGAGAAGCTTCACAAATGTGATGTATGTGGTAGAAATTTTAAATACAAAGCCAAAATGTCTGAACACAAAAGAACACATACAGGAGAAAAACCTTTCAAATGTGATATTTGTGATAGAGGGTTTGGTAGAAGGTTTGACTTAAGGACACATAGTTTTACACACACAGGGGAGAAACCCTACAAATGTGAAGTTTGTGGTGAAAGATTCTCTCATTTTTGTAGCTTGAAAATACACAAATTGAAACATTCAGGGGAGATACCTTACAAATGTGAATTTTGTGGTAAAGGATTTTATCACAATGATCACTTTAATGACCACATAAGAACACATACAGGAGAAAAACCTTTCCAATGTGATGTGTGTGGTAAAAGTTTCAGTTGCAATAGTAATATGATAAGGCATAAAAGATCACATACGGGAGAGAAACCTTACACTTGTGACATATGTGGTAAAAATTTCAAGTGCAATTCCAAAATGAATACACACAAAAGATCACATACAGGAGAGAAACCTTACAAATGTAATATTTGTAGTGTGTGGTATGCTCATGCCATAAGCTTGAAATTACACATGTTTAAGCATTCAGGAGAGAAACCTTACACATGTGATTTTTGTGGTAGAGGATTTTGTCACAAGGGACACTTAAAAGAACACATAAGAATACATACAGGAGAGAAACAATATCAGTGTGATGTTTGTGGCAAAAGATTCATTTGCAACAGGAAAATGAAAGTACACAAAAGAACACATACAGGAGAAAAGCCGTATAAATGTGATTTATGCAGTAAAGGGTTCTATGAAAACAACCATTTGAAGCGACACAAAAGAAATATACATATAGCTGAGAAGCCTTTTAAATGTGATATATGTAGTAAAGGTTTCAGCTGCCGTAGTAGTATGAATGATCACTACAGAACACATACAGGAGAGAGGCCTTTTAAATGTGATGTGTGTGACAAAAAATTCTCTCAACGTAGTCATTTAAGAGCACATAAAAGTATACATACAGGAGAGAAACCGTACAAATGTGATCTGTGTCGTATTGAATTTCCTCGTCTTTATAGTGTGAAGAGACATATGACAAGGATGCATGGCGGAGAAAAATATTAAATTTTGTATGTTTCTTTCCTGGTCTTTTCTTGTAACAATATAAATTATGCAAAAAAGAATAAACGCAGGAGTGAAACCTTTGATATATGATGTGTAAATGCTCTGAAGAAAACTACAAATTCCATGGATAACAACAATTATAAATGAAGGTTTAAAACAAGCTAAAGAAACTAGAAATATCAAAATCATAAGGAAGAGACGGCCTACATTTATTGGGCATGTGATGAGGTAGGTCGAAAAAATATCACGACACAGAAAGAAATGAATTACGAAAAATTTGTTTCAGAACACAGTTCTTTCTTTCAACTCACTGTCAAGAATCGGTCTTCAACAAACACTTTCCAAGCCATCCTCTTTTTGCCATTCTCTTAAGATTGTTTCATGTCTTTCCCATCCTGTTCATCTCGGGTTCCATCTGTCTTCTCAAAGTATATTTTGGCATTCCCGTCTGTTTCCTTCCATGGAGTTCCCAACACATTAGACTCAGCACATGTATTTTCAAAGAAATTCTGAAATATTTATTTCTGAAAGTAAGATCTTCAATCAGACTTGAATCTATAGACTATTTCTTTGGTAATAATTCAATAACAATATAGTCAGGATTTCTTAAATATGTACAGTTCATATTATTTTATTGCTGTCAATCACAAACTGGGGTATCTGAGATTTATCAGGCATTGTGAAATACAACATGAAAATCAACAAAACAGAAGTCATGAATATCACAAAAGAGAACAGAACATCAACATAAATATAGATGGCAGACAACTAAAACAAATAGAGGAATTTAAATACCTAGGTAGTCTAATGACAATTCACAAACAGCAGAAATATAGACTCAAGACGCAACAAAGCTTGTCAAATTATTCAACAGCTATCAACCACTATTGTCCAACAAGGAAATAACTCTAGAGGCAATGCCAGTTCTGGACCCTAGATGCAAGAACAATAAGAAAAATAACCTCTTCTGAGGTGAAATATGTGTCAGACCAATGACAGGAAACAGCCTAAGAGATAAGTCAGAAATGAAGAACCGAAAAAAAGCTAGGAATAGCTGCCCCCACCACCATAGAATATGTAAAGAAGCAACAGATAAAATGGTTTGACCATGTGACATGGCAGACAGATCACAACACAACAAGCCGTCAATAAATGTTGTGAAAACATCAGATTCATGGGCTGACCACGAAAAAGATGGATTGTTGGAATATTAGAAACACTAGGAAACAGCAGAGGTGAACAGAAGAGCAAAAGGCCACAAATTCTATCTCCCCTTGACACTGGAAGGCAAATGAGGAAGAAAAGAAGAGGAATAGGCATTGTGTCATTCAATGGACAGATTCTTTCTGTTGTTCGCCCAATGACTGCTAAAGGAATTAGTAATTATCTTCATTATCTGTCCTTAGAAGTTAAGTGAGTCTTTATGTTGTGGTTTGCATTTCGGCCCAACACATTTAATTTCAGCGGAGCATTTTTTTGTACCCGGTTCCCTTTCTTTCCCTACTTGCTTGGCCAGACTGGAGAGTCTTTTTCCAGGACCACCACTGGGAGGTGGAGCAGAGTCTTGATCAGCTCTGTTGTTTATTGATCCTGGTGTATGCAGTCAGCTGTGGGTCGCTGACCACACTTAGCACAGTTGTTTTATGGGTGTCTTGCGGGGCCCCCCTTTTTCCCCTCCTCCCAATTGAATGATGGACAAAAATGTTTTGGCCTCATAGTGGACAAATAAAAGTAGGTCATACATAGTGTGTGTCTAGGACAGTAGCTGTAAGATGTAGATAATTAAAGTTATAGAATTAAACTCAGAATAGGATCTGCAGAGACTCATTTAACAACAGCCATGATTACAAGAAATGCCCGCTGAACATTTTCAAGGTTTAGTCTCCATGTTTTCCTAGGTCTTTTCTTGGTTGATGTTTTCCATTATTGTAAGTTCATGTCGATGCTTTTGTAGTTTTTTTTTCTACAGTTTTGGGTAGCTGACCTTACATACAAATCTCCTTTTACATCTGAACTTTGTACTGGTATCAGTCAAGTTAAACGTATTCTTTTTTTTTAAATTGTAATTCGTGAATGTATTTTCTTGCTGCAGCTGTGTTGTCCTAGTGTTGAATATTATAAATAAAGTTTTATTTAAAAAACTTATTTTTTCTTGATCTCTGACTTCATATTTGTACATGTAATCCTTTAGGTACATATAAAGACAATAAGGGTACTTTATGTACAGTAAAAACAAGTGGAACAATATTAAAACAGGTAAATGAATTTAAATATCTGGGAACATTGTTAACCTCAGATGGTAGATGTACAACAGAGGTGAGATGTAGTATTGCTCAGGCTAAAGCAATGTTCCAAACAATGAGGCAGATACTGTGTAATCCATTTTGACAATGAAAACAACAAAAAAAAAGTTCTTAAATGTTATGTAGAGTCAGTCTTAACATATAGATGTGAACCATGGACAATAGGACAACAGATAAGGAAATCACTGGAAGCTGTAGAAATGTGGTTTTACAGAAGAATGTTGAGAATACCATGGACCGTTAAGAAGGGTAATAAAAACGTTCTGAAAGAGGCCAAAGCAAAAAGAGAAAAAATATCCAATATTAGGAAAAAACAATCATAATTTTTTAGCCATGTAATGAGAAGGGAACGGCTGAAATATATTGTATCAAATGGGAAAATTGAAGGACGAAGAGATAGAGGGAAGCAAAGAGATGATACCAGACAGCTTAAGAGAATGGCTTGGAAAAGGTCAACAACAGAAATTATAAATAACTGTCAAGATCAAAAGTTGTGGAGAGACATGGTCACCTACACCAGCAGGCTTGGTACTTGGTGATGATGGCATATAGAGAGCCATTAAATTGAAACTCAGAAACAGAGTATTCATTTCAAATTGTGGATGTGCAGCAAAGGTGAGTGGCAGAACAGCTCAGATAAAGGCTGCATTCCAAAGTATGATAAACATGTCATGGAAATTATCTTCGATAATAGAAAAAATAGTATAGTGGCACTGTGACCTTCCAGGCATGTCGTAAGAGGCGACTAAGGAGGTTGATGATGGCTTGACAAGCTGTCATTGTAAAAAGTATTGTTATGGAAACAGCGCCATATATTTTAGAGCAGTGATCTCTGCAATATGTGCCACTTTGGCAAGCAAGATTTCTGTTTTTGAGATTGTGGTTCTGCCCTATGTGCCGTCTTCGGCTCGGAAGGACAATAGATAGATAGAATAGAAAAAAGAAAAGCTCTTGATTATTGTGTAGACACTTTGATAACGGCACACTGATGGCATTCTGGAGCTGTGAAAAGCCACATATTATTTATGTTCTCATGGTCAGGAAGTTCCAGACATAGGCAGACAGGACTCACAATCGTAGTTAACATATTTTCCCATGGATATCACATGACAAGTATTACTATACATCAGGTGAAAGGTCAGGAAATACACTATTCTCCAGTGAAAGATTTTTTGGAATGTGTGTGATGGTTTTCAAGATATACATGATTGAATGCAGTAGTTGTACATTTGTTTATGAGTTTTGAGTTTTAAAATAGTTAATTGACCCCAAAAAATTCTAAAAAAAAACAAAATTCTAAAAATTTTTTAATTTAAACATGTGAATACATATTATATTCCCCGTGTGTTACCGGGGCCTCATTATGAGGGAAGTAAATAATAGTGACACTGTGACCTTCCAGGCATGTCGTATGAGGCGACTAAGGAGGTTGATCGATGGCTTGACAAGCTGTCATTGTAAAAAGTATTGTTATGGAAACAGCGCCGCTTCAAAATGTGCTGCTTTGGCACGCAAGGTTTCTGTTTTTGAGATTGTGGCTCTGCCCTATGTGCCGTCTTCGGCTCAAAAGGACAATAGATAGAGATAGATAGATACATATTATAAGTGATTTGATTACACTATCATATAAAAAAAATTAATAAAATTGACTATTGCCGGAAAGAACTAATATGAAGCCATATTATTAAGCTGAACTCAACTATAGGAGCAAACAGCTGTCCAGATGGACTCTGTGATGTTTTCTTCTGTGTCCCTCTTAATCACTTTACAGCAAAAATTAAATCACTTAAAGACGCTGCAACATGTGACTGCACAGCAGCCAAACTCCAGAACATACACTACTGGACTGCAGCACTCTTTACACCCTAAGAACACAAATAAAAATCAGAAACAAATAACCCTGCATAATCTTTTCTGTCTATGAGGAATGGGTGATGACCTCAAACGCACCATCGTGTTTGTGACAAGGGCTGATCTTAAATACACAGCAATAGCTGATTTCTTAAGAAGAAGAAATAACTCAAAAATTTATAACTTTTGAAATAATTGACAGACAGAAATAAAATATATTTGTTTTGTTTATCTCGAGAGCTGTCTAGTTATGTCTATCTATCTGTTTTCCTCTCAGGCTGGAGACGGCACATGGGGCAGAAATTCTAGACTTTCTGTGTCCAATGATCTTTGTTATCAAACAAAACCTTGCATAGGACCCGCAGTGTATCTTGTCACACATCTCCTAAGGGGTCTCAGTAGCCTAGTTGGGAAAACCACCCGACTGGACTACCGACATTCGGACAACCCGTGTTCGATTCCCGCTGGGAGCAGTGTGAATTGTACTCGTGGTTGGGAAAAAAAAATACCCCCACGGTTGACCCAGCTGTTGGCAGAAATGGGTACCAGGGTATTACCCTGGGAAGGTGAGGAATGTCACCTCGCATCTGAGTTTCGATGCTTGAGGCGACACTATACAGAAATCTCCGAACATTTCTGGATAGGCAGCCGAGCACATATGGGTGGAAACTCACATGCTAAGATGACGGTTCAAGTCTCGTACTTTACCTTTATATCTCCTTTCTGGGCAGGTTGCTCAATCTCGATGAGGGAGCTAATGCCTACTGTTATTGCCACTTGCCTCAGTGTTATTTTTAGTTGTGTCTATCTAGCTATATTTGTAAAAAAACATTTTATTATTTTATCAAAGTACCTCTGTTATGTAGATTCAGCCTTGTTGTGGAGGTGAATCATGGACAAACAAATAATTGGGCGCCACAGAAATTTCATCTTACAGAAGAATGTTGAGAATACTCTGGGCAGCTAAAAATAAAGTTTTGTTTAGTCGACAGATCATCTTTGTTGCACAACGGAAGTAACTGAATTTGAATAGCATTCAAATCCCCTCCTCGGCATGTTCCCTAGTATGAAACAGGCCAGTAAATCAAACTAAGGCTAAAACTAAGAATAGCAAAATGTTACATCTTCTCATGTTCCATCCTTATAATCTTCTGTTGGAAAGTTTACTGCTATTTATACGTAAAACGCATCATAATCGTCAAGCCGCCACAGCAAAGGTTTGTATCCTTCCTTCCTTTCTTTCTCCCTGTCACGTAATCCTGAGAACTATTGAGGCACTGATGACTGCAACCATCGTCCTTTATTTCTCGCTGCGTCTGCTCGTTGTGAGCTGCCAAAGTCAAAACTTTGACGTCATCGTTTCTCCCGCTATCCATGTTTCCTTTGCTAACTCTCAATCCATGCAACATGGTTTATGTCAAGCTGGACCAGTGATGTTTACTAGTTGAGTTTCAGCATTATCTCAGTGGACAGGTCTTCGTTAGGATCTATGTGCGATTTTGTTATAAACCCCTTTATTTATAAAAAATATCTTCAGGTAGTAGATGCTGACCACTATATATATCTTGGTAGTAATATAGATCACGGAGGCGAAGGCGCGCCTCCCAGCACCAGAGCTGGAAGTTGTCAGCAACCCACGGCTGATGGCTTGTGCCAAAACCATCGAGACCCTGCTCCACCTCTCCGCGGTGCCTCCAGTAACAGACTAACCAGTCTAGTCTGACCAAGCGAGCAGGGATCGAAGAGGGAAGACAACCCGGTACTCAAAAATGTCATGCTGAAGTCGGATGTGTTGGGCCGAAAGGCGCAAATATAACAGTTATACTGCAAACCACAACACAACGCAGACATGTCCACTTAACGTCCTTTTAAGGACAGATGACGAAGAGGAATTCTACAGTCTACGAATACTCTAGAATACTTTAGTCATCGGGCGAACGCAAGCAAGCATATAGATCAAGAAGGTGAAACAAAGAAAGAAATCAGAAGCAGGATAGCAAAAGCAGCAACGAATTTTAAAAACCTGGACAAAATATGGAAATAAAAAAATACTAAGCAAGAAAATCAAAACTTAGAATATTTTCAATTCAATCGTATTATCAACACTTACCTATACATGTGAAAGCTGGAAAATATCAATAGAGATTGAAACAAACAAAAAAATAACGCTTTTGAAGACAAATGCCTAAGAAAAATACTCTGTGTACAATGGAATGAATTCAAGACTAATATTGAAATAAGAGAAATGGCCATGTAACCAAAGATCTCATTTACAATTAAGGAAAGAAGATGGACGCATGTCAGACATGTGCTGAGAAGAGCGAACAAGAGAATTCCCAAACAGGCTCTTCTATGGGAAACATCAGGATACAGAAAAAGAGGAAGACCTTAAAGAAACACTAAAACGAACACTTATAAGAGAAGTAAAGTTGGCAGGCATAGACCCATTAGACAAGATCGAACACCCCGCTCAGAATAGAGATGCGTGGTGAAGAGCACTAAAAGCCCTATGCGACGTTTAACGGCGCGTGAAGGATCAAGAATCAAAATGATGCTCTGTACTTTCTTAACAGCTTGTATTTTTCCACTGTAGTTCTGAAGTTAGCGCCGTCGATGACTTGCACAAATATATACTGTACCATCACTATAGACAGATGTACGTGGAAAGGAAGTAGGGTAAAAGTATAGGTCATAGGTCCTCCCATCCACCCCACATTGCTTGGTGTATGAAGAAAATTGTGCTCATTATTGTGCTTTTTCTCGACCAGCCATACATTTTTGGGTGATTGGTCAGCACCACGCCAAGCTAATTAATTTCTTCACCTAGATTATGTTTTTGTATCTGTCACAATTTAGCAGAGTGAATATATGTCGAGAACCAATCGATTCTTCAAGATTTCGTGTTGAATTTTATTACATTGACACAATGGTGCAATGTTTTAGCAGCTGAGAGTACGGTAGAGATATCAAACAGTGAGATTAGATCAGGGTCATTGTTTATAACGGGCTGGTTGGCTAGATTATTATAAGAATGATTATTTAGGCAAATAACTGCACTGTCCCTACCTCACCAGTGAGAATATGTAAATGTATGATTTCCCCAAAGAGTTTATTGTTATAAATTAGACATAATATGTGTAACTGTATATACATGTACTTAACTAAAGAAGAAATTGAAGCCATGGGTGATTTTGGAATAGAAATAATAACAAAAATATTGAATGATATCTACAACAGCGGATATATACCAGACAACATGCTCAAATACATTTTCATAGCCCTACCAAAGAAATCGGGTGCGATTGAATGCAATGATCATCGCACAATAAGCCTTATGAGTCATATGACTAAGATATTACTAAGAATCATCGTGCGAAACAAAATCAGTCCAGAAATTAGCGATGAACAGTGTGGTTTTGTTAGAGATAAAGGAACAAGCAATGCCATTTATATCATAAGATCTTTAGTAGAAAGAGCCATAGAGGTGAAAACAGATCTATACCTATGTTTCATAGATTACACCAAGGCATTTGACAAAGTAAAGCACCAAGAAATAATCACAATTTTATAAAGCATAAACGTAGACAGCAAAGATCTAAGAATAATAAAGAACATGCACTGGCAATAAACAGTGGCCACAAAAATTGGAAACCAATTGGGAATGTTTCAAGAAATAAAACAGGGTGTTAGACAAGGCTGTGTGCTGTCACCAGATTTGTTTAATATTTATAGTGAGATTATTTTAAGATCCATAAGGGACATGCCTGGAATAACAATTGGAGGTCATAATATAAATAATCTAAGGTATGCTGATGATAGTCTTAATCGCTAAGAGTGAAAATGAATTACAAGAAATGTTGGACATTATAGTGAAAGAAAGCAAAAATAAAGGACTCAGCCTTAATACCAAAAAGACAGAGGTAATGGTAACAGCAAATAAAAGACATCACCTCAGTTCAAAATAAAGACAAGTGGAACAATATTAAAACAGGTAAATTAATTTAAATATTTGGGAACTTTGTTAACCTCAGAAGGAAAATGTACAAAAGAGGTGAGCTGCAGAATGGCTCAGGCAAAAGCAGCTTTCCAAAAAATGAAGAAGATACTATGCAATCCATTTTTGACAATAGAAACAAGAAGAGTTCTTAAATGTTATGTAGAGCCAGTCTTAACATATGGGTGTGAATCATGGACAATAGGACAACAGACAAGAAAATCACTGGAGTCTGTAGAAATGTGGTTTTACAGAAAAATGTTGAGAGTACCATGGACAGCTAAGAAGAGTAATGAAGATGTTCTGAGAGAGGTCAAAGCAAAAAGAGAGCTAATTTCCAATTTTAGGAAGAAACAATCATCATTTTTTGGCCATGTAATGAGAAGAGAACAACTGGAATATATTGTAACAACTGGAAAAATTGAGGGACGAAGAGATAGAGGGAAGCAAAGAGAAAAGATACTAGACAGCTTAACTCTTTCCGTACATTTCGACGCACTGTGCGCCACTCTCAATTTAATTAGTGTGATGACATCAAACCATTTTTTTTGCATGTCTTGTATCATCTTGGTATTGGTGAAATCTAATACCTTGTACAATTATCTAAAAATTCATATATAATATGTTATATGTTAGATAAATATAAATATGTACATTGGTTCTTAAAACCAAGAAAAATTTTGTCTCTGAAATCTCTTCTGTTGTATCGATAAAATGCTTCCAGCCAACAATGGAAATAATAATTTAACTGTCGAGATCAAAAGTTGTGGAGAGACATGATCACTTGTGCCAGCATGGTACTTGATGATATGTGCACATCTCCATGAGCCCAAGAGTGCAATTGTCCACAAAGTGAAGAACTTCCAAAAGTTTATTATCTATTTAATGTCGTTTGGCAGAAGGTCAACAATATATAATAATAATATATATAATAGAATATATAAGGAAACAACAGATAAAATGGTTTGGCCTCATGACAAGGCAGAAAGAACAAAACACAACACAACGAGCCTTCAACAAACGTTGTGAGAACACCAGACCCAAGGGTCGACCACGAAAAAGATGGGTCGATGGAATATTAGAAGCACTAGGAAACATAACAGCAGCAGAGGAGCAAATGACTGCAAATTATATCTCCCCTCGACGCTGAAAGGCAGATGAGGAAGGAAAGAAGAAGAAGTTGTCTCCACATTGAAGGTTGTCTATAAGAAGGAGATCCATTTTACTCTGTCTCTTGTCTTGCTTGTGCATGTTGTCATAGGTTCGCCTGTTCACATTTTGATGTTATCGGTCAACTTTAGTCTTGGTCTCCCTCATCTATCTTGTGTGTAGAATGTTTTAAAAAAATTTACGGAACTTTGTTGTTGACTTAGTTCAGTGATAGATTCTGTCATTGGCTTTTTTTTTGTTTTGGTGGTGGGGGGAATTGAGAGAAGAGAGAAACATACACTTACTCTGTAGGGAGCCACATCATTTGGTGGTGATGGAGGACAGTTCTCCTTGTTGTCACCAATATTCCCCAACTTTGTGAGTCAGGTGCCCTTTCCTTGATCACCTGAGTTGACTGGACAGCATCAAGCTGAGGTTAAATCCTTGTTCTCAGAATCAGTTTGTATCGAGAACTCAACTGAGGTTAAATCTTTGTTCACAGATCCAGTTTGTATCAACAACCCAACTGAGGTTAAATTTTTGTTCACAGAGCCAGCTTGTTTCAACAACCCAACTGAGGTTAAATTTTTGTTCACAGAGCCAGCTTGTTTCAACAACCCAACTGAGGTTAAATTTTTGTTCACAGAGCCAGCTTGTTTCAACAACCCAACTGAGGTTAAATTTTTGTTCACAGAGCCAGCTTGTTTCAACAACCCAACTGAGGTTAAATCTTTGTTCACAGAGCCAGCTTGTTTCAACAACCCAACTGAGGTTAAATCTTTGTTCACAGAGCCAGCTTGTTACAACAACCCAACTGAGGTTAAATCTTTGTTCACAGAGCCAGCTTGTTTCAACAACCCAACTGAGGTTAAATCTTTGTTCACAGAGCCAGCTTGTTACAACAACCCAACTGAGGTTAAATCTTTGTTCACAGAGCCAGCTTGTTACAACAACCCAACTGAGGTTAAATCTTTGTTCACAGAGCCAGCTTGTTACAACAACCCAACTGAGGTTAAATCTTTGTTCACAGAGCCAGAGAATTGAGAGAAGAGAGAAACATACACTTACTCTGTAGGGAGCCACATCATTTGGTGGTGATGGGGGACAGTTCTCCTTGTTGTCACCAATATTCCCCAACTTTGTGAGTCAGGTGCCCTTTCCTTGATCACCTGAGTTGACTGGACAGCATCAAGCTGAGGTTAAATCCTTGTTCTCAGAATCAGTTTGTATCGAGAACCCAACTGAGGTTAAATCTTTGTTCACAGATCCAGTTTGTATCAAGAACCAAACTGAGGTTAAATCTTTGTTCACAGAGTCACCTTGTTTCAACAACCCAACTGAGGTTAAATCTTTGTTCACAGAGCCAGCTTGTTTCAACAACCCAACTGAGGTTAAATTTTTGTTCACGGAGTCACCTTGTTTCAACAACCCAATTGAGGTTAAATCTTTGTTCACAGAGCCAGCTTGTTTCAACAACCCGAGGTTAAATCTTTGTTCACAGAGCCAGTTTGTTTCAACAACCCGAGGTTCATGCTGAAGTCGGATGTGTTGGGCCGAAAAGCGCAAATATCACAGTTATACTGTAAACCACAACACAACGCAGACACACCCACTTAACGTCCTTTTTAAGGGTGGATGATGAAGAGGAATTCTGTAGTCTACTAGAATACTCTAGAATACTTTAGTCATCGGGCGAACACAAGCAAGCAAGCAAGAACCCGAGGTTAAAATCTTGTTCACAGAGCCAGTTTGTTACAACAACCCAAGTGAGGTTAAATCTTTGTCCATAAAGTCAGCTTCTATTGCCAAGTCAACTAAGTTTAAAGCATTGTTCATAAAGCCAACTTGTATCACCAAGTCAGTGCGTTATGACTGCACTACTGAATCTCTCTGTTGTTACATTACAAAAAGTCATAAAGTGTGCCAGCCACTGACTACTTCATCAGGCCATGATCAAGGAGGAAGAAATGGTCTTGATGAAAGCTATTCTTATATCATAAATTAAAAGACGATTAGAGGCCACAGAGATGGGATTTCTCAGAAAAATGTTGAAAGTTCCCTGGACAGCTAAAAAGACCAATGAGGAAATTCTCAAAGAGGCCAACACAAAAAGAGAGCTCCTAAAAAACAGCAGAAAGAAACAATCAACATTTTTTGGGCACATCAAGAGAAAAGGAAAGTTGGGATACTTGGTTACAACTGGAGAAATAAATGGAAAGAGAGGTCAAGCACGACAAAGAGAGAAAATACTGGATAGCTTGGTGCCATGGCATGAAAAACAGTCAACAACAGAACTGATACGATGCACTGTAGATAGAAGATTATGGAAGGACATGATCACCTACGCCAACAGGTATGGTACATGATGATGATTCTTATATCAATGATAAACAACATGTGAGCTCTGCTAATATCAGCTTTGGTTTTACTTATTATGGTACAGGATCGCCACCAATATATAGACTCTCTATTCTTAACAATACAACAGAGAAGTAATCAATCAGCATACAGTCAAGTACCGGGCCTGCTGGCGTAGGTGGTCATGTCTCTCCACAACTTTCGATCTCGACAATTATTTATCATTTCTGTTGTTGACCTTCTGCCAAGCCATTCTCTTAAGCTGTCTAGTATTTTTTCTCTTTGCTTCCCTCTATCTCTTCGTCCCTCAATTTTTCCAGTTGTTACAATATATTCCAGTTGTTCTCTTCTCATTACATGGCCAAAAAATGATGATTGTTTCTTCCTAATATTGGAAATTAGCTCTCTTATTGCTTTGACCTCTTTCAGAATGTTTTCATTATTCTTCTTAGCTGTCCATGGTATTCTCAACATTCTTCTGTAAAACCACATTTTTACAGACTCCAGTGATTTTCTTGTCGGTTGTCCTATTGTCCATGATTCACATCCATATTTTAAGACCGGCTCTACATAACATTTAAGAACTCTTCTTGTTTCTATTGTCAAAAATGGATTGCATAGTATCTTCCTCATTTTTTGGAAAGCTACTTTTGCCTGAGCCATTCTACATCTCACCTCTGTTGCACATCTTCCGTCTGAGGTTAACAAAGTTCCCAAATATTTAAATTCATTTACCTGTCAGCATACAGTACTGACACCAGATAAAACAATTTTAATGTAACTTTATTTATATAACATCGCAGTGACAATATTGTCATTTTATCAACTATGAAAGTGTTTAATGTATTAATATTTCAATGTCATCAGTTAACAAAGTGTCAGAATAAACTGTTAAACAGGTAGGAGGGACTGATCAACTAAAAGTTCTGGTTGACATTTTCCTGTAGTCCTGCATCTATTTTTACGCTAACTGTGTTGATGTGAAATTAAACTGATTCTGTACACAATGTGTACAACTTCAAAGTTTGAAAAATGCTGCAAGAATTCCTTAAAGAGCATTCACTAAACATTACCAACAAACAACATTACCAACAAGCAGCATTACCAACAAACAACATTACCAACAAGCAGCATTACCAACAAACAACATTACCAACAAGCAGCATTACCAACAAACAACATTACCAACAAGCAGCACATTTGTAAATCTCTTGTGCATGTATTTTTGTATGCATACATGAGGGAATTACTGTGAGAAAAATTTATGGTGAGAAATAAAAAAAAAATGCATCTTTCATCATCATCTAGTCACATGGTCTTTACACCAAAATATTGCAATCACCTCAGCCTGTCTGAAAGAAATTCTGTATCTAGTCAATTCTCCCACTTCTTGTTGTCATGTTCAAAGTCTCTTTGATGCCTTCATCTTGGTTTGCCCCGTATGCATCTTCCAGGAACCATGCCTTCTACTATTGTTATTTCCAGCCCGCTGTGTGTTTTGACGTGGCCAGAATATATTAATTTTTTCTGTAAAATGCTATTTTTATAAGCAAGTATTTATTAATGTTATAATCATTTGATATGCACTTCTTGCTATTTTTTCATTATCTAAGGTATCTTTGCTAAAAATACCAATGAGGAAGTTCTCAAAGAGGCCAACACAAAAAGGGAGCTCTTAAAAAACATCAGAAAGAAGCAATCAACATTTTTTGGGCACATCATGAGAAGCGGAAATTTGGAATACTTGGTCACAACTGGCAAAATAAAAGGAAAGAGAGATCGCGGACGACAAAGAGAGAAAATACTGGATAGCTTGGTGTCATGGCATGGAAAACAGTCAACAACAGAACTCATACGATGCACTGTGGATAGAAGATTGTGGAAGGACATGATTGCCAACCGGTACGGCACATGATGATGATGAAGGTATCTTAAGAGCTTTCCTATAGCCTATAGCATTATGTTTGAAATGAATACATTTTCTTCCTTGCTGTTAGTGGAATTGTCCATGCTTCACAATCATACATCACTACCTGGAAGATATATGCCCTTAGTGATTTTAATTTTACTGCCTTACTGGTATTGTGCCATATGTTCTTCATGGCGTTTAATTTTTTATGTTGCGATTGCTAATCTTCTTTTGATCGCTTTCTGGCAGTCTCCATTGTTAGTTGCTACAGATCCCAGATATTTAACGTTTGTTACAATTTCATGTTCTTCACCCTTGATGACTTTGTGTTGGCTTTTTGCTTTATCAATGGACTTCATCTTAATTTTCTGTATTTTTCAAGATTTTGTTCATCACTGTGTTTTTTTAAAGCACTCAGTTACCTCTTTTAATCCGTTTGCACTGTATGAGAGTAGGACTAAGTCATCAGCATATCTGAGTTCTGGAATTATGTTGCCATTTATTGTGGTAGGATCAAACTTCACAAATCTGTCATCGTATCTGACATTTCTCATGATGTTCTTTGCAAAGATGTTGAACAGGATTGGAGAGAGGATGCATCTCTGCCTCACCCCTTTTTGTACTCCAAACCAATTTGATGTTTTGCCACTCTAATAGTACCTGCTTGCTGTTTGTGATATAAGTGATTTGATAAGTTGTATCAAGTGTGTTGGAAAGCCAATATTTTCATCACTCTTATAGTAGCTGCTTGCTGTTCGTGACATAAGTGATTTGATAAGTTGTATCAAGTGTGTTGGAAAGCCAATATTTTCATCACTCTTATAGTAGCTGCTTGCTGTTTGTGATATAAGTGATTTGATAAGTTGTATCAAGTGTGTTGGAAAGCCAATATTTTCATCACTCTTATAGTAGCTGCTTGCTGTTCGTGACATAAGTGATTTGATAAGTTGTATCAAGTGTGTTGGAAAGCCAATATTTTCGCCACTCTTATAGCAGCTGCTTGCTGTTTGTGATATAAGTGATTTGATAAGTTGTATCAAGTGTGTTGGAAAGCCAATATTTTTGCCACTCTTATAGTAGCTGCTTGCTGTTCATGATATAGTGATTTCATAAGTTGTATCAAGTGTGTTGGAAAGCCAATATTTTCCATGATGTTGGGAACAGGTAAATAATTGCAATGCTGTGGTAAAGCTGGTACCAAGGAGCAAGCGGTGGCATGCAATTTACACTCATTCAATGTAAGTTTTTCATTTATCAATCCATTTTTTTTATCCCACTTTTTATTTCTTCTTGATCTACTAGTGCCGCTCATTCTAAGTGTTGTAGAGTTTATCTTCATTTCATTGTCCATATGAGTTGTTCTCCTTTTCTGAAGAAGGTCACATGTAGGCTGAAACATCAGTATTTTGTTGTGTTCATATTTTGTAAAACTGTCACCATACAGTGCAGGAGTGTACGTTATACCGCATCACTTGCTCCTTTCATAATGCTCCATAGTTTTATATATATATATAGTCCTGATGTTATACACAGTCAAAGGCCTTGCTGTGAGCTATGAAGCTTTTGTGCAGCTCTATGTTGTATTATCTACTCTTCTGAAAGATGTTTCTCATGTTAAAGATGTGGTCCCAGCTGCCTCTACTATGTTGTATTCCCTACTCTTCTGAAAGATGTTTCTCATGTTAAAGATGTGGTCCCAGCTGCCTCTACTATGTTGTATTCCCTACTCTTCTGAAAGATGTTTCTCATGTTAAAGATGTGGTCCCAGCTGCCTCTACTATGTTGTATTCCCTACTCTTCTGAAAGATGTTTCTCATGTTAAAGATGTGGTCCCAGCTGCCTCTACTATGTTGTATTCCCTACTCTTCTGAAAGATGTTTCTCATGTTAAGATGTGGTCCCAGCTGCCTCTACTATGTTGTATTCCCTACTCTTCTGAAAGATGTTTCTCATGTTAAAGATGTGGTCCCAGCTGCCTCTACTATGTTGTATTCCTTACTCTTCTGAAAGATGTTTCTCATGTTAAAGATGTGGTCCCAGCTGCCTCTACTATGTTGTATTCCTACTCTTCTGAAAGATGTTTCTCATGTTAAAGATGTGGTCCCAGCTGCCTCTACTATGTTGTATTCCCTACTCTTCTGAAAGATGTTTCTCATGTTAAAGATGTGGTCCCAGCTGCCTCTACTATGTTGTATTCCCTACTCTTCTGAAAGATGTTTCTCATGTTAAAGATGTGGTCCCAGCTGCCTCTACTATGTTGTATTCCCTACTCTTCTGAAAGATGTTTCTCATGTTAAAGATGTGGTCCCAGCTGCCTCTACTATGTTGTATTCCCTACTCTTCTGAAAGATGTTTCTCATGTTAAAGATGTGGTCCCAGCTGCCTCTACTATGTTGTATTCCCTACTCTTCTGAAAGATGTTTCTCATGTTAAAGATGTGGTCCCAGCTGCCAATACTATGTTGTATTCCCTACTCTTCTGAAAGATGTTTCTCATGTTAAAGATGTGGTCCCAGCTGCCTCTACTATGTTGTATTCCCTACTCTTCTGAAAGATGTTTCTCATGTTAAAGATGTGGTCCCAGCTGCCTCTACTATGTTGTATTCCCTACTCTTCTGAAAGATGTTTCTCATGTTAAAGATGTGGTCCCAGCTGCCTCTACTATGTTGTATTCCCTACTCTTCTGAAGATGTTTCTCATGTTAAAGATGTGGTCCCAGCTGCCTCTACTATGTTGTATTCCCTACTCTTCTGAAAGATGTTTCTCATGTTAAAGATGTGGTCCCAGCTGCCTCTACTATGTTGTATTCCCTACTCTTCTGAAAGATGTTTCTCATGTTAAAGATGTGGTCCCAGCTGCCTCTACTATGTTGTATTCCCTACTCTTCTGAAAGATGTTTCTCATGTTAAAGATGTGGTCCCAGCTGCCTCTACTATGTTGTATTCCCTACTCTTCTGAAAGATGTTTCTCATGTTAAAGATGTGGTCCCAGCTGCCTCTACTATGTTGTATTCCCTACTCCTCTGAAAGATGTTTCTCATGTTAAAGATGTGGTCCCAGCTGCCTCTACTATGTTGTATTCCCTACTCTTCTGAAAGATGTTTCTCATGTTAAAGATGTGGTCCCAGCTGCCTCTACTATGTTGTATTCCCTACTCTTCTGAAAGATGTTTCTCATGTTAAAGATGTGGTCCCAGCTGCCTCTACTATGTTGTATTCCCTACTCTTCTGAAAGATGTTTCTCATGTTAAAGATGTGGTCCCAGCTGCCTCTACTATGTTGTATTCCCTACTCTTCTGAAAGATGTTTCTCATGTTAAAGATGTGGTCCCAGCTGCCTCTACTATGTTGTATTCCCTACTCTTCTGAAAGATGTTTCTCATGTTAAAGATGTGGTCCCAGCTGCCTCTACTATGTTGTATTCCCTACTCTTCTGAAAGATGTTTCTCATGTTAAAGATGTG
Organism: Megaustenia siamemsis; assembly: GCA_032433765.1. NCBI lineage: Eukaryota > Metazoa > Mollusca > Gastropoda > Stylommatophora > Ariophantidae > Megaustenia > Megaustenia siamemsis. The sequence goes on from JAVIAB010000101.1 coordinate 14,556,357, forward strand.
GTCCCAGCTGCCTCTACTATGTTGTATTCCCTACTCTTCTGAAAGATGTTTCTCATGTTAAAGATGTGGTCCCAGCTGCCTCTACTATGTTGTATTCCCTACTCTTCTGAAAGATGTTTCTCATGTTAAAGATGTGGTCCCAGCTGCCAATACTATGTCTAAAACCTGCTTGATCTACATGAAGTTCATGTTCTATCCTCTTCATGATAAGCTGTAAGAGTATATTGCTGGTATGTATCATCAGGGTGAAACAAAGAGAATATTATACCTCATATATCATATTTGTAAGCTTTCTCCATTTTATGTGTCAGTACAGGGAGGCGAAGGCGCGCCTCCCAGCACCAGAGCTGGAAGTTGTCAGCGACCCACAGCTGATGGCTTGCACCAGAATCAGTGAACCAAACCATCCAGACCCTGCTCCACTTCTCTGTGGTGCCTCCAGTAACAGACTAACCTGTTTAGTCTGGCCAAGCGAGCAGAGATCGAAGAGGGAAGACAACCGGTACTCAAAAATGGCATGATGAAGTCGGATGTGTTGGGCTGAAAGGTGCAAATATCACAGTTATACTGCAAACCACAACACAACGCAGACATGTCCACTTAACGTCCTTTTAAGGGCAGATGACAAAGAGGAATTCTACAGTCTACGAATACTCTAGTCATCGGGTGAACGTAAGCAAGCATGTGTCAGTACATAAAGAGTAACCCTTTAGACAGAGACAACACATTGGTTATGTTTCTTTCATGTATGCACTTTTATGTGTCTTTAAATATTACTTTTGGTAATGAATATTTCACCACATAAATTACACTAATATGCTTTCTTTTTTTAATGTGTTATTTTATATAAGATGTACAAAAGAGGTGAGATGCAGAATGGCTCAGGCAAAAGCAGCTTTCCAAAAAATGAGGAAGGTACTATGCAATCCATTTTTGACAATAGAAACAAGAAAAAGAGTTCTTAAATGTTATGTAGAGCCAGTCTTAACATATGGATGTGAATCATGGACAGTAGGACAACAGACAAGAAAATCACTGGAAGCTGTAGAAATGTAGTTTTACAGAAGAATGTTGAGAATACCATGGGCAGCTAAGAAGAGTAATGAAAACATTCTGAAAGAGGCCAAAACAAAAGAGAGCTAATTCCCAATATTAGGAAGAAACAATCATCATTTTTTGGCCATGTAATGAGAAGAGAACAGCTGGAATATATTGTAACATCTGGAAAAATTGAGGGATGAAGAGATAGAGGGACGCAGAGAGAAAAAAATACCAGACAGCTTAAGAGAATGTCTTGGTAGAAGGTCAACAACAGAAATGATAAATAAATGTCGAGATCAAAAGTTGTGGAGAGACATGATCACCTACACCAGCAGGCCCGGTACTTGATGATGATTTTATACATATGAAGGCAACGAGTGGCTATAAAACCTTTACCACTAATATCATGTTTCTAAGGCTTTTCTCCTGTATGCACATACAAGTGATTTGTAATACCCTTTTTATTACTGAATCTTTTACCACATAAATTACATTGGTAAGGTTTCTCTCCCGTATGTGTTCTTTTGTGTACAGTGAGATCACCAGATCCTAAAAATCTTTTACCACAAACATCACATTGTAAGGTTTCTCTCCAGTATGAGTTCTGTTGTGCTTCTTCAAGACACCATTTGTAGAAAAACTTTTGCCACATACTTCACATTGGTAAGGTCTCTCTCCTGTATGAGTTAATTTATGTGTCTTCAAGGCACTATTTTGAGAAATCTATTTCCACACACATCACATTGGTAAGGTCTCTCTCCTGTATGAGTTCTTTTGTGTGTTTGAAGGTCAGCAGCCGATTTAAATGCTTTATCACAATTTTCACATTGGTAAGGTTTCTCCTTTGAAAGCATTTTCTCACGTTTAATAAGTTGACTATTAACTTCTATCTCCCCAGTATGTTTTCTTTTATGTTTTTGAAGGTACAAATCTTTTATAAATCCTTTACCAAAAACATCACATTTGTAAGTTCTCCTCTCTCCGGTGTGACTCCTTTTATGTGCTTTCATACTACAATATAAAGTGAATGTTGAGTCACACATATCACATGTGTAAGGCTGCTCTCTTGCACGTGCTCTTTTATGTCTTTCAACAACAAAAGCATATTTAAATCCTTTACCACAACCATTACATTTATAAGGTCTCTCTTTTGAATGTGTTTTTTTGTGTCTAACAAGATAAGAACTTATTGGAAAAACTTTAGCACAAATATCACATTGGTAAGTTTTCTCTCCTGGATGAACTGCTCTGTGTACTCTCAAATGATCCTTTCGCATGAATCTTTCACCACAGATATCACACTGATAAGGTTTTTCTCCTGTATGTGTTCTTCTGTGTATTTTCAAGAGACCAGTGCGATTAATCCTTTCCCACAAAAATCACATTTGTAAGATTTTTCTTCTATATGTGTTTGTTTGTGATATTTTAGTGTATTAAAATGAGCAAATTCCTTGTTACAAACGTCACATTTGTAAGATTTCTCTCCTGTATGGATTTTTTTATGTGCTACCAGATTATCTACTCGAGTGAATCTTTTCTCACAAACATCACATTTGTATGGTTTCTCTCCTGTATGTATTCTTCTATGCGCTTTCATGTTACTAGCATGATTAAATCCCAAACCACACATATCACATTTGTAAAGCTTTACTTCAGCGTGTATTTGTTTGTGAGATTTTAGCCCAAGAGAATTAACAAATTCCTTCCCACAAACATCACATTTGTTTTGAGGATGTTGTTGTCGTCTATGATTCTTTATGTTACGAGAACGGGAAAATCTTTCACCACATATATCACAAACATATAGTTTCTTTCCTGTACCTGTTACACTAAGCTTTTTTCCTACACAATTTTTAGTACCCTCACTATCACAAATATTAAGTTTATTTGATATCCCTACTGTTAGTGCATCATGGCAATGAAATTGACATTTGTACGTGTATCTTTTGCCACATACATCACATTTGAGAAGATTCTTAGACCTATTATGCTTCACACCACATGTAGCAAACTTTTTTAAAATACAGGATTCATTTTCTACTAGTCTATTACAAACTTCATTACCTAAGGTCAACCTGCCATCATTCACAGAGACCATACGCATGATGTCCATAACCATCACATGACACCTCCTGATATTAATTAATGCTCCTAATTCCGTTACTCCCTGCTCAATTAATGATGTCGAAGTAAGATCTGTTTTATTGTGAACTGTTTTTTCTGCTATTTTCTCTGTGGGCTTACAATTCATTTCAAAATCCTCTGTCTCATCTTTATGATCTGCTCAATGTTTGGAAGCAATTTTGTCACATTGTTGAAATGTTCTACACCATCTTCTGTATCAATAATCGTAGAACTTTCTGGCAGAGTTTTAGAGATGGTATCAGTCCTTACAAGTCGTGAGTTGTGTGGACTGAAGGAGGTGTCCTTGATCTCTTTAACATCAGAACTTGTATTACATTCCAATAAGTAATCAATGATTTCTGAAACATGAAAACAAAAACAGGAGACATCAAACTAAAGTAGTTATTAATAAGTCATTTGTCAAATAAACACAAGACAGTATAATACAAACTAATAGAAAGACAAGACAACCTATGATGTTTCAGCAAAAGCCTTCAATCAGGTTCATAACACAAACTGTTTTAAAATAAACACAAAAATCTAAACATGAAAACCAAACACTGATCTGAAAAATCGTAGAAATAAATGGAAGAATATATTTATGAAAATTATAATAAATTATAGTAGTGTACTGAGGAAAGAAATGGAAGAATATATTTATTAAAATTATAATAAATTATAGTAGTGTACTGAGGTGTGCATGCTTAGGCGTACTATTTTCAGGAGCTGTATTTCTTCTTCCAATTAAGCATTCACCGTAAGAAATCAATATTAAGTTTGAAGAAAACATTGGATAGCTCAAGACTAGTGACATCTCCATGAAGCTTGTCCAGGTATGGTAGAGATGATGGGCACAAGAGACTTCTCTCTTCATCATATATTAGCATGGTATTTCGTTATCTGTTGATACTTTTATCAACAATTTGTAACTTTAATAAACAGACAATCTTACTGTTTATTTTCTATATTCAGAAATATAAAAAAGGGCTAGTTTTTTCTTGCATTCACCAGATGACCAAAGGGCTGATAGACCTTTGTCATCTGCCATTTAAACGGGTGTTAAGCGAGAGTAGATGTATTGTGTTGTGGTTGATGTAATGCCACAAGTTGATGCAGACAGGGTGCCTTTTTACTCAATATGGTGGGTCATAATGGCTTTCTTGACATTCCTGGCTTTTGCTGGAGAAGAGTTCTTCTAGTCCCAGGCTATGTTGGGAAACTACTAGTCTAGCCTAGAGGTAATGCAATGTTAGGTCATCTATATCAGGAACAGCCACCACTACAAGGAACACTGTGATCCTAGCTTCTGTTAGCCAGCCTGTTATGACACAGACTGTTATCGGGGGAGACCATGAAGAGATAGAACTGCTAAGTCTTGGTCAGCTGATGGTGTGTCGACCCTGCCGCTGTGACGACCGCTTGCAGGCGCTGATGCTCCAAAAGTGTTGTGGTTTGCAGAAGAACAGTAATATTTGCATCTTTTGGCCCAACACATCCAACTTCAGCATAATATTTTTGAGTACTGGCTTGCCTTCAATCTTTATCAATCTTTATCAATCTCAATCTTTACTCACATGGCCAGACTAGACAGGCTAATCTGTTTTTAGGGGCACTGTGAAGGGGTGTCTCGGGGTCAGGATGGTTCTGGTTCACCAATCCCAGCTTTGAGCTGTTGATAGTTTTCAGCTCTGTTGCTAATGTGCATCTTTGTCCCCCCAAATAGGCTAGTACATTTTACCACAATAACCTGTCTGATCTTACAGGCTATATTATTGGAAGGACTGTCTGAAATTACTCATGCTAGTAAACATTACTATTGTGTTTACTTTCAAGCATTCACATTTATGACGATTGTTGAACTACACACGTGGACATAAGTCTACTCTGACTGACTTTACTTATAAACCCCACTAGCATCTGTGTCTCAATAACTTTTGGGTGGATCTTTTCCCTCGTTCTTGTCTTCATAATATAATTTCTAGTTTGCATTCACTGCAATTTGACTATAGTCTGCTAAATCCCTGCTCAAGACTAATTTGCCAGCTAATCCTTTGATTCTTGGAGACAGTTAAACCTCAGAAAGGGATTAGCTCCATCAATATGGACACTGTATATCATAAAATTATTGAGGTACAATAACACAAGAATTAAAAAGCACTTTTCTTCTTCTGCGATCATGGCTCATTCAGGCTAGGACTCTGGACTCTTTTATGAAGGCAGCTGTCCATTTCAGTGATTCAGTTGCCCTGTAGAGTTTTCTGTTTCAAGGAGGTGGGTGTGGGCGACATTATCATCCTCAGGCCTATGTACTGGAGCCAATCCTATAGAATGTGTTTTGTTGTCATGTTATCCAGGGTACAGTGGCAATGGCTGGTAGTTCCTATTTTAAGTCCCTCCTTGATAGTTGTAGGTATCCGTCCCTCTCGTTATACTTTGGGTGTTTTTGCTTCCATTTTTCATGATACTGGCCATTGATGATGGATCTGGCTCCATCGTAGTTGAACACGTAGTTCTTTTGTGGTAATCTCTCTCTCTCCTTAGCTAGTTTGTCTGTGCATTCATTTCCTTGTATATTACAGTACTATGATATCCACTGGATGACCGCTCTCTGGAAGTTATTGCCAAATTAGACTAGTGTTGTTCTCAGATCATCTAGCTCGCTGTTTCTGGGTTTTTTTTTAGAGCTGTTAAGACAGACAGTGCGTCAGTTAATATCACCAATTTCTTGTACATGTTATTTATGTGTTGGATAGCCAGTTTTGCAGCATCTTTGAGGCTTCAGTTTCTGCTTTATAGTTGTTTGAGCATTTCTCAGTAGCTATTGATTTGGTGATCTCTTCCTGGTTATTCAGCCTCAAGAACACACTTCCTCCTCCATTTCTGGTGGCGTTTGTAGCAGAGACATAAGTGTGTAGCCGTGGTTAACCTATAATGTAGCAGGTTTGTTAACACAGTAATGAGTGATCACACGATTTGGAAAGACTTCTCCCGGAAGCCTGCCCTGTACTTTATGCACTAGTGCGACATGGTGTACACCACACCAATGCCCAATATGTACCACTACACGTGGTGGACGTAGGCCTTTCCCTCGCCTGTGACGCTCCTTCACTGTCGATATGGACCGTAGAAAGTGTTGTAGGCAAGTTCCCCTTGCCCGCATTGACTTGATTGGTTCTCTGCTCTATGCTAATTAGAACACTCACAATAATTCAAACATCTGTCCTCTGTGAATAGAGTACTCACAATGATTCAAAAGTCTCTGCGCTGTTAGAAGCTACCAGCTTCGTAGTCAATTCTCTACATGACTATATCTATTCTAATTCGATGAGAATTCGGTGAGAACACTCACAATTAGTATACATGTTTCTGCGCTATTATAAGCTACCAGCTTCGTAGTCAAATCTCTGCATGACTATATCTATTCTACACGTCTCCAGGAATTCACAATTGCATAGCTAACTACCACTTCCTAACACTGACCTGTTCTGCACAAACTCTCTGAATTCCCTCTACCCCCCGTTCACGGTAATCGGCTGTCTGTACACAAGCCGCCCACACTGAACCCACTTCTGAATCGAATGACAACTCTAACTACTCTGACTTGCGCACACCTGATCCCTCAACACTAACCTCTCAACTTAATCCTTTGTTCACTCACATCTGGCTTTTTTCCTGCCCCCCCCCCCCCCCCCCCCCCGTGATTCTTGCTTACTCACTACCTTCTCGAGCCCTTGAACACCTATCAGCCCTCCTTCCTAATTATCCCCCCTTTGTTTACATTCTGCCCTTCACTCACTAATTTCCTATCGCTGCTATCTCCTGTTTCAAACTTACTATTGCTATAGCCTGTTTCCACCATACCCCCTCTATACTCTGTTTCAAGTGTATATGTGAGACCAGGAGCCCTGTAGGTAGTTCCTGTAGGTAGAATTGACCAGCTTGTTTGAATGTCACCATTGGAGCAATCTCTTTGAAACAAATCCACATTGTAACAGCAGGTTGAGGTTTTGCCTGACAGAAAGCATTTCAATTTCACTAACAAAATATGGATTAAACAATGTAAAGACTTAAAAATGTAATCTCTTCTAACATTAGTGATAAAGAAGCATAGTAAACAATATTTGGGGGAAAAATCAAAACTGTTGTCTAGATTCCTTCCAGAATTTAACTATTTCTAGACACTTCTATCATTTCTTGGTGAATAATAAATCATTTTATACTGCTTAAACACCTTTTTCGGTCTGCTTCATTGCAACATATAGTCATTTCGTTATTGACTGATTCATATAAATTTCATATATAGACCAAGAGACCTACCATCTTTTATCTGCACCTTGTCCTCACATAAACCAGACTGTCCAACATTCTCCACTCCCATCACTTCCTCATTAAAGCTCTCATCTTTACAGACATGGCTGCTCAAATCTTCATTGATTTCTTCAGATTTCTAAGACAAGATTCATATAACATAAAAAAGCAAATAGACATATGTGAAGGACCTTTGACCAAATAATTATGTTAAGAAATTCACATTTACATTAAGAACTAGGGGGAGGGGAGGTGAGAGGGACCTAGGGCAACAATGTGAATGCTAAGAGCTGTGGAAACAACAAAAACCACATAGATTAGCTGGTCCATGAACTATATGCCTGTCTTCTTCTTTCTACCTTTCAGCTTCCTGTGGAGCATAGGTCTTTGACAAACACTTTCCAAAGATAATGTGAATGCTAAGAGCTGTGGCAACAACAAAAACCACATAGATTAGCAAGTCCAATGAACTATATGCCTGTCTTCTTCTTTCTACATTCAGCTCCCTGTGGAACATAGGTCTTTTATAACCAATTTACAAAGACAATGTGAACACTAAGAGCTGTGGAAACAACAAAAACCACATAGATTAGCAGGTCCAATGAACTATATGCCTGCCTTCTTCTTTCTACCTTTCAGCTCCCTGAGGAAAATAGGTCTTTGATAACCACTTTCCAAGCTGTTCTGTTTCTTGCAATTCTTTTCAAGATCATACCATGTCTTCCCCATTATCTTCATCCATCTGTCTTCTCCAATAATATTTTTGTCTTCTTCTTTGTCTTTTATCTTTGAGAATTCAAAAAAGGCCAATTTATATGACTAGCTAAAGCAAATAACAAAATAAATATATATAAATATATTATGGAGAAAAAAAAGATTGTCTCACAGACAATTAGCAACCAATGTCACTGACAGTGGAGGAGCAGGATGTGTCATAGACCCTTAAGATGGAAGACTGTCTCTTTGTTGAAACAGGAAAGTACTCAATCAACTTTAAAGCAGAGGCAGAAGCTTTGAAACAGGAAAGTACTTAATCAACTTTAAAGCAGAGGCAGAAACTTTGAAACAGGAAAGTACTTAATCAACTTTAAAGCAGAGGCAGAAGCTTTGAAACAGGAAAGTACTCAATCAACTTTAAAGCAGAGGCAGAAGCTTTGAAACAGGAAAGTACTTAATCAACTTTAAAGCAGAGGCAGAAGCTTTGAAACAGGAAAGTACTCAATCAACTTTAAAGCAGAGGCAGAAGCTTTGAAACAGGAAAGTACTTAATCAACTTTAAAGCAGAGGCAGAAACTTTGAAACAGGAAAGTACTTAATCAACTTTAAAGCAGAGGCAGAAGCTTTGAAACAGGAAAGTACTTAATCAACTTTAAAGCAGAGGCAGAAACTTTGAAACAAAATTTCAGCTGATCTCTCCTGAAGGAGAACAATCAAAGAAGAAAACATTGTTTTCTTGACAAATGCTCAATTGGTACAGCACTAGAGAGTCAATGAAATGAAGACCTGAATGATATAAGAGCAACACACTACAAGCTCTGCCAGTGATGCAGAAGAACTATGATTCAGTGGATTCAATCTCATTGCAATATTTCTGGAAATTTTGAGGCAGACAAGTTGGCAAAGGAGGAAGGAAGGTAAACTATATCGACCGAATACAAGTACAATATTTAACAAATCAAAGGGGCTTATTAAAGAGGTTTGTCAGGAACAAATTGAAAACAGAATACCAGGGTTACCAAAAACAATATGCCTACTATCTGCTCAAAAGAAAATAACAATGTGAAGAAAATGTGAAAGAAAGTAACAATGTGAAAGAAAGTTACAATGTGAAAGAAAGTAACAATGTGAAGAAAATGTGAGGGAAAATAACAATGTGAAGAAAATGTGAAAGAAAGTAACAATGTGAAGAAAATGTTAGAGAAAATAACAATGTGAAGAAAATATGAAAGAAAGTAACAATGTTAAGAAAATGTGAAAGAAAGTAACAATGTGAAGAAAATGTGAAAGAAAGTAACAATGTGAAGAAAATGTTAGAGAAAATAACAATGTGAAGAAAATGTGAGGGAAAATAACAATTTTAAGAAAATGTGAAAAAAATAACAATGTGAAGAAAATGTGAAAGAAAGTAACGATGTCAAGAAAATGTGAAAGAATGAAGAAAATGTGAAAGAAAATAACAACGAGGAGAAAATGTGAAAGAAAATAACAATGTGAAGAAAATGTGAGGGAAAATAACAATTTTAAGAAAATGTGAAAAAAAATAACAATGTGAAGAAAATGTGAAAGAAAGTAACAATGTGAAGAAAATGTTAGAGAAAATAACAATGTGAAGAAAATATGAAAGAAAGTAACAATGTTAAGAAAATGTGAAAGAAAATAACAATGTGAAGAAAATGTGAAAGAATGAAGAAAATGTGAAAGAAAATAACAATGAGGAGAAAATGTGATAGAAAGTAACAATGTGAAGAAAATGTGAAAGAAAATAACAAAGTGAAGAAAATGTGAAAGAAAATAACAATGTGAAGAAAATGTGAAAGAAAATAACAATGAGGAGAAAATGTGATAGAAAGTAACAATGATAAGAAAATGTGAAAGACAGTTACAATGTTAAGAAAATGTGAAAGAAAGTAACAATGTTAAGAAAATGTGAAAGAAAGTAACAATGTTAAGAAAATGTGAAAGAAAGTAACAATGTTAAGAAAATGTGAAAGAAAGTAACAATGTTAAGAAAATGTGAAAGAAAGTAACAATGTTAAGAAAATGTGAAAGACAGTTACAATGTGAAGAAAATAACAATTTAAAGAAAATGTGAAACACCTGATAAATGTAACTGTCATTATCAACATCATGTTACATACCAGTTGGCGTAGGCGATCATGTCCCTCCACAATCTTCTATCCACAGTGCATCGTATCAATTCTGTTGTTGACTGTTTTCCATGCCATGACACTAAGCTATCTAGTATCTTCTCTCTTTGTCATCAGTGATCTCTCTTTTCCTGTATTTCTCCAGTTGTAACCAAGTATTCCAACTTTGCTCTTCTATTGATGTGCCCAAAAAATGTTGATTATTCCTTTCTGATGTTCACTTTTTGTGGTGGCCTCTTTCAAAATTTCCTCATTTGTCTTTTTAGCTGTTGAGGATCTCTCAACATTCTTCTGAGAAATCCCATCACAATGGTCTTTAATAGTCTTTTCATTTGTTTATTTACTGTCCATGATTCGCTTCCATAGGTCAGAAATGGCTCTATATAGCACTGATGAACTCTCTCACTACTATTGACATAGACTTGTTGCATAGGACATTTTTCATTTTCTGAAATGCTATTTTGGCCTGAGCTATTCTGCTTTTTATTAATGTAATTGTAGCATAACATCAAAAGATGGACAAGTCAATCTATGACAGCCTGCACCATCAAAGCAAGAAACAGAGTGGAATGGCAATCCATGGTAGCCAACCTTCGTTGCGGAGAAGGCACTCGATGATGATGATGATGAGCACAGTAAAAATGGCTGTTGAACATCAGCTACAATCATGCCTAACATAAGATGAACAGAGAAGTCTTTAGTGGTCATCACCAGTACCATACGAGGTCATCACCAGTACCATACGAGGTCATCACCAGTACCATACGAGGTCATCACCTGTACCATACCTGGTCATCACCAGTACCATACCTGGTCATCACCAGTACCATACGAGGTCATCACCAGTACCATACGAGGTCATCACCAGTACCATACGAGGCTATCACCAGTACCATACGAGGCCATCACCAGTACCATATGAGGCCATCACCAGTACCATATGAGGCCATCACCAGTACCATACGAGGCCATCACCAGTACCATACGAGGCCATCACCAGTACCATACCTGGTCATCACCAGTACCATATGAGGCCATCACCAGTACCATACGAGGTCATCACCAGTACCATACGAGGCCATCACCAGTACCATACGAGGCCATCACCAGTACCATACGAGGCCATCACCAGTACCATACGAGGACAAGCTATGTGTTACCAGCCTTGAGTAAACCAATGCTTACTTTAAAATTTTTTTTTAATTGAAGCCTAAAGGTGTCTGCAGAAGAAGAAGAATGCTACTAGATGATGTAAGAAGAAGAAGAATGCTACTAGATGATGTAAGAAGAAGAAGAATGCTACTAGATGATGTAAGAAGAAGAAGAATGCTACTAGATGATGTAAGAAGAAGAAGAATGCTACTAGATGATGTAAGAAGAAGAAGAATGCTACTAGATGATGTAAGAAGAAGAAGAATGCTACTAGATGATGTAAGAAGAAGAAGAATGCTACTAGATGTAAGAAGAAGAAGAATGCTACTAGATGTAAGAAGAAGAAGAATGCTACTAGATGATGTAAGAAGAAGAAGAATGCTACTAGATGTAAGAAGAAGAAGAATGCTACTAGATGATGTAAGAAGAAGAAGAATGCTACTAGATGTAAGAAGAAGAATGCTACTAGATGATGTAAGAAGAAGAAGAATGCTACTAGATGATGTAAGAAGAAGAAGAATGCTACTAGATGATGTAAGAAGAAGAAGAATGCTACTAGATGATGTAAGAAGAAGAAGAATGCTACTAGATGATGTAAGAAGAAGAAGAATGCTACTAGATGATGTAAGAAGAAGAAGAATGCTACTAGATGATGTAAGAAGAAGAAGAATGCTACTAGATGTAAGAAGAAGAAGAATGCTACTAGATGTAAGAAGAAGAAGAATGCTACTAGATGATGTAAGAAGAGGAAGAATGCTACTAGATGTAAGAAGAAGAAGAATGCTACTAGATGATGTAAGAAGAAGAAGAATGCTACTAGATGATGTAAGAAGAAGAAGAATGCTACTAGATGATGTAAGAAGAAGAAGAATGCTACTAGATGTTGTAAGAAGAATAAGAATGCTACTAGATGATGTAAGAAGAAGAAGAATGCTACTAGATGTTGTAAGAAGAAGAATGCTACTAGATGATGTAAGAAGAAGAAGAATGCTACTAGATGTAAGAAGAAGAAGAATGCTACTAGATGATGTAAGAAGAAGAATGCTACTAGATGATGTAAGAAGAAGAATGCTACTAGATGATGTAAGAAGAAGAATGCTACTAGATGATGTAAGAAGAAGAATGCTACTAGATGATGTAAGAAGAAGAATGCTACTAGATGATGTAAGAAGAAGAATGCTACTAGATGATGTAAGAAGAAGAAGAATGCTACTAGATGTTGTAAGAAGAAGAAGAATGCTACTAGATGTAAGAAGAAGAAGAATGCTACTAGATGATGTAAGAAGAAGAATGCTACTAGATGATGTAAGAAGAAGAAGAATGCTACTAGATGATGTAAGAAGAAGAATGCTACTAGATGATGTAAGAAGAAGAATGCTACTAGATGATGTAAGAAGAAGAATGCTACTAGATGTTGTAAGAAGAAGAAGAATGCTACTAGATGTATGAAGAAGAAGAATGCTACTAGATGATGTAAGAAGAAGAAGAATGCTACTAGATGTAAGAAGAAGAAGAATGCTACTAGATGATGTAAGAAGAAGAAGAATGCTACTAGATGTAAGAAGAAGAAGAATGCTACTAGATGATGTAAGAAGAAGAAGAATGCTACTAGATGTAAGAAGAAGAATGCTACTAGATGATGTAAGAAGAAGAATGCTACTAGATGATGTAAGAAGAAGAAGAATGCTACTAGATGATGTAAGAAGAAGAATGCTACTAGATGATGTAAGAAGAAGAAGAATGCTACTAGATGTTGTAAGAAGAAGAATGCTACTAGATGATGTAAGAAGAAGAAGAATGCTACTAGATGTTGTAAGAAGAAGAATGCTACTAGATGATGTAAGAAGAAGAAGAATGCTACTAGATGATGTAAGAAGAAGAAGAATGCTACTAGATGATGTAAGAAGAAGAAGAATGCTACTAGATGATGTAAGAAGAAGAAGAATGCTACTAGATGATGTAAGAAGAAGAAGAATGCTACTGGATGTTGTAAGAAGAAGAAGAATGCTACTAGATGATGTAAGAAGAAGAAGAATGCTACTAGATGTAAGAAGAAGAAGAATGCTACTAGATGTAAGAAGAAGAAGAATGCTACTAGATGATGTAAGAAGAAGAAGAATGCTACTAGATGTAAGAAGAAGAAGAATGCTACTAGATGATGTAAGAAGAAGAAGAATGCTACTAGATGTAAGAAGAAGAAGAATGCTACTAGATGATGTAAGAAGAAGAAGAATGCTACTAGATGTAAGAAGAAGAAGAATGCTACTAGATGATGTAAGAAGAAGAAGAATGCTACTAGATGTAAGAAGAAGAATGCTACTAGATGATGTAAGAAGAAGAAGAATGCTACTAGATGATGTAAGAAGAAGAATGCTACTAGATGATGTAAGAAGAAGAAGAATGCTACTAGATGATGTAAGAAGAAGAAGAATGCTACTAGATGATGTAAGAAGAAGAAGAATGCTACTAGATGATGTAAGAAGAAGAAGAATGCTACTAGATGATGTAAGAAGAAGAAGAATGCTACTAGATGTAAGAAGAAGAAGAATGCTACTAGATGTAAGAAGAAGAAGAATGCTACTAGATGATGTAAGAAGAAGAATGCTACTAGATGTAAGAAGAAGAATGCTACTAGATGATGTAAGAAGAAGAATGCTACTAGATGATGTAAGAAGAAGAAGAATGCTACTAGATGTAAGAAGAAGAAGAATGCTACTAGATGATGTAAGAAGAAGAATGCTACTAGATGATGTAAGAAGAAGAATGCTACTAGATGTAAGAAGAAGAAGAATGCTACTAGATGTTGTAAGAAGAAGAAGAATGCTACTAGATGATGTAAGAAGAAGAAGAATGCTACTAGATGATGTAAGAAGAAGAAGAATGCTACTAGATGATGTAAGAAGAAGAATGCTACTAGATGTAAGAAGAAGAAGAATGCTACTAGATGATGTAAGAAGAAGAATGCTACTAGATGATGTAAGAAGAAGAATGCTACTAGATGATGTAAGAAGAAGAATGCTACTAGATGATGTAAGAAGAAGAAGAATGCTACTAGATGTAAGAAGAAGAAGAATGCTACTAGATGTTGTAAGAAGAAGAAGAATGCTACTAGATGATGTAAGAAGAAGAAGAATGCTACTAGATGATGTAAGAAGAAGAAGAATGCTACTAGATGATGTAAGAAGAAGAATGCTACTAGATGATGTAAGAAGAAGAATGCTACTAGATGATGTAAGAAGAAGAATGCTACTAGATGTAAGAAGAAGAAGAATGCTACTAGATGTTGTAAGAAGAAGAATGCTACTAGATGATGTAAGAAGAAGAATGCTACTAGATGATGTAAGAAGAAGAAGAATGCTACTAGATGTAAGAAGAAGAAGAATGCTACTAGATGTTGTAAGAAGAAGAATGCTACTAGATGTAAGAAGAAGAAGAATGCTACTAGATGATGTAAGAAGAAGAATGCTACTAGATGATGTAAGAAGAAGAAGAATGCTACTAGATGTTGTAAGAAGAAGAAGAATGCTACTAGATGATGTAAGAAGAAGAAGAATGCTACTAGATGTAAGAAGAAGAAGAATGCTACTAGATGTAAGAAGAAGAAGAATGCTACTAGATGTAAGAAGAAGAATGCTACTAGATGTAAGAAGAAGAAGAATGCTACTAGATGTAAGAAGAAGAAGAATGCTACTAGATGTAAGAAGAAGAAGAATGCTACTAGATGTAAGAAGAAGAAGAATGCTACTAGATGATGTAAGAAGAAGAAGAATGCTACTAGATGTAAGAAGAAGAATGCTACTAGATGTTGTAAGAAGAAGAATGCTACTAGATGATGTAAGAAGAAGAAGAATGCTACTAGATGTAAGAAGAAGAATGCTACTAGATGTAAGAAGAAGAATGCTACTAGATGTAAGAAGAAGAATGCTACTAGATGATGTAAGAAGAAGAAGAATGCTACTAGATGTAAGAAGAAGAATGCTACTAGATGTAAGAAGAAGAATGCTACTAGATGTAAGAAGAAGAATGCTACTAGATGTAAGAAGAAGAATGCTACTAGATGTTGTAAGAAGAAGAATGCTACTAGATGATGTAAGAAGAAGAAGAATGCTACTAGATGTAAGAAGAAGAAGAATGCTACTAGATGTAAGAAGAAGAAGAATGCTACTAGATGTTGTAAGAAGAAGAAGAATGCTACTAGATGTAAGAAGAAGAAGAATGCTACTAGATGATGTAAGAAGAAGAAGAATGCTACTAGATGTAAGAAGAAGAAGAATGCTACTAGATGATGTAAGAAGAAGAAGAATGCTACTAGATGTAAGAAGAAGAAGAATGCTACTAGATGTAAGAAGAAGAATGCTACTAGATGATGTAAGAAGAAGAAGAATGCTACTAGATGTAAGAAGAAGAATGCTACTAGATGTTGTAAGAAGAAGAATGCTACTAGATGATGTAAGAAGAAGAAGAATGCTACTAGATGATGTAAGAAGAAGAAGAATGCTACTAGATGATGTAAGAAGAAGAAGAATGCTACTAGATGATGTAAGAAGAAGAAGAATGCTACTAGATGATGTAAGAAGAAGAAGAATGCTACTAGTTGATGTAAGAAGAAGAATGCTACTAGATGATGTAAGAAGAAGAATGCTACTAGATGATGTAAGAAGAAGAAGAATGCTACTAGATGATGTAAGAAGAAGAAGAATGCTACTAGATGATGTAAGAAGAAGAAGAATGCTACTAGATGTTGTAAGAAGAAGAAGAATGCTACTAGATGTTGTAAGAAGAAAAAGAATGCTACTAGATGATGTAAGAAGAAGAAGAATGCTACTAGATGTTGTAAGAAGAAGAAGAATGCTACTAGATGATGTAAGAAGAAGAAGAATGCTACTAGATGTAAGAAGAAGAAGAATGCTACTAGATGATGTAAGAAGAAGAAGAATGCTACTAGATGTAAGAAGAAGAAGAATGCTACTAGATGATGTAAGAAGAAGAAGAATGCTACTAGATGATGTAAGAAGAAGAAGAATGCTACTAGATGATGTAAGAAGAAGAATGCTACTAGATGATGTAAGAAGAAGAAGAATGCTACTAGATGTTGTAAGAAGAAGAAGAATGCTACTAGATGATGTAAGAAGAAGAAGAATGCTACTAGATGTAAGAAGAAGAAGAATGCTACTAGATGATGTAAGAAGAAGAAGAATGCTACTAGATGATGTAAGAAGAAGAAGAATGCTACTAGATGATGTAAGAAGAAGAAGAATGCTACTAGATGATGTAAGAAGAAGAAGAATGCTACTAGATGTTGTAAGAAGAAGAAGAATGCTACTAGATGATGTAAGAAGAAGAAGAATGCTACTAGATGTAAGAAGAAGAAGAATGCTACTAGATGTAAGAAGAAGAAGAATGCTACTAGATGATGTAAGAAGAAGAAGAATGCTACTAGATGATGTAAGAAGAAGAAGAATGCTACTAGATGTAAGAAGAAGAAGAATGCTACTAGAAGAAGAAGAAGAATGCTACTAGATGTAAGAAGAAGAAGAATGCTACTAGATGATGTAAGAAGAAGAAGAATGCTACTAGATGTAAGAAGAAGAAGAATGCTACTAGATGATGTAAGAAGAAGAAGAATGCTACTAGATGATGTAAGAAGAAGAAGAATGCTACTAGATGATGTAAGAAGAAGAAGAATGCTACTAGATGTAAGAAGAAGAAGAATGCTACTAGATGAAGAAGAAGAATGCTACTAGAAGAAGAAGAATGCTACTAGATGTAAGAAGAAGAAGAATGCTACTAGATGTAAGAAGAAGAAGAATGCTACTAGATGTAAGAAGAAGAAGAAGAATGCTACTAGATGTTGTAAGAAGAAGAAGAATGCTACTAGATGATGTAAGAAGAAGAAGAATGCTACTAGATGTAAGAAGAAGAAGAATGCTACTAGATGATGTAAGAAGAAGAAGAATGCTACTAGATGTAAGAAGAAGAAGAATGCTACTAGATGATGTAAGAAGAAGAAGAATGCTACTAGATGTAAGAAGAAGAAGAAGAATGCTACTAGATGATGTAAGAAGAAGAAGAATGCTACTAGATGATGTAAGAAGAAGAAGAATGCTACTAGATGTGTAAGAAGAAGAAGAATGCTACTAGATGTAAGAAGAAGAAGAATGCTACTAGATGATGTAAGAAGAAGAAGAATGCTACTAGATGTAAGAAGAAGAAGAATGCTACTAGATGTAAGAAGAAGAAGAATGCTACTAGATGTGTAAGAAGAAGAAGAATGCTACTAGATGATGTAAGAAGAAGAAGAATGCTACTAGATGTAAGAAGAAGAAGAATGCTACTAGATGATGTAAGAAGAAGAAGAATGCTACTAGATGATGTAAGAAGAAGAAGAATGCTACTAGATGTTGTAAGAAGAAGAAGAATGCTACTAGATGTAAGAAGAAGAAGAATGCTACTAGATGATGTAAGAAGAAGAAGAATGCTACTAGATGATGTAAGAAGAAGAAGAATGCTACTAGATGATGTAAGAAGAAGAAGAATGCTACTAGATGATGTAAGAAGAAGAAGAATGCTACTAGATGATGTAAGAAGAAGAAGAATGCTACTAGATGATGTAAGAAGAAGAAGAATGCTACTAGATGATGTAAGAAGAAGAAGAATGCTACTAGATGTAAGAAGAAGAAGAATGCTACTAGATGATGTAAGAAGAAGAAGAATGCTACTAGATGTAAGAAGAAGAAGAATGCTACTAGATGATGTAAGAAGAAGAAGAATGCTACTAGATGTAAGAAGAAGAAGAATGCTACTAGATGTAAGAAGAAGAAGAATGCTACTAGATGATGTAAGAAGAAGAAGAATGCTACTAGATGTAAGAAGAAGAAGAATGCTACTAGATGATGTAAGAAGAAGAAGAATGCTACTAGATGATGTAAGAAGAAGAAGAATGCTACTAGATGTAAGAAGAAGAAGAATGCTACTAGATGATGTAAGAAGAAGAAGAATGCTACTAGATGATGTAAGAAGAAGAAGAATGCTACTAGATGATGTAAGAAGAAGAAGAATGCTACTAGATGATGTAAGAAGAAGAAGAATGCTACTAGATGTAAGAAGAAGAAGAATGCTACTAGATGATGTAAGAAGAAGAAGAATGCTACTAGATGATGTAAGAAGAAGAAGAATGCTACTAGATGATGTAAGAAGAAGAAGAATGCTACTAGATGTAAGAAGAAGAAGAATGCTACTAGATGATGTAAGAAGAAGAAGAATGCTACTAGATGTAAGAAGAAGAAGAATGCTACTAGATGATGTAAGAAGAAGAAGAATGCTACTAGATGATGTAAGAAGAAGAAGAATGCTACTAGATGATGTAAGAAGAAGAAGAATGCTACTAGATGATGTAAGAAGAAGAAGAATGCTACTAGATGATGTAAGAAGAAGAAGAATGCTACTAGATGATGTAAGAAGAAGAAGAATGCTACTAGATGTTGTAAGAAGAAGAAGAATGCTACTAGATGTTGTAAGAACTAGAAATCAGTTTTAGTTTACAGAGCATGCAAAAAGAGAATTAAAATTGGCAAATATATTTTGTAAACTCAGGAATGTTTTTTTTTTTAAATCTAATTTCAACAACAGGATCCCAAACCACCATCTTCAGACTGAGAACAGGACATGTTAGGCTGAATAACTATATTAATAGAATACAACAAAAACCATACCCTAGTATGTCCACTCTGTAATCACCCACAAGAAACTGTAGAACATCACCTGTTTCAATATCCAAATCTCACTACATCAGAACAACACTATTTCCCCAAAGACCCTCCAAATGGAACACACTCTGTTTGGAACAACAGCATAACTTAAAAGTACCTGCAGATACTACTACATGGCATTGAGCCGAAGGGCATCAGCTCAAAGGTTGCTGGATCCATAACAATAACAACAACAATAATAAGATCATTATGACAAGACATTTTGAAATGGTAAATGTAACCCTAACCTTAGATTGGTGCTCCAATTTGATTAAATCTGCCAGAAAAGGAATCTGTGCTTGAATTTTTGGTTTAGTCTGTAGATGAAAAAAAGTGAAAACTGTAATGAACAAATTAATACCTTTTGTTCAGTCTGTAGATGAAAGAAACAAACCTGTTAATAAATAAAGTGTTGGAAATCTACAGTTTACAGGAGTCAGTCTTGCAGCATCTGCAGATCTTGCTTGCTGCTGCTTGCATGCATTTGTCCGATAACTAAAGGAGTGTACCTCTTCATCATCTGCCCTTAAAAGGACATTAAGGGGGCGTGTTTGCGTTGTGTTGTGGTTTGCAGTATAACTGTGATATCTGTGTCTTTTGGCCCAACACATCCGACTTCAGCACGACATTTTTGAGTACCAGGTTGTCTTCCCTCTTCTATCCCTACTCATTTGGCCAGACTAGACTGGTTAGTCTGTTACTAGAGGCACCACAGAGAGGTGGAGCAGGGTCTGAATGGTTCTGGTTCACCGATCCTGGCACAAGCCATCAGCTGTGGGTCGCTGACAACTTCCACCTTTGGTGCTGTGAAGCGCGCCTTCGCCTCCATCTCTAGATCTGTTCTCAGAACAAAATTCTCCAACTCCCCTTTCATCATACACTGATCAAGTTTGTCATCACAGGTCACTGCTTAATCAACTACAATGCTTGCTTGCATCCATTCGTCCCATGACTAAAGGATTACACCTCTTTTGTTATCCCCCCTTAAAAGGACATTAGTGGGCGTGTCTGCGTTGTGGTTTGCAATACAACTGTGATATCTGCGTCTTTCGGCCCAACACATCCAATTTCAGCATGACATTTTTGAGTACCAGGTTGTCTTCCCTCTTTGATCCCTAATCACTTGGCCAGATTAGACAGGTTAGTCCATTATTAGAGGCACCACGGAGAGGTGGAGCAGGATCTGGATGGGACTGGTTCACAGATCCTGACGCAAGCGATTAGGTGTGGGCTGCTGACAACTTTCAGCTCTGCTGCTGTGAGGGTCGCCTTCACCTTCAATCAGCTACAATAATCAAACTTCCATGACAACTGAAATTAGCAGAGAAAAAACAATTTCCTCACTGTCCAAAAAAATATTAATTGAATGTGCTATACGATCTACAGGCCTTACAAAGTCTGCCTTACATAGTACAGCACCAGACAAAAGAAAACAAGGATGAGAGAGGAGGCAGTAGGAGAGCAACATAAAAGAATGGACAGGATTAACCTAAAATGGAAATAGACACAAATGTGAAATAGCATATGAGGCATCTGTAAAGCAGGAAGGAGTAAGGGGAAGCACACATACAATTGTTTGTAAAAACTTGACAGAAAAAGGATAAAAACGAAATGTTTCAGCTACAGGCTTTATCAGTAGAAAGGACACTAAAAAAACACAATAATCTAAGCATCTAATTTTGTGATATAAAAATAAAGGAATGCAACATGATATTTGTGATATAAAAAAATAAAGGAATTCTACATGATATCTGTGATATAAAAATAAAGGAATGCAACATGATATCTGTGATATAAAAATAAAGGAATGCAACATGATATCTGTGATATAAAAATAAAGAAATGCAACATGATATCTGTGATATAAAAATAAAGGAATTCTACATGATATCTGTGATATAAAAATAAAGGAATGCTACATGATATCTGTGATATAAAAATAAAGGAATGCTACATGATATCTGTGATATAAAAATAAAGGAATGCTACATGATATCTGTGATATAAAAATAAAGGAATGCAACATGATATCTGTGATATAAAAATAAAGGAATGCAACATGATATCTGTGATATAAAAATAAAGGAATGCTACATGATATCTGATATAAAAATAAAGGAATGATACATGATATCTATGATATAAAATTAAAGAAATGCTACATGATATCTGTGATATACAAATAAAGGAATGC
This sequence comes from Megaustenia siamemsis, assembly GCA_032433765.1. Taxonomy (NCBI): domain Eukaryota; kingdom Metazoa; phylum Mollusca; class Gastropoda; order Stylommatophora; family Ariophantidae; genus Megaustenia; species Megaustenia siamemsis. Next base: position 14,577,791 of record JAVIAB010000101.1, read on the forward strand.
AACATGATATCTGTGATATAAAAATAAAGAATGCAATATGATATCTGTGATATAAAAATAAAGGAATGCCACATGGTATCTGTGATATCATGAAAATAAAGGAATTCCACATATTTGTGATATCCTAAAATAAAGAAATGCCAGAGGATACCTGTGATATAAAAATAAAGGATTTCCACATGATATCTGTGTTATCATAAAATAAGTAAATACCACATGATATATGTGATATTATAAAAAAATAAAGGATTGTCACACTCTATATGTGAAATTATAAACCAGAAAGGGCCGCCTTTTTTTTAACTGATGACATAAATATGAGCAAATACCTCATTCACTTCAGTTGTTTCATCTTCTTTCTTGATTGTCCAGCTGATAGCCTCAATGTTCTTCATGATCTGTTTAATGCCTTTCTCTCTCAACTAAAGGAAGAAGCAAATTAAAAAAGAAACTAATCAAGAACATTTTTTAAATTTTTAGATTTCATAACAACTGGACTCATCAATCTGGTAAGAGCAGTATCCTAGGAGACACCTTCGGCTACAAACAACGGCTACCTTATAAGAAAAAGATTATAAATGAAAATCAAAGACCAGTTACAATAATTCTGCACTGAAGATGGTTGCATTTGACCACATGATGCAAAGCACAGTGCATCACAGTGGATATAACAAACAGGGGGAATTCCACTACAGATATAACAAACAGGGGGAATACCATTACAGATATAACAAACAGGGGGAATTCCACTACAGATATAACAAACAGGGGAATACCATTACAGATATAACAAACAGGGGGAATACCATTACAGATATAACAAACAGGGGGAATACCATTACAGATATAACAAACAGGGGGAATACCATTACAGATATAACAAACAGGGGGAATTCCACTACAGATATAACAAACAGGGGGAATACCATTACAGATATAACAAACAGGGGGAATTCCACTACAGATATAACAAACAGGGGGAATACCATTACAGATATAACAAACAGGGGGAATACCATTACAGATATAACAAACAGGGGGAATACCATTACAGATGTAACAAACGGGGAATACCATTACAGATATAACAAACAGGGAGAATACCATTACAGAAATAACAAACAGGGGGAGTTCCGCTACAGCTATAACAAACAGGGGGAATACCATTACAGATATAACAAACAGGGGGAGTTCCACTACAGATATAACAAACAGGGGAATACCATTACAGATATAACAAAACAGGACCATTACAGATATAACAAACAGGGGGAATTCCACTACAGATATAACAAACAGGGGGAATTCCATTACAGATATAACAAACAGTACCATTACAGATATAACAAACAGGGGGAATTCCATTACAGATATAACAAACAGGGGGAATACCATTACAGATATAACAAACAGGGAGAATACCATTACAGATATAACAAACAGGGGGAGTTCCGCTACAGATAAAATAAACAGGGGGAATAACAAACAGGGGAATACCATTACAGATATAACAAACAGGAGGAGTTCCGCTACAGCTATAACAAACAGGGAAATACCATTACAGATATAACAAACAGGGGGAATACCATTACAGATATAACAAACAGGGGAGTTCCACTACAGATATAACAAACAGGGGAATACCATTACAGATATAACAAAACAGGACCATTACAGATATAATAAACAGGGGGAATTCCACTACAGATATAACAAACAGGGGAATTCCATTACAGATATAACAAACAGGACCATTACAGATATAACAAACAGGGGGAATTCCACTACAGATATAACAAACAGGACCATTACAGATATAACAAACAGGGGAATTCCACTACAGATATAACAAACAGGGGGAATTCCATTACAGATATAACAAACAGTACCATTACAGATATAACAAACAGGGGAATTCCATTACAGATATAACAAACAGGGGGAATACCATTACAGATATAACAAACAGGGGGAATTCCACTACAGATTTTTCACAATGAACATAATCTAATATGTCAAGATTGTAATGTATCATCATCCAAGGCAGACGGACTGGTTGGTCTTGAGGCAAGACACCAGTCTCAAAACAGAGAGGTTGTGAGTTCACATCCCAGTTGGATTTTTTATTTGTCATTTCTCTCTATGGCAACCATCTCTGGTCTCAGCAGCAAGGCCCAGCTTAAAATATCAATTACTCATTTTTTTTAAAATGAGTACCTCCGTAGACGGAGTTATCTGCCTGTGCAGCGAGGGAACCCTGTGCACACAGCTGTCAAGGAAAAATGGATTCTCCTCCTTCTTTCTTTCCTCATTTGCCTGTCAGCATCGAGGGAAATATAGTTTGCGGTCTTTTGCTCTTCTGTTCACCTTTGCTGCTGTTATGTTTCCTAATGCTTCTAATATTCCATCCATCTATCTTTTTCGTGGTCGACCATTAGGTCTGGTACTCTCACAACGTTTGCTGAAGGTTCGTTGTGTTGTATTTTAATCTTTCAGCCTTGTCATGTGGCAAAACAATTTTATCTGTTGTTTCCTTAAATATTCTTTGGTGGTGGTTATTCCTAGCTTTTTTCTCAGTTCTTCATTTCTGATCTTATCTCTCAGACTGTTTTTTGTCATTTGTCTAACACATTTCATCTCGGTAGAAATTATTTTCTCAACCAAAATGGATTAACACACAAAATTCAGTTTCTAGTGTCTAGGGACTTTGCCAGAGGTGAAAGCTGGTGAAAAAAAAAATCTGTGGCAAATCTCTAAATCACTTATTTAAGACAAAAGACAGGAAAAGTTATCTTGTACAGCATTAAAAATTATTCTTGGTATGAGATGGCTGTGAAGATAAGTGGATAGTTGTTGAATATGTCTAGAAGTGGGAAATATATATGCTACTTGTACTAGTTAATTATAATATCCAAACAAGAGCCATGATAATATCCAATTGAGAGCCACAAATGAATATTTTCTGGTCATTGTTTGCTAATTTAATTCATGTACGGCCAACTCTCAATTTTCCAGGCATGGACAACTATCCAAACTGGCCCAATGATACTTTCTCTATGTTTCTCTTAATCAATTTAAGTCAAAATTAATTCGTTTAAAAATTAATAACTTTTTTCTAATTGTCGTACATTTACAGCCATAATAAAGGTATCATTGTTTAGCCTGCATCAAGGGCTATCTAGCTAGCTTATCACAACGACAACAGAGTCTGACTATGTCGAAATTTTTATTAAAGTACTTGTACACAAGCCTCAGGAACCATTCCATCATGTAACTATTGTAACAAATATTAAAAATCATGAACAAAAGGCCTTAATGTGTAAACTACTGTAAACCTTTCATTAATAAAGAAAAGTGATTAAGATTAAGACTAACTGCAGCAAATGAAAAACAAAGTATTGTATAAAACTCTTGAGAAGTGGAGTGACATGACCACTATTTATTCACTCTGAAATCTTACAAAAAGAGTAAATGAATGGAGTACAACATAACAAATGGAGTTGTAATTCAGCAATTGAAATTGTAAGACTAAGACCACTGTCCACTTACTTCAGAACTGACTTCACTACTTCACTTAGTCAAAGTCACTTGCATGTTTTTTTTTTTAAAAAAAAAATATTATATTAAACATTTACTACACGCAAACAATCTGAGTTTGTCGTTGTATCTACCTACAGCTGAATGTAGAAATGACAATTTTCTCACTAAGGTCAGCTGCGTATGATGATGGACATCACTTCTTTCTCCGACTCATAACAGTGTTCTGTACACACAAAATTTGATGGTCCAGATACTTGTCCACATGGATTTTTGGAGTTATCTCCCCTGCACGTTAAGGCAGAGCTAGCAACTGTTAGTGTAGATTTATTTTCGTAAACTCTGAAAATCATTGAGGCCGTCTCCGCAACGAAGGTTGGCTACCATGGAGCGCCATTCTGCCCCGTCTCTTACTTTGATGATGCAGGTTGTCACAGGCTGATTTGTCCATCTTTTGATGTTACTCGTCCATATTAGTCTTGGTCTGCCTCTTTTACCCTTTATTTTCCCCTCCAAGATTACTTTTAGTAGGCTGTTGTGTCTTTTAACATGACCCAAAAATCTCATTTGTGACTTGTTGGAAGTAGTTCTCTTTTCATTGTTAGTTCTTTTAAGACGTCATCGTTTGTTTTCTTTTCTTTCCATCCAATTCTACCTATTATTCTATATATCCACATTTCAAAGGCTTCAGTTTTCTGTTCTTGTTTTCTTGACTAATATCCATGTTTCTGCACCATCATCATCATTGAGTGCCGTCTCCGCAACGAAGGTTGGCTACCATGGAGCGCCATTCTGCTCTAACTCTTGCTTTGATGGTGCAGGTTGTCATCGGTTGATTTGTCCATCTTTTGATGTTACTCGTCCATGTTAATCTTGGTCTGCCTCTTTTACCTTGTATTTTCCCCTCCATGATTACTTTCAGTAGGCTGTTGTGTCTTTTAACATGGCCTAAGAATCGCATTTGTCTTGTTCTAATTGTGTTCAGAAGTTCTCTTTTCATTTTTAGTTGTTTTAAGACTTCGTCGTTTGTTTTCTTTTCCTTCCATCCAATTCTACCTATTCTTCTATATATCCACATTTCAAAGGCTTCAATTCTCTGTTCTGTTTTCTTGTCTAATGTCCATGTTTCAGCACCATATAGGAATATTGAGAAGATGTAACATTTTGCTATTCTTAGTTTTAGCTCTGGTGTTATTTGTTTTGATGTTAGTATTCTCTTCATGGCATTAAAATTACTTTTTGCCATTCCTATTCTTTTGTTTATTTCAGTTGTACATTTTCCATCACTGGTTATAGTATGTCCAAGGTAGTTATAGTTCTGAACCGTCTCAATGTCTATTCCTTCAATTTTGATATCCACTTGTGGGTTTTGAGTATTTTCTTTGTTTATGATCATAGTTTTAGTCTTTTTGATATTCATATCTAGTCCATATTTCTTGCTTGTCGTGTTTATTTCATTAAGTAATTGTTGTAGGTCTTTAGGATTTTCTGCTAGTAGTACAGTATCGTCAGCATATCTTAGGTTATTGATTATCTTTCCATTAATTTGTAGGCATGGCATCTCTATGATGTTTTTAAAGATTTGCTCAGTGTATAGATTGAACAAGATTGATGATAGGATGCATCCTTGTCTTACACCTCTTTTTATATCAATGGGTGTAGAGAACTCTTTGTTATATTTTATTATTGCTGTTTGCTCCCAGTATAGATTACATATTAGTCGTATATCCATGTCATCTAGATGTATCTCTTTTAGGCATTCTATAAGTTGTTTCTGCACCATATAGGAATATTGAGAAGACATAACATTTTGCTATTCTCAGTTTTAGCCACGGTGTTATTTGTTTTGATGTTAGTATATTTTTCACGACATTAAAATTACTTTTTAACATTCATATTCCTTTGTTAACTCTTTTGGGTTTTTGAAAACTCTTTAGCAGTATAACATCAGAAGCAATCATGAGTTCACAAGCATGAAAAAGACATCACCGTTTATAGCTTTTTTTTTTAAAAATGTAGCTCAGTTGGCCGTGCGCTTTAGCTTTTGGTTCTCGTGGCAAGGCGCTGTGCCGAGGAGTACGGGTCCGATCCAGCTTCTGACCATCTATTGCCTTTTTTTCTGTTGCTTCTTCTTCTTCTACCTCTCAGCTCCCTGTGGAGCATAGTTCTTCAACAAACACTTTCCAATGCGTTCTGTTTCTTGCCATTCTTTTAAGATCATTCCATGTCTTCCCCATCATCTTCATCTCTGCTTCTATCTGTCTTCTCCAAGAATTCCTTGGTCTTCCTCTTCTTCTTTTCCCCTGGGGATTCCAAAAAAGGGCCTGTTGTGTAATACTCTAAGTTGGCTTCCGTAGCGCGTGTCCTATCCAGCGGCATCGTCTTCGCTGTATCTTCTTATCCGCTGGTATTTGCCTGGTACATTTCCATAATTCCACGTTAGTGACTTTGTCCTGCCATTTCCATCCTTTTATTCTGCGTAAGCATCCATTAATGAAAGTCTGTACCTTCATGATTGTCAATTTTGTTGTTCTCCGTGTTTCACAGCCATATAATAGGACCGACTTAACATTTGAGTTGAAAATTTTTATTTTTGTATTTAGCCTAATTTCTTTGGATTTCCGTATGTTTCCCAGTGCAACGAAAGCTCCTCTTGCTTTTGATATCCTTATTTTGGTATCATTTTATGTTCCTCCATCCTATTATAGGGGATTATGCTACTATCAGTGCCAGGAAAAATATTAAGCAGAATCATTCTGGAGAAACTAAAAGAGGCCATAGAGAAACATTTGAGAGATGAACAAGTAGGTTTTAGGAAGAACAGATCATGTGCTAAATAACTACTCTACGTATAATAATTAAACAAAGTTTAGAACTAAAATCCCCACTTTATATTGAATTCATAGATTACGAAAATTACGAACAATGTTTGTTTGGTTACAGTTAAAACAAAATGAAAAAGAAATAAAGGAACAGTGTTTTTAGACAACGTTATAGAAACATTGTCATGTATTGTCACACTCGACAGGAAATGTAGGGAACAGAACTCAGCCATGGTCAATGGTGGGTCAACGGTCTCATCTGGGATAACACCGATGAGAAAGATGCAGTCAACTATACAGACGGATCTGTCAGACGACACCAAAGAAGTGCATGGGCATTTACAACACGCTCGGCAGGCAGAATGGTCAAGGAAGACAGTGGTGCATACGTTATGATCACGAGTAGCATGACAATGGAGGCGATGGCAGTGACCAGGGCATTCATCTGGTTAGAGTCACAAGACTACACCCACGCCTGTATACTGAGTGATTCGATGAATATGAAAAGAAAAGTGGAGGCGGGCTCTGTACGCATGCAATTGGTGATGTCATCGCAAACGTAAAAAATACGTAAGGTTACCTTTGTCTACTGCCCATGACATGTGGGAGTACGGGGAAATGAAAAAGCGGACAGGTTGGCTTGCTGCGCTATTGTTGAGGACGATGAACCGATGGATCGGGCGAACATCATCGATGGATCGGGCGAACATCATCAATGTCCTCCGGGAAATGGGAAGGACATATGACTTCAACAACCATGAACCCACGTCACTCTTTCGGATGAAAGAGATGGGACTTTAGATGGGCACAGCCAGAAATGAAAATTTTAGTGGCCGTGTAAGAAGACTAATCAACCAACATAGAACTGGAGTCGTCAGTCGCAAGACGCTTCGAGACTTGCTGAGGAGGGGATCTGAGCAACTATGGACATGTTCGGAGTGCAATGATGATGACCTGAAAATAATTCAATAACACTCACGTTGTATAGAGGCATAACTACATATGAAGCATGCATATTGGGGGGGGGGGGGGAGCATATGCGCCTGTGACCTGTGGTCGCAATAGCTGAGTCGGTGCACCATCAGCTGACCAAGACCTAACAGTTCTACCTCTTCGTGGTCTCCCCCAGTAACAGTCTGCGTCAAAACAGGCTGGCTAACTGAAACTAGGATCGCCGTGTTCCCTGTAGTGGTGCCTGTTGCTGATATAGAAGACTCAGTATTGCAGTACCTCGGGGCTGGATTAGTAGTTTCTCAGCATAGCCTGGGATAGACGAACTCCAACTTTTCAAGTAAGAGCCGGGAACGTCAAGAAAGCTATTACGACCCGCCATATCAATGAATCAAAGAGCATCCTGCCTGCATCATCTTCTGTCATTCCGTCAAACCAAATCCATAACCTGGACACAACTTTACGAAACTGCACTGACAGTCCGGAACTAGCTCTGCTTTCAGATTGCTGGGAGATAACTCAACAAATGGTCCGAGATTCGAGACTTAACAACAAATCAACAATCTCTAATCTGCAGGTCTTGTTTTGTGTGTTTTTTTAAAGTTAAAATCTTCACATTGGGAATATTGTAGGATTAACCAGACAAAACATTTGCCCATATTATTCATCTGTTGACACGACTCCAGATCAATTAAATTTATAAATAAATTATTGTAATTTAAATCTTGGACTGTGGTAGTAAACAAGTCCAAAAACACACAAAAAGCACCTAACAGTTGGCGCTAAAGAACCAACAAATATACTAATGGCAGAAATAGAAGAAACATTACGACTAGCACCAAGAAGCAAAGCCCCGGAATCGATAACATCCCAGTAGAGATGCTAACAGCAGCGGGAGAGGCAGGATGTAAATGGCTACACAGAATATTCAACGCTGCATGGATACAACAGCAAGTCCCAGACGATTGGAAACAGTCCATTATATTACCAATATGGAAAAAGAAGGGCAGCAGAAGAGACTGCAACCAATATAGAGGAATATCACTATTAAGCCACACAGGGAAGTTATATGCCAAGATAGTTGAAAAAAGATTGAGACCAATTATAGACCCACAACTAAGCGATGCTCAGATGGGCTTCAGGAGGAACAGAGGTTGCACAGATGCCCTATTTATCATAAAACAACTAGCGGAGAAAACAATAGAGCATAATAAAACACTGTATACAGCTTTTATTGAAAAAGGCGTTCGATAGGGTGGACAGGGAACAACTATGGTCCGTATTGCCCTTGTACGGAGTGAGTCACCACCTAGTAGAGATATGTAAGAGCCTCTATGAAAGTAGTCGCACTACAGTAAGATCTTCAGCAGGTTACTCTAAACATTTCACCATTAACTCCGGAGTAAGACAAAGCTGCGTGCTTTCCCCCTTACTTTTCATCACATATATGAACAATATATGCAAATTAGCATGCCCAATCAAAGGAAATATACCAACACGGATGACAACAAACGATAACACAGAAGGAAACGAAATATACGTACCAGAAAACTACAGAAGAGAGGAAGAAATAAATGAAATACTATTTGCAGACGACCAAGTTCTGATACATAAAACAATTGAGGACCTACAAGAACATATCAACAGGCTAAACAACACTTGTAAACAATACAACATGAAGATCAACATAAGCAAAACCGAAGTAATGGCAATAGCGAGAAGAAAGAAAAACTAAACATCATAATAGATAATACATCTTTGAAGCAAGTTGACAATTTTAAATATCTGGGTAGCACGCTAACACAAGACAATAACCAAGAGACCGAGATAGATATAAGGTGTAACAAAGCATGCCAAGTTATAGGCCAAGTATCATCACTATTGAAAAACAAAGCAATAACTACGGAAGCAAAAAGGGCAATATACAAATCAATTTTTCTACCAACGCTGTGCTATCAGTGCCAGAATTGGACGCTGGACTCTAGAACAATAAGAAAGATAACGACCACAAAAATGAAATGTGTCAGAAGAATGACAGGATACAGTTTAACGGACAGAGTAAGAAACACTGACCTGAGGAAGAAACTCGAAATTGAACCAGCCATCGAATACATAAAGAAACAACAGATAAATTGGTTCGGCCACATAACAAGACAGAAAGAACTAACAATGAATCAAAGAGCCATAAACAAACGCTACGAAAACGCCAGATTAAGAGGAAGACCGAGAAAGAGATGGATAAAGGGAATACTAGAGTCACTAGGAGGAATAACATCAAAAGAGGCCAACAGACGAGCAAAGAATCGCAGATTGTTTCTCCCCTCGACGCCAACGGCAACAGAGGAAGGATAGAAGAAGAAGAATAAGAACTGTGGTAAATTATTTAATTATTTTTATATTTATAATTAATATTAATTATTACTTACTAATATATAATAATACTATATTATTATAAAAACAACCTATCTTTTACGATAGATATTAATATTACCATTGCTTTGCTGATGGGAGGTGTATGTCGGGGGGTTCAAGAAAGGACCAGAGGGATGAAGCCCCTCTTGGTCAAAGTGGTCGCCACAACGTGTTATTGTTATAATTCATATTAAAGTTATATATAATTAATCATATTAATTAAATTTGCTATTTCGAATCATTTTGCTTCAATTCATGAGTTTTTTTTTTTTTATTATAATGATTTTGCTTAATTTTATTAACATTTATTCACATCAAAATCGAACTCAAAAAAATTTTTAAAAATCTAAATGAAAATAATTTACGAGGTTAGTGACATAAATTAAAATAAAGTGATCTCCCATAATTGTAGAGAAATGACGAAACAGTTCTCTTCATTTTATGATATACTCAATACAAAGTATTGTCACAATGAAAGGAAGCAAAAAAAAAAAGCAGTGAATTCTCTTTCATCTACAATTTCCCTACACTTGTAAAAAAAAAATTCCAACAACAATGGCAACGAATTAAACATTCTGGGGTTACTGGAAGTGGTAATTAGCAAAGGTTACAGATGGTGGGGGGGGGGGGGGGGTGTTTTAAAGTCTTAACTGGGTAAATTGCCAAATTTGGAAGAATTTGTGTTTTGATGCAGAAATTTTTACTATGGTATTGTAATCTAGGGTTATGTGGTAGTAATTTTTGCTACATTATCCTAAATATGTCAGTCACTAATCTAGGGTTAACCTTTTTTTTTTTTTTTAATTTTATTTACTATTCATTTAGACAAAGAGGAAAATGCATTGAGCAGATCATGGAAATCATAGAGGCTGAATGTAGGAAAATCAAGCAAGAAGTGGAGACAACAGATGTAAATAAAGCATTTCTTTTTGTTTGTCATCAGTGAACAAAAATTAACACGTTATCTGGTTCATGATATCAGAAATAACATATGGTATTCATTTATTGTCATGATAATCATAATTAGATATGGGGACTGGTTGGTTTTGAGGCAAAACACCAGCCTCGAGACAGAGAGGTTGTGAGTTCAGTTCCCGGCTGAACAGAGGCCCGGCTTGAAACATCAATTACTTATCGATGGAAAAAATATGAGTGCCTCTGAAGACAGAGTTATCTGCCTGTGCGGCAAGAGACCCCTGTGCACACGACTGCCAGGAAAAAATGGATTAACACTGAAAATTCAGTTCCTAGTCTCTAGGGACTTTGCTAGAGGTGAAAGCAGACAAACACACGCAAAAAATAAAATGAGATTTACTTTCTTGTTTTATACACCTTTATGTCAGATTATGCTCATGGACAGCTAAGAAGAGTAATGAAAGCGTCCTGAAAGAGGCAAAAGCAAGAAGGGAGCAATTTCCAATATTAGGAAGAAACAATCATCATTTTTTGGCTATGTAATGAGAAGAGAACAGCTGGAATATATTGTAAAAACTGGGAAAATTGAGGGACGAAGAGATAGAGGGAAGCAAAGAGAAAAGATACCAGACAGCTTAAGAGAATGGCTTGGCAGATGGTCAACAACAGAAATGATAAATAACTGTTGAGATCGAAAGTTGTGGAGAGACATGACCTACGCCAACAAGCTCGGTACTTGATGATGATGATGCTCAGGTCAGAGCTACTGCAGATGAGAATTTTTAACATCTTTTATTATTTATCTGCCTCATGTCTTTTAGAGCTAAAGATGGTACATAGGACTAAATTCTAAACTCTCTGTGTCCGACGATCTTTGTTATCAATGGTCAGACCTTACACAGGACCTACGTTGTAATCTCGCCACATGTCCTTGTTCTGGATGATTTGCTCAATCTCAGTGAGGGAGCTAATTACTGCTGTTGTAACCTCTCGCCTCAGTATTCTTTTTAGTGTTTCTTTAGGTCAATCTTTTTTTCTTGTACCTTCTGGTTCCCATTTGAGGGCTTGCTTTGAGATTCTCATATTCTCTCTTATCAACACATGGCCAACATATAACCTTCTTCTCTTGATTATAGAAGATATTTTTATATGCTTTGTCAAATATCTTATTTTTGCACTTCAATTCATTCTAAGGTTTTCTTCTCTTTTCTCTTTCTCACTGGTACCTAAAAGGTGTCATGGTTATATCATTTGTCGTTTTTGCACTGCTCGAACTGTCTAAATTAATGATTTTCCTTTGTTGTTACATGTCTCTGTCACTGCATCTATCCATCTTCTTCTGGGTCTTCCTCTTGGTCTTTTTCCATGCATTCTTGAGAAGAACGCCCTTGATGGTGATTGGTGAGGATTCATTCTGACCAGGTGGCCAAACCATTTAAGTTGTTGTTGTTCTATATATTCTTGGCAGGGTTTTGTTCCTACCATTTTTCTTATGGTTTCATTTGGTATTCTATCTCTTCTTGTGTTGTTTGTTACTTTTCTCATGCATCGCATCTCACATGTATTGATCTTTCTTAATTGTGATTTAGAAAGGGTCCATGTTTGACTTTCATAAAACAAAGTTGGTATGAAAATGCTATTTATCATTTGTTGTTTAGCTGGTATAGAAATGTTTGGATGTCTTAGCAATGGTGAAAGCTGGTATGTGACCAGCAAGTCTGCAGTCTGTTTCAGGGTTTCATACAGTTTTTCTACCAAAGTAGTGGGTACAGGCCATTTTTTAGCTAATTTTTGTGTCCTTGAGACAGTCTTGTGGGATATTTTTGCTGTCTGCAAGGTAGAGTGGCACAGACTGGTGGCACCTATCTTGACTTTGGAATGTAAGTAGGCAAGGCGCTTGACAGCAACAGAGCTGGAGGCTGGGACAACGTTTCAGCCAAGTAGGATTTCAGCTGGAACAGTTAAAAAAATATATAAGGATAAACACAGAAATCTAACTACTTGGCGATAATAAGCTAGACTCTCAAAAAAGGAAAATAAGCCTCTTCCCTGTGGTCCAGAGCTTGGTCAGGCACCGACTGGACTTGTAACCACCTCCACATATTTTTAGAACCCTTCCCTTTTACTGTATTTCACACCTATGACTGCCCTGTCAGCCGGCCACATCAGTTTCAGTTTTGTTTTTCACCAACATAAAGCTGTTACCATACCACTTTTCCCTTTTCTTTACAAATTTTCATCATTACTCTTGGTATATAATCTATAATATAATTTTTTATTTTGTTGTCTTTTTTGTTTGTGCTTTGTTACAATTTACTGTTCTTAAAACAGCTCTTAACACTTCGGTTGCCCATATCTTAATCCCATAAGATTTTTTAATTGTAATTTTGTATACAATAATGCAGATCTGTGATCAGAGATTCTTTACATATAATTATTACTTATTATGCTATATGACTATTATTTTAGAAATCGGAGGAACATTCCAACGATGAAGATTTGAACAGTCATGTAATTATCAGTGAAGATATGACAGGACTTGAGAGTGTTGAGCAGCCTGGTCTGTGTGATGAGAAGATACAAATAAAAAATGGTGAGTCTGGTCTTTGTCACTAATGTGAGAAGTAATATGTATACCTTTGTGCATAGACCAGAGATCATCATTCAAAGAGATAGATATTTGCTTGCTTTTTTTCGTTCGCCAGCTTATACCTCTGATGAAGTCCCTACAGACTAGGAACTGAATTTTGTGTGTTAATCCATTTTTCCCTGGCAGCTGTGTGCACAGGGGTCCCTCGCCGCACAGGCATATAACTCAGACTTCGGAGGTACTCATATTTTTTTCCATCGGTGAGTAATTGACGCTTCAAGCCGGGCCTCGCTGCTGAGACCAGGGGTGGTTGCCACAGAGAGAAATCATAAATAAAAATCCCAACTGGTGCAGGCTGGATTTGAACCCACAACCTCTCTGTCTCAAGGCGGCATCTTGCCTCGAGACCAACCCCTACTTGCTTGGTTGTAAACTACCTTCTTTCTGGCTGTGTTGTCCTCTCTTTTCTAACTTGAGGTGTAGAGTTCTACCAAAGTGAGTACCTAAAGTATCTATTTTTTTACTGTTAAGTTTAGTGTTATGTTATACTGTGTTGATAAATCTACCTCGGTGGTTGCTTGGTTAGGAGAAAGGGAGACAAATAATAATAAATAAATATTATTATAGAAGGAAACTTCTGAGGCGATAGATCAGCGAATCATTTCAGAGGTGGAGGTATGTTTACAGCACTCTGAAAAAAATCACAAATAATCAACAATAGAAAAAAAACAAAGAACAATATATGGTCCTAAGCAGGATCGAACCTGTACTCCTTGTCACAGCACCTTGCCATGAGAAACCAAACACTAGAGCACACGGCCAACTCAGCTATCCTAAAAAAAAATAGCTATCATTGGCGATGTCTTTCACACCGATATATTCATGACTAAAGCATAGGGTTATGATCACAACTCGGGAATAAATTGTGTGTCTGTATTTTCCTTTCAAGACAAGTATCTTCTGAATAGGGTAGGGCTGAATACTTGCATTTAGTGTCCTCACTTCCTAATCAGAAAGGTATGATGAGTTCAATTCCCAGAAGTGGTAGATTACTTTTTACACCAACAAGGCTTCAGGGTTCACCCAGCCTGTAAAAATGGGTACCAGAGATTTTTCTGGGAAGTAAAGATGGCAAAGTTCCAGCCGTTCCCTTCTCATTGCATGCCAAAAACTGGTGATGTGTTTCTTCCTAATTTATGGAAATTAGCTCTCTTTTTGCTTTGGCCTCTTTCAGAATGTCTTCATTACTCTTTCTTAGTTTTTCATGGTATTGTCAACATTCTTCTGTAAAACCATATTTCTACAACCTCTTATGATTTTCTTGTCTGTTGTCCTATTGTCCATGCTCAACATAACATTTAAGAACTCTTTTTCTTGTTTCTAATGTGAAAAATGGATTGCCCAGTATCTTCCTCATTTTTTGGAAAGCTCCTTTTGCCTGAGCCATTCTGCATCTCACCTCTCTTGTACATCTACCATCTCACCTCTCTTGTACATCTACCATCTCACCTCTCTTGTACATCTACCATCTCACCTCTGTTGTACATCTACCATCTGAGGTTAACATTGTTCCCAGATATTTAAATATGTGATGTCATACATAGACAGAAAAAAAAACTAGGCCATTTAACCTAGCTCATGACACCAAAATTGACTATTAACATCACAGTTAAATAAAGGATGACTAGATAATAGAATATCATGTTTATATACATATTGTAATCTTCTTTTGCATTTGCCCAATGATTGTTTTTTTTTTAGCTGTTAAATGGGCATATTGCTCACTGTTTTGTCCAACATGCAATTTGTTTTCATTGCTTACTTTGATGGATTAGTTATTCTGTTCCAGACTGCAGTGTAATCAAAACACAAATATACCATTTTGAAAACACCTAAGAAATAAAAGTAATTATTGAGCTAACGCAGAAGTGATGAAGAAGAAGAGGATGATGTAGAAGATAAAGAATGAAATGAAAATTGAAGAAAAAGAAGAGGAGAAAACCAGGAGCGTAACTCTGATTAATTGGCCAATTTTATTTTATGTTCAGCATCTTAAGTCTTCTTTCTTTTTTTTATTCTGACATTCATCAGATGACTACAAAAGAAATGGATAGCCCACTTTGTCATCTACCCTTAAAAGTATGTTAAGTTGTCATAGAGGTACTTTGTCATGGTTTATGTATACTTTTCTGCCCAGCACATAATTTTTTAGTACCGGTTTGCATTCCTTCTTCTATCCCTACTCATTTGGGCATACTAGACTGGTTAGTCTGTTACTATAGGCATTGCAAAGTTATGGAATAGGGTCTGAATGGTTCTTGTTCAGTGATCCTACCACCAGTCATCAGACTCATGAACTTTCATCTATTCTGAGTCACATTTGTAACCAAAATAATCAACAGTTAGTGAGTCATCTATATAGGCTAAGCTGATGGCTTGCGCCAGGATCGGTGAACCAAAACCATCTAGACCCTCCTCCACCTCTCCGCGGTGCCTCTAGTAACAGACTAACTTGTCTAGTCTGGCCAAGCGAGCAGGGATCGAAGAGGGAAGACAACCCGGTACTCAAAAATTGTTGTGCTGAAGTCGGATGTGTTGGGCCGAAAGGCACAAATATAACAGTTATACTGCAAACCACAACACAATGCAGACACGCCCACTTGGCGTCCTTTTCTCTCTCTCTCTGCGATCAATATTCAATCAGAGTAGTATTCCAGACTCTCTCATGAAGTCAGCTGTCTGTTTAAGTGATTCAATTACACCATATAGTTTCTCTTCCAGGGAGGTGGGTGTGGACCACATTGCTCTTCTCAGGTCTGTGTATTGGGGCAATCCTGTAGAACGGCATCCTTTTAAGAGTGGATGATGAAGCGGAATATTCTAGTCTACCAGAATATTCTAGAATACTTTAGTCATTGGGCAAACGCAAGCACATAGGCTAGAACACACTGAATATTGAAAGATCTTTATCCAATTGAACAACGTGAAAGTTTAAAAGATTCTAGATGGCTCAAGAGGATATGATCTACAACAGCTGGACTGAAAGTTGTGACTTATAGCTGACTTGCTCAGA
Organism: Megaustenia siamemsis; assembly: GCA_032433765.1. Taxonomy (NCBI): domain Eukaryota; kingdom Metazoa; phylum Mollusca; class Gastropoda; order Stylommatophora; family Ariophantidae; genus Megaustenia; species Megaustenia siamemsis. The sequence goes on from JAVIAB010000101.1 coordinate 14,594,091, forward strand.
ATCAGATGTTAAAGATCCTACTCTGCCTCTCCTGCATTCTTCATCTTCATTCTTTCAGCTCCATGTGGCGCAAAGGTCTTCAACAAACACTTTCCAAGCCGTTGTTTCTTGCCATTCTTTTAAGATTGTTCCCTTCCTCTTCATCTCTGCTTCCACTTGTCTTCTCCAAGTATATTTTGGTCTCCCTCTTTGTCTCCTCTTATGAGGATTCCAAAAAAGGTTCTGTCGTGTAATACTTTCAATTGACTTCGCTGTGTGTGTTCTATCCAGACCATTGTCTTTAATTATTTCTTTGTCCACTGTTATTTGATTGATACTTTCCCATAATTCTGCATTACTGATTATGTCCTGCCCATTGTGCTTCTGGATAACAGACTAACCAGTCTATCAGGTCTGAGCAGTTTATTATATTTCTGCCTCATATGTTGTCTCAACTTGAAAGTAACAAAGATCAGACACAATGTGAAACATCAATGTGGCTACAGATGGTGGACATTTAGAACAGGTGGAGGAATTTAGATATCTAGGAAGTCTAGTAAATCTCACCACCATAAACAGATGAAATGATAATTGTGTCTTGGATACATGATATAAATTGAATCAGATAAACAGATCAAATGATAATTGTGTCTTGGATACATGATATAAATTGAATCTATTAAACAGATCAAATGATAGTTGTGTCTTGGATACATGATTTAAATTGAATCTAATAAACAGATCAAATGATAATTGAACCAACATCTCCAGGAAGTAGTGCATCTTAACATGCAAGAATCTTAGATATTTTAGTACAATTTTTTATGAACCAATAATTTGGCTTCACATTGTCTCCAGTTTTGTTTACACATTTCAGAACTTGCTGATTGTTATTGTGGCTGTGATGCACATGCTGATGTTAATGAGTTACAAGTAAGCTCTTCAAGTCTACACAACTCACTGATTTTAAGACATGATACCTTCTCTGACTCTGTGATGGAAAACTTTAGAATCTTTGCTGCAGAAGATGATGTCAGATATTTAAAAGATCTACCAGAATTGATTCCAGACATTGAGCAGACCACAGAAGATGAGATAGAGGATTTTAAGATGAGTAGTGAGCCCAAAGAAAATGCTTTGAAAGAAATAGTGGCAGAGAATAAAGATCTTAGTTTGACACAATTAAATGAGCAGAGAGTGAATGAAGAGATAGAATCAATGAAAGTTGTGAAGTGTCATGTAGTAGGAGAGAAACAGTATGTTTGTAGTGTATGGGGTGAAGAATTTTCTCATTGTAGTAAAATGAAGATTCACAAAGGACAACATATGGAAGAGGTACATTACAAATGTGATGTTTGTGGTAAGAAATTTGCTACTTCTGTTAAACTTAATAATCACAAGCACACACATGCACAAGAAAAACCTTTCTTATGTGATTTGTGTGGTTTACGGTTTGTTTATTTTCAGAGGTTGAAAACACATCTGTACACACATATAAGAGAGAAAATTTACAAATGTGATGTTTGTGGTGAAAAATTTTATCAAAATAGTCACTTTAAAAAACACAGACGAAAACATACTGGAGAGAAACCTTACAATTGTGATGTATGTGGCAGGTTGTCTGCTAGATTGGGAGACTTAAAAAGACACTTATTTACACATATTGGTGATAATAGATACAAGTGTGATGTTTGTGGTAAAGGATTTTATTATAGTAGTAATATGAAAGCACACAGAAGAATTCATACAGGAGAATGGCCATACAAATGTGATGTTTGCGGGAAAGGGTTTCATAAGAGTTATACTTTAAGAATGCATAAAATGCTCCATACGGGAGAGGCACCATATAAATGTGATGATTGTGCTAAGGCATTTACATCGGCTTCTGAACTGCTGAGACATAAAAGAATACATACAGGAGAGAAACCTTACAAATGTGATGATTGTGGTAAAAGATTTAATCTTGGTGGTTGCTTGAATAAACACAGACGAATACATACAGGAGAGAAACCTTACAAATGTGATGTTTGTGGTAAAAGATTTAATCACAGTGGCCACTTAAAAATACACCGAAGACTTCATACAGGAGAAAAGCCATACAAATGTGAAGATTGTGGAGAAAGATTCACTCAAAATGATGCGTTGAAAATACATAGAATAATTCATACAGGAGAGAAACCTTACCAATGTGATATTTGTGGTAAAATGTTTCCACTGAATTATTATCTTATTAAGCACAAAAAAGTACATTCAGAAGAGAGGCCTTATAAATGTGATGGTTGTGGTAAATGTTATAAAGTTTCTATTATCCTTCAAAGACACAATAACACACATGCAGGAGATAAACCTTACACATGTGATGTTTGTGGCATCATGTTTACCTTTTATTGTAGCTTGAAAGAACATAAAAGAAGTCATAAAAGAGTGAGGTATAACAAATGTAATGCTTTTAGTCAAATATTTACATCAAATTCTGATCTTCAAAGGCACAAAATAATTCACACAGGAGTGAAGCCTTACAAATGTGATGTTTGTGGGAAAAGATTTGCTCGAATAAATAGTGTGGTAGCACACCGAATAATTCATACAAAAGAGAAACTTTACAAATGTGATGTTTGTGGTAAGGGTATTGCTAATATTAAAATGCTTAAAAATCACCAACAAATACACACAGAGAAGCCTTACAAATGTGATGTTTGTGGAGAAACATTCACTCGAAAGGAAGCTATGAAAAGACATAGAATAATCCATACAGGAGGAATGCCTTACCAATGTGATATTTGTGGCAAAGGATTAGCACTAAATAGTCTGCTAACTAAACACAGAAAAATACATTCAGAAGAGAGACCTTACAAATGTGATGGTTGTGCTAAAGGGTTTAAATGTGTTTATCATATGAACAGACACACAAGAGCAAATACAGGAGAGAAACCTTACATATGTGATATATGTGACACAAAATTCACTTTTAATTGTAGTTTGAGGGCACATAAAGTAATTCATACAGGCATATAAATTAAAGGTGCACTGTTCACCTTAAAAACAGCTAGCATAAAATAGCAGAAGACATTCAAAATGTGTTTATAGTTTTCATAGACCATGAAAAGGCATTTGACAGAGTAATGAGAGAACAACTATGGAGATGCTGACACCCTATGTAAAAGTTTCTGCATCAATAGCAGCTGCACAGTCGGAGCAGCAGTAGTCTGCACAGACGACTTCTGGGATAGAGCAGGGGCACGTACTGTCTCCCCTGTTGTCTTTTACTGAGATGGACTTTCATGTCAACATTTACTTAGTTTCAGGCTACAATAAAAGGTAAACATGAAAACGGGTGGTTGAGCAATTATGGATTTTAATTCGTTTGCAGTGATACCAGGGCCTTCCATAACCGTAATCATAACCTAAGATAGCCAACCTATCAGATGTAACCGTGGATGTAAGGAAATAATGGATTTGGGGACAGTGTAAGGAGAATTAAAAGAACCATAATGTGTTTAGGGAAAGTGACATTCACATGATAGTTATGAGCAGGTTGTTTGGGTTCGTAAAGATAGGGAGATCTCGTGGTTGTGAGGAAGGGTGAGAATCACGGAGGGTTGAATAGACTTAAGGGAAGTGTTAGGTTGAGATATAGACTATGATGTGACAAGATTTCATTGGCTGGGGAAATGAGGTAATTTTTCATTGGTTGAGGCACAAGATACTTGAGGTGGCGCATAGAGTTTCCAAACAAGAAATCACATGTAAGCTAAGAAAGTATGAGGTTGGCCACGCCACTAGGGCTTAGGCCCTTTTAGCAGTAAACAAGCAAATGCTCTTTCATAGTTAGGAGTGGGTAGGATGGAGTTTCAGTCAAGGAGAAGATGACATGAAAACTAAGTAACTAGGAAGACACAGTGATCTAAGTTAGTAGAACCAAGCAAACGCTCTTTCATAGTTAGGAGTGAGTAGGATGGAGTTTCAGTCAAGGAGAAGATGACATGAAAACTAAGTAAATAGTAAGATACAGTGATCTAAGTTAGTAGAACCGAGCCAATGTTCTTTTAGTAAGAAGTGTACAAGATGGACATTTTGTTTAAGAGGTTGAATGTAGTAGGAGAGCAAGTGAGATTGAATACTTTAGTATAGGAAGCTGGATATTTGTAATCATACCGTAGAGTGACAGAGAGAAGTGATTCAACATATGATGAGAGAGCCCTGAGATTGATTACAAGAGTCTGAGGTAACTCTTATTTCCTTAGCATTTACTTTTATACTAGAACTGTGATGCCATGCCTCTGATATTGATGCACCTCTGTTTATTGGATTATGTAAATAAAGTATTACTATTCTTTTAGCAGTTGTCGCAGTTTCCTCATATTCCAAGTCCGGCTTGTTGCAGGAGCTACTGAGTTAAGTGCTCTGTGCACACCGTGAGCTGTGTCTCATCCGTTTTGATCATGTTTCAATATTCCAATGTTCATCAATGAATGATGATATTGTATGACAGGGAACAGTTGGCTGTGTTCACTTTCTGTGCGGTTTCACCTTATGTCTTTTGGTGTGTGCTGAGACTGCTACGATGGGGACTACAGTTACCTTTCTTTGTTTTTGAAATGTGATATTAATTCGGATGATTACGCTGGCACGGGCGGTTGAGCAATTATGGATTTTAATTCATTTGCAGTGATACCGGGGCTTTCCATAACCAAATATGCCCCAAGACATAACTTTGTACACAGAGACAGAGAAGGTTAACGAGCATCTATTTGCTGATGATTGCACACTGATATCTGGAAAAATAGGAGCTGTGATGGCTCAGTGGTTAGTGAACTGGACTACAAAGGACAAGAGTTAGGGATTGATCCCAACCGACGACTTCCAGGTTCACCCAGTTTTTAATGGGTACCGGATTTTTTTCTGGTAAAGTAAAGTGGCACGGGCGTAATACCAACCACATCACCCCAAAAATCATGTGCCGAAGGTCTGTAAAATGTATGATCGTAGCTCACACCATATTCCCTATACGCCACTTGGCGTGACGGGGGTACTTGACTTTTTTTTTTTTTTTTAACCTGGAAAAATTGAAGACCTACAACACTTGCTTGCTTGTGTTGGCCCTTCTACTAAAGGAGTACACCTCTTCATCATCCACCCTTAAAAGGACATTAAGTGGGTGTGTCTGTGTTGTGGTTTGCAGTATAACTGATATTTGCGCCTTTTGGCCCAATACATCCGACTTCAGCATGATATTTTTGAGTAACGGGTTGTCTTCCCTCTTTCCCTACTCGCTTGGCCAGACTAGATAGGTTAGTCTGTTACTTGAGGCACCACGGAGAGGTGAAGCAGGGTGTGGATGGTTCTGGTTCACCGATCCTGGCAAAAGCCAAACCAATATTTGGAGAACACAATGGTGCTGATACAGGCAGAACATTTTTCATCATGTCAAGACATCCAATGAGTGACCGATTCGTGCATTGAGACGGCTCAAGAGAAGCAGTTTTATCCACCAAGCCAAGCCAATTTATAGACAAACACCAGACATACCAAGAGTTGTCAGCCCCCTACTGCCCATACCAGAACAGACCCCCTGGACTGAGGAATCCAGAATGATAATATAGATATGGACAGAAGTGAGAGGAATACTTAACAAGGAGAAACAGAATAGTCTACAGCACATAACAACCACTTTCAGGTTCTCGGATGAAGAATACCCAGAAGATCTATGGATTTGTGTGTACACAGATGGATCTATCTATCTATCTTTCGTTCGCCTGAAGTATTGTCTATATCTGCAATGTCGTTTCCTGTATAAATTTTACTGTCACAGATGGATCAGCACAGAATGCAGTAAAGAATGGGGGCGGGGGGGGGGGGGGGGGGGGGGGGGGCCATACATAGAGTACACAAATAACACTAGGGATATGGATAAAATAGCAACAGGGAAATATTGTCACAATTATGATGCAGAAATCCAAGCAATAAAGTTGGCAAAAGAAAATCTGCTGAACAGTAATCGTAGCTCATAGCCTGTAGTGTTTTTGACAGATGCAAGATCAGTACTCCAGGCACTACAATCCAGAAAATTACCACATCTGCAGACCTTATTGACTGAACTCTGCAAGCACCACAGGGTTGCCCTGCAGTGGATCCCATCTCACTGTGGAATACAAGGAAACAAGAGATCAGCTGCCAAAGGAAGGCGCAACAGGAACACAGCCAGATGCACCGGTTACATACCATAAAAAGAAACAGATAATCAAATTAATCAGAAGACCACAAGCCCAAATCAGGATGCCTTTCATAATATGAATAGATGGGAACACTTTATCTTTATACGCCTCAGAACATGGCACAATTGACTCCACAGCCATATGTATACAAAATTCAAGATCGGCACTTCAATTACATGTACATGTGTACAGGCGCCCCAGACTCCTGAATACATACAACAAGACTGTACTGAATATAGTAGACTGAGGAAAATCTATTGGCCAATATATACAACACTACAGACAGAACTATATGGGCCACTGCCCAAAAAGACAGTAAAATTTATACAGGAAACGAAATTAAAGATAAAAACTATAATTCAGGTGAACGAAAGATAAATAGATTTATAATATAACCAAGGCACCAATAATATAACCAAAACACGGATGATATCCTAGGCACCGATTATATAACCAAAGCAGAAATGGAATATTGTTGGAGAATTTTTATTAGAAAGAATAACAAAGCTATTAAGTAACATTTTCATAGGCGGATGAATGTTCTACTGAAATATGTACTAACAGTTCTAGCAACAACAACAACAACAACAAAAGGCACCAAAGAATCTGAGGATCATAGTCAATTTAATCTTATGAATTCATCATCATCATTGAGTGCAATCTCTGCTTCGAAGGTTGGCTACCATGGAGTGCCATTTTGCTCTGTCTCTTGCTTTGATGGTCCATCTTTTGATGTTACTCGTCCATGTTAGTCTTGGTCTGCCTCTTTTACCCCGTATTTTCCCTTCCAGTATTACTTTTAGTAGGCTGTTGTGTCTTTTAATATGCCCCAAAAATTCCATTTGTCTTGTTCTAATTGTGTTTAGTAGTTCTCTTTTAATTTTTAGTTGTTTTAACACTGCATCATTTGTTCTTTTCTTTCCATCCAATTCTACCTATTCCTTTAGAAATCCACCTTTCAATGGCTTAAATTTTCTGTACTGTTTTCTTGTCTAATGTCCATCTGCACCAAATCTTATGAATTACGTGACCAAAATACTTGGAAAAATATAGCACGCTAAGAGAGATAAACAAAGTCGATTCAGATGTTTGGAGCAAAAGCACCTGCCAGTAACAGAGATAAATGCGACCAACAACTTACAGCTTGTGCCAAGATAGGCGAACTACAACTACCCAGATCCAACATCACACATTCGTGATGCCCCTGGAAACAGACTAACCGATCTGACCAAGCGTGCAGGGATTGAGAGGAAAGGTAATCTGATACTCAAAACGGTGTGCTGAAGCTGGATGTATTGGGTCGAAATGTAGAAATAGTATAACTTTGTTAAACAGCACTTCTAATTCTGTTTAATTTAGTCGACAGTTCATTCTCATTGCATATAGAGCAAGTCCATAAGTGCTCAGATCTTCTCTGAAGCATATCAACTGGGTGGACTGGTTGGTCTCGAGGTTGTGGGTTCAAATCCCGGTTAGTTGGGATTTTTATTTATGATTTCTCTCTGTGGCAACCACTCCTGATCTCAGCAGCGAGGCCTGGCTTGAAACGTCAATTACTCATTGACGGAGTACCTCTGAAGTTGGAGTTATCTGCCTGTGCGGCGAGGGACCCCTGTGCACACCGCTGCCAAGGAAAAATAGATTAACACGCAACATTCAGTTCCTAGTCTCTAGGGACTTCATCAGAGGTAAAAAAAGCAGGCGAACAAAAAAAGAAAGTATATCAACGTGCAACGACAAACACCATCAATATTGTGTTAGTTGACAGGTCTTCTTTGACTTCCTGGATAGCGTTCCTGTCAGGCATCTCCCACCATGTCCTAATATTCGTGTTGTCTGCTCAGGGTTGCAGATTCAGTCATTTCTTAAAGCTGTTTTTTTTCTCATCCAGAGTAAGAGCATTCAGATCAAAATGTCTGACCACTGCACTCAATATCAGCCAAACCACCTGTCAGCACGTTCATTAACTCAATACAGTCAATAATGGTTAAAATCTGAACAATCAATAATATATCTTCAAAATGATCTTGACATCGTGTCACCACACTTCACGAAAATCTGTCTCTCATACATAGCTGAGTGACTGAGCTTGACTAAGCTATTACTAACGAGAGAGAGAGAGAGATTTCTCTGCGTCTTAGCTTTTTCTATTTCTCCCTAATTGCAATTCCAAGCTCCTTTGCGCATCCACTCAAATTTCGCCCCATTTAAATTCCTTTGTCTCCTATTTGCTAAAACAATACGTCACAGCATTTTTCCCCCCTGAAACCTTCCAGGTTGCTCTCCTTGAACTTTTGACTTTGGACACATTCATGGATCTATTTTTTAAGATGATCTAGCTCTGCCCTCGCCTTGTACCTTGATCCCCTCGCCCATAGACACTCTAGCCGGTATACTATTACACACAGGACTAAAATGTCCTTGACTTCCTTCTTATAAAGTCCTAGAGGATACCAGCTTTTTAAACACACATTCAAACAACTGGGTTTTTGCAGGTCTAGATTCTGAGGACATGAGCTCAAATGATTTTTCATCCCAGCCAATATTCACTCAGATTTTCAATCTAGAAAGTTCATCATCGGGTGCCATTTCCGCAATGAAGGTTGGCTATCATGGAGCGCCATTCTGCTCTGTCTCTTGCTTTGATGGTGCAGGTCGCATAGGCGACTTGTCCATATTAGTCTTGGTCTGCCTTTTTTACCTTGTATTTTCCCTCCAAGATTACTTTTAGTAAGCTGTTGTGTCTTTTAACATGGCCCAAAGTCGCATTGGTATTGTTCTAATAGTGTTTAGTAGTTCTCTTTTTTTTTAGTTGTTTTAAAACTTCATCATTTGTTTTCTTTTCTTTCCATCCAATTCTACCTATTCTTCTATAAATCCACATTTCAAAGGCTTCAATTTTCTGTTCTGTTTTCTTGTCTAATGTCCATGCATATACAGAAACATGGACATTAGACAAGAAAACAGAACAGAAAATATAGCCTATAGCGGAATTCAAACCTAGGACCTTCTTATCCGGATGCTGACTTTTTATCTCTAAGACCAAAAAAATGTAAAAACTCTCATCATCATGTGCCATACCGGTTGGCGTAGGTGATCATGTCCCTCCACAATCTTCTATCTACAGTGCATCGTATCAGTTCTGTTTTCCATGCCAGGACACCAAGCTATGCAGTATTTTCTCTCTTTGTCGTCCGCGATCTCCCTTTCCTTTTATTTTGCCAGTTGCAACCAAGTATTCCAACTTCCTCTTCTCATGATGTGCCCGAAAAATGTTGATTGTTTCTTTCTGATGTTTTTTAGGAGTTCCCTTTTTGTGTTGGCCTCTCTGAGAACTTCCGCATTGGTGTTCTTAGCTGTCCAGGGAACTTTCAACATTCTTCAGATATTTTCTACATAAAAAATCTCAACAATAAAAAATGAGAGCACCACTGAAGTTGGAGAATGTCTGCCTGTATGGTTTGAATTGTGTTTAGTAGTTCTCTGTTCATTTTTAGTTGATCTAGAAAGTTACGATGAGAAAACTCCACAGCACAAACAATTTGAAAAGAAAAATCATAACCTTTGTATACGTGGATGTATCTACCTCTGTGTTTGTTGAAAGTGAAAAGTTCATGAATTAAACATCACATTTGTAATCTTTCTCTCTTGATTGTCCTTTTTTCCCCCCAGGTTATCATGTAAAGTGAACCTTTAATCAATAGTTAGGTTTTTAATTTATATGCATTTTTACATGCTTCTTAATATTATTTTTGGTAGTGAATCTTTCACCACATAAATCACACATATACTGTTTCCTGTATGCACTTTTATGTGTATGTGTTTTTAAAGCTCTCTTTAGTGGTGAATTATTATTCACATACATCAGATTGAAAAAACATACCTCCTGTGTGCACTTGTGTTTTTTTATTCCACTTATGGCAATGAATCTTTTACCACACACATCACACTGGTGGGGTTTCTCTCCTGTATGTATTCTAATGTGTTTAGTGAGATCACCATTTCTTGAAAATCTTTTACCACAAACATCACATATATAATGTCTCTCTCCTGTATGAGTTAATTTATGTGTCTTCAAGGCACCATTTGTAGAAAATCTATTTCCACACACATCACATTGGTAAGGTCTCTCTCCTGTATGAGTTCTTTTGTGTCTTTGAAGGTCAGCAGCCGATATAAATGCTTTATCACAATTTTCACATTTGTAAGGTTTCTCCTTTGAAAGCATTTTCTCACGTTTAATAATTTGACTATTAACTTCTATCTCCCCAGTATGCTTTATTTTGTGTTTTTGAAGGTACAAATATTTTATAAATCCTTTACCACCTCCCGTGTGACTTTTTTCATGTGCTTTCATACTACAATATAAAGTGAATGTTGAGTCACACACATCACATGTGTAAGGTTGTTCTCTTGCACGTGCTCTTTTATGTCTTTGGACATGAAAAGCATATTTAAATCCTTTACCACAACCATCACATTTATAAGGTCTCTCTTTTGAATGTGCTCTTTTGTGTTTAACAAGAGAATAACTTATTGGAAAAACTTTACCACAAATATCACATTGGTAAGTTTTCTCTCCTGGATGAACTGCTCTGTGTACTCTCAAATGATCCTTTAGCATGAATCTTTCACCACAGATATCACACTGATAAGGTTTTTCTCCTGTATGTGTTCTTCTGTGTATATTCAAGAACCAGTGCGATTAAACCCTTTCCCACAAAAATCACATTTGTAAGGTTTTTCTCCTGTATGTATTTGTATGTGATTTTTAAGTGTTCGATAATTAGCTAATTCTTTACCACAAACATCACATTTATATGGTTTCTCTCTTGTATGTATTTTTTTATGCTCTAACATACCATGTATTCGAATGAATCTTTTCTCACAAACATCACATTTGTATGGTTTCTCTCCTGTATGGATTTTTTTATGCTCTACCATAACATGTCTTTGAGCGAATCTTTTCTCACAAACATCACATTTGTATGGTTTCTCTCCTGTATGGATTTTTTTATGCTCTAACATACCATGTATTCGAATGAATCTTTTCTCACAAACATCACATTTGTATGGTTTCACACTGTATGTATTACGTCTGTGATTTTAAGTGTTCGATAATCAGCAATTCTTTATCACAAACATCACATTTATATGGTTTCTCTCCTGTATGGATTTTTTTTTAATGCTGTATCATACCACCTATTCAGCAAATCTTTTCTCACAAACATCACATTTATATGGTTTCTCTCCTGTATGGATTCTTATATGCACCTTTACGTTACTAGCATGATTAAATCCTAAACCACACATATCACATTTGTAAGGTTTTACTTCAGTGTGTATTTGTTTGTAAGATCTTAGCCCAGGAGAAGAAGCAAATTCCTTTCCACAAACATCACTTTTGTTACCCACCTTTACAGTATGCTGTCTGTGAATCTTCCTTTTATGAGAATGTGAAAATCCAATTCTATTACACGCACATATTCTGTGAATCCTTGACGTACAACTATTCTGATACTCTCTGTTACCATCGCTGGTTTTTGTATCTTCCTTCCTGTGAGTGTTCTTTCTTGACAATGAAATCTACAATTACATCTTTTACCACACAGATCACATTTGTCTAAATTCTTAGACCCTTCACTCCTCACACCACGTTGAGCATCTTTCTTAGAAATAGAGAGTTCATTTTCTGAGAAATTTGTGTTGCAAAATTTACTACTTAAAGTCAACTTGTCGTTCATAGAAATCTTAGACATGATGTCTACAACCATTACACAACACTTTCTGATATTCACAGACTCTCTTACTCTTAATTCACTTTCCCTTGCTCTTTTAATGAGAAACTACTAAGATCTGTTTTATTGTTGACTATTGTCTCAGCTATGCTTTCTTTTGGTTCACAACTCATCTCAAAATCCTGTGTCGTTTCTTTGATCTGCTTAATATTTGGAATCAATTCCATTAGATTGTTACAATATTTCATGTCATCTTCAGTACCATTGACTGTACTGTGTTCTGGTGCAGCCTCAGAAAGAGCATCATTTCTAATAGGCCAAAAGTTATTTAGATCTAAGGAACCTTCTTTATCTTTTCATCATCATATTTGTTAATGCATCTCAATAAGCAGGCATCGGGTTCTGAAATATAAAAACAAAAAAAGATTAAAACTGCATCCTGTATTACAAAAAGTGTTTGTGATGTTTATTCCCTATATACAACTTCGCTCACTTGGGAGGGGAGACAATGCTCTGTGCAGAACAGACCCCTTCAGCCCCCGGTGACTCCGTATGTATAAAAAAAAGAGCAGTGAAATTTACAATGGTAAGGTGTCTAATTCAGCCTTAAATGGGTACCGGGTTTTTTTTTCTGGGAAAAATGGCGCATGCGTAATACAACCACATTACCCTGAAAATCATGTGCTGAAGGTCTTAAAATTTATGGTCACTAACACCATATTCCCTAAACGCCATGAAGAACATACTAACATCAAAACAGGACTAAATGTTAACAAAAATAAAACCAGGGCTAAAACTAAGAATAGCAAAATGTTATGTCTTCTCAACATTCCTATATGGTGCAGAAACATGGACATTAGACAAGAAAACAGAACAGAGAATTGAAGCCTTTGAAATGTGGATATATAGAAAAATAGAATTGGATGGAAGGAAAAGAAAACGATGAAATCTTAAAACAACTAAAATGAAAAGATAAATACTAAGCACAATTCAAACAAGATAAATGCGATTTTTGAGCATGTTAAAAGATACAACAGCCTACTAAATGTAATCCTGGAGGGGAAAATACAAGGTAATAGAGGCAGAGGCAGACCAAGACTAACATGGACGAGTAACATCAAAAGATGGACATATCAGCCTATGACAACCTGCACCATCAAAGCAAGAGATAGAGCAGAATGACGCTCCATGGTAGCCAACCTTCATTGCAGAGAAGACACTCGATAATGATGATGAAACGCTTTATTACAAAGAGTCCAACGTGACACTTTTGTAACACATAAAAATGTCCTGTGGTTTAGATATTCCTGCTCGGGTAACTATGTAAACTAACATTTCAGTTCTGGTACTGCCTCACACTGCACTCCAGAACCTGCTAGGTCTCTAAGTTCTGTGATCTGACTAGTCTCTGAGACATTCAGTCTAACTGGTACTGCCTCACACTACACTCCAGAACCAGCTAGGTCTCTAAGTTCTGTGATCTGACTAGTCTCTGAGACATTCAGTCTAACTGGTACAGCCTCACACTGCACTCCAGAACCAGCTAGGTCTCTAAGTTCTGTGATCTGACTAGTCTCTGAGACATTCAGTCTACTGGTACTGCCTCACACTGCACTCCAGAACCAGCTAGGTCTCTAAGTTCTGTGATCTGACTAGTCTCTGAGACATTCAGTCTAACTGGTACAGCCTCACACTACACTCCAGAACCAGCTAGGTCTCTAAGTTCTGTGATCTGACTAGTCTCTGAGACATTCAGTCTAACTGGTACAGCCTCACACTACACTCCAGAACCTGCTAGGTCTCTAAGTTCTGTGATCTGACTAGTCTCTGAGACATTCAGTCTAACTGGTACTGCCTCACACTGCACTCCAGAACCAGCTAGGTCTCTAAGTTCTGTGATCTGACTAGTCTCTGAGACATTCAGTCTAACTGGTACAGCCTCACACTACACTCCAGAACCAGCTAGGTCTCTAAGTCTGTGATCTGACTAGTCTCTGAGACATTCAGTCTAACTGGTACAGCCTCACACTACACTCCAGAACCAGCTAGGTCTCTAAGTTCTGTGATCTGACTAGTCTCTGAGACATTCAGTCTAACTGGTACAGCCTCACACTACACTCCAGAACCTGCTAGGTCTCTAAGTTCTGTGATCTGACTAGTCTCTGAGACATTCAGTCTAACTGGTACAGCCTCAAACTACACTCCAGAACCAGCTAGGTCTCTAAGTTCTGTGATCTGACTAGTCTCTGAGACATTCAGTCTAACTGGTACTATTTACATAGACTATGTTATTTCTACCACTGTAGTTTTTTCCAAGATTCTTTCTCTAATCTCCAAATCTTCCCAAAGTTGGAACATTCCAACTACTGGTGCTAATTATCACAGAGATTGTGCTCATGTTCTAACCTAAGTTGAAACATTCCACCTACTGGTGCTAATTATCACAGAGATTGTGCTCATGTTCTAACCTAAGTTGAAACATTCCACCTACTGGTGCTAATTATCACAGAGATTGTGCTCATGTTCTAACCTAAGTTGAAACATTCCACCTACTGGTGCTAATTGTCACAGTGATTGTGCTCATGTTCTAACCTAAGTTGAAACATTCCACCTACTGGTGCTAATTGTCACAGAGATTGTGCTCATGTTCTAACCTAAGTTGAAACATTCCACCTACTGGTGCTAATTGTCACAGAGATTGTGCTCATGTTCTAACCTAAGTTGAAACATTCCACCTACTGGTGATAATTATCACAGAGATTGTGCTCACGGTTCTAACCTAAGTTTGAACATTTCGCCTACTGGTGCTAATTATCACAGAGATAGTGCTCACGGTTCTAACCTAAGTTTGAACATTTCACCTACTGGCACTAACTATCTACGGAGCATGTGCTCCCTGCTGACCAGTGGGCCTTATGCCCTCACGGCGTAGCCTCTCTGCTGACAAGTTAGTTCTATGTCTGATCGCTTATCTCGGACCCTCTACAGTCCCTTTGTATCTCCCCTTTCAACCAATCAACAGCTACTTCCTTAATTTCCCATCCAATGGGTTTTCTTCACGTCATCATACCTTTCTTACTTTGACCGTAACCCCCACTTCTTTACACATCCGGTGTTTGTCACACTCTCTCCCGACCATTCCCACACCCTTCCTTTCGTTGCATTCTTACATTCACTGCTACACAATTATCTATCTATTCTATTGACCTTTCGAGCCGTAACCGGCCCATAGGGCGTAGACCAAGATACACCTTCTCCTATATGAATTTTTGTTCTAGCAGTTTTCTTTTAAAGATATTTTATCAAATCTCGCCATCTGTCTCTGTTCTGTGCAAGCAGTTCTATCTCATTGAGGGAGCCGATTCCTGCTGCTCTTGCCTCTCTCATCAATGTTCTTCTCAGTGTCTCCCTGGGTCTTCCTCTTTTTCTTTTACCTGTTGTTTCCCATATGAGGGCTTGCTTTGCTATTCGATTATTATCTCTTCTCATCACATGTCCAACGTATGACCATCGTCTTTTCTTTATTACTGAAGATATTAGTGGTTGATTGGCGATTTCTCTAATTTCCTCGTTTGTTTTGAATTCGTTCCATTCTATACCAAGTATTTTCCTTAGACATTTATTTTCGAATGCGTTCAACTTTGTTTCTATATCTCTTGTTGTTTTCCAGCTTTCACACGCATATGTAAGGGTTGATAGTACATTTGATTTGAATAGCCTAAGTTTTGTGTTTGTGCTAATGAGTTTTGATTTCCACAACTTTTCAAGGCTTCTGAAAGACATTGCTGCTTTAGCCAGTCTGATTCTAATTTCTTTGCTCGTATCCCCTTCTCGATCAATGTGACTTCCAAGATAGATGAAGTGATCGATCTCTTCTACTGGTTTGTTTTCCATGTATATTTTGTCACTTGTTGGAATTAAACTTTTCATGACTTTAGTCTTTTCATGATTGACCTCAAGCCCAATTTTGCTGGCTATTGATGATAGTTCATTTGTGTTTTCCTGCATCGTTTTTATCTGATTGCTGATGAGAACTATGTCATCAGCAAAGTCGAGGTCCTCCAAATGGTCTCCTTGTATCCATTCGATGCCTTTATTACCAGTGCAGCATTTCTTCATTATGAAGTCCATAACAATTCCAAATAACAAGGGCGATAAAATACATCCTTGTTTAATGTATCAGGTCTACGTTTCATTAACAACATCGTTTTTACGATAGCGGCTTGTTAAACCTCTGATCAACGGTTCTATACCAAGCCGGAGAAAAATAATTCCTCCATGTTGGAAACAACCGGAAACGGATAAAAAACACAATTATCTATCTATCTCTATCTATTGACCTTTCGAGCCGTAACCGGCCCATAGGGCGTAGACCAAGATACACCTTCTCCTATATGAATTTTTGTTCTAGCAGTTTTCTTTTAAAGATATTTTATCAAATCTCGCCATCTGTCTCTGTTCTGTGCAAGCAGTTCTATCTCATTGAGGGAGCCGATTCCTGCTGCTCTTGCCTCTCTCATCAATGTTCTTCTCAGTGTCTCCCTGGGTCTTCCTCTTTTTCTTTTACCTGTTGTTTCCCATATGAGGGCTTGCTTTGCTATTCGATTATTATCTCTTCTCATCACATGTCCAACGTATGACCATCGTCTTTTCTTTATTACTGAAGATATTAGTGGTTGATTGGCGATTTCTCTAATTTCCTCGTTTGTTTTGAATTCGTTCCATTCTATACCAAGTATTTTCCTTAGACATTTATTTTCGAATGCGTTCAACTTTGTTTCTATATCTCTTGTTGTTTTCCAGCTTTCACACGCATATGTAAGGGTTGATAGTACATTTGATTTGAATAGCCTAAGTTTTGTGTTTGTGCTAATGAGTTTTGATTTCCACAACTTTTCAAGGCTTCTGAAAGACATTGCTGCTTTAGCCAGTCTGATTCTAATTTCTTTGCTCGTATCCCCTTCTCGATCAATGTGACTTCCAAGATAGATGAAGTGATCGATCTCTTCTACTGGTTTGTTTTCCATGTATATTTTGTCACTTGTTGGAATTAAACTTTTCATGACTTTAGTCTTTTCATGATTGACCTCAAGCCCAATTTTGCTGGCTATTGATGATAGTTCATTTGTGTTTTCCTGCATCGTTTTTATCTGATTGCTGATGAGAACTATGTCATCAGCAAAGTCGAGGTCCTCCAAATGGTCTCCTTGTATCCATTCGATGCCTTTATTACCAGTGCAGCATTTCTTCATTATGAAGTCCATAACAATTCCAAATAACAAGGGCGATAAAATACATCCTTGTTTAACCCCAGTTTCTATTGGGAAACATTCGCTCAGTCCTTCCTCTGTTCGAACTGCACATGTGTAACCATCATACATGTCTTTGATAATATTTATGATTTTTGATGGTAAGCCATATTGCTTCAGAATTTTCCACAAAGAATCTCTATGAATACTATCAAATGCTTTTTTGAAGTCGATGAAGTTAAGTACAAAAGGTTTTTGCTTTTCAATGTGTTCCTCCAATATAAGTCGTAGAGTGAAAATGTGGTCAAGACAGCTTCTCCCTTTTCTAAACCCAGCCTGTTCTTCACGCATTACTGTATCTATTGAATCCTTTATTCTATTTAGGATGATTTTACAGAATAATTTTGAGGCAACTGACAAAAGTGTCACGCCTCTCCAATTGTTACAATCTCTAAGATTGCCCTTTTTTGGGATCTTAACAATGATTCCTTTTTTCCATTTATGAGGCGTCTTCTCTGTTTTCCAAATGATGTTGAACATTTTTTGGAGATGTATTAAATTATGGCTATCAATTGCCTTGAGGATCTCAGCTGTTAACTTATCCTCTCCAGCAGCCTTGTTATTGGTCATTAGCTTTAAGGTGGTTTCTATTTCACTCAAGGTGAAGTCATCTAAATTTACATCTAATTCTGCTGCTGGTGTTTCAGCTTCAAAATCTATTAAACTGTGAGGTAGTGGACGGTTAAGAATTTCTTTGAAGTGTTCCGCCCAACGGGCTTTTATGTCTGCGCTTGTTGTTAGCATTAATCCAGATTTGTCTAGAATTGGTGTTCCACTGGATGTAAAAAAATAAATAAAACAATATATTTTGTAATAGTACTCACCACCTTAGTTTGTTGCTCTACTTTTATCATTAAATCTGCCAGGAATGGAATCTGTGGTTTAACACTTGGTTTAGGCTGGAGACAGAAGAAGTGAAAAACTATATTGAATAAAATATTCTAGGCTGCAGTATTTTGTTTAGCCCTAGGAGGATAACATAAACAAAGAAATCAAACTAAATATTCACAATCTTTTACCATTTTTCACATGGTAAGGTCTGCAGGCCTATTATTAGGAATAACAAGACAACTTATCTGACAAGGGCTGTCATGGAACTGACAGAGAAAAAGAAAATAAAGAAGACAGAAGAATACATGGAGAAGAGAAGTTATGGAAACCCTCAAGAATTATTATATTGGCCTAAACTGGAAGAAGTATAGAAAATGTCAAAGAAGAAGAGGTGGAAGAGACCATGCCCATGGCCTATGCACAAATAAAGTAGAAAGGGTCAACAGGGTTTTCATTGGTGGATCAGAGTTAGATGAGAGATTGATAAAATATCATAAAACTAGCAAGTATCTAATTATCCTATACCATAAAAATAAAGGAGCACAGCATAACATATAATAAATGTAAACAAATACCTCATCATTTATTTCTGTTGTTTCTACTTCTTCAAGTTCTTGCTTGATTGTCCCACTGTAGGCAACTTTATCTTCCATGTTCTTCTCAATGCCTTTCCTATTTATCCCTCTTATCTAAATGACCATGCAAAGGAAATAATTCAAAACAACTAATTAGGAACAATTTTAGATATCACAACAACTGGACATGCTAGTCTGTAAAACTAGAGTCCAGGAGAGACAACCTCTACTACAAACAACTGCTACTGTAAGACTAGTGTCAAGATGAGACAACTATTACTACAAACACTATTTGATGGTGCAGATTATCATAGGCCAGACTGACTTGTCCATCTTTTGATGTTACTTGTCCATGTTAGTCTTGGTCTCCCTCTGCCTGTATTACCTTGTATTTTCCCTTCCAAGATTACTTTTTGTAGGCTGTTATGTATTTTAACCATGCCCCCCCCCCAAAAAAAAAAAAAAAAACTCAGTTGTCTTGTTCTAATTGTGTTTAGTAGTTATCTTTTAATTTTTATTTGCTGTTTTAAAACTTCATCATTGTTTTCTTTTCTTTCCACCCAGTTCTACCTATTCTTTTGTAAATCCACATTTCAAAGGCTTCAATTTTCTGTTCTGTTTTCTTGTCGTTTGTTTTTATTTTAATTTCTACTGTGATCAAATTTGAAATCACAAAATGAATGAATTTTACAATTTATTTATTCCAGATGCTTAAAAGAAGTGGACCTTCGAACATACTTCGCTGCTAATGTAACTCACAAACTGTAATAATGAAATGTAGCAACAGTAATAAAATTAACTAGTAAAAAGACGTAAAATGTAATAAATTAACAAGTAAAACGACGTAAAATAATACATATCATACGGTAAGTAAAATGTTATAAAATTAAAAAGTAATTTTAGTAAATAAGAACTAAAATAAATGTTGTAAAGTTTAAAAGTAATAAATAATTATTTTATTGTAAACTTTAGAAATCCAAAAGTTATTTAACTTTAAATAAAAAGAATGATATATTATTACTGAATTATATACAGCAGAATGTAATAAATAAAACAATGTTCTCATAGAAGATTAACTAGTTCGGAGACCAGCAGAGAAAACAAGATTCGAACGTGTTAGTCTGATTTGCCAACTTGGCTTTTTCTAAGCCAGATTTAAGAAATATGGCTTTTTTTTTAACGGTGGTTGTTTTTTTTTTAAATTTTTATTGTTTTTTTGTTTTTTGGCCAAACAAAGGGAAATCTGGGGAAACTAAAATTCGACCTAATCCGAAATTTTCCAACTTCAAACTTTTCAGACCTTCCAAGTGTCCGTCTGTCCACACAGATGATGAAACTAAATCCCCTTACTAGGGCATATTGTGTAAACTGAAATCGACGAGACGTGTCGGCTTGTTGATATCGGTTGGTAATCTATTTGGTAACACAAGACGAGATAGAATACCAAATGAAACCATAAGAAAAATGGTAGGAGCAAAACCCTGCCAAGAATATATAGAACAACAGCTTAAATGGTTTGGCCACCTGGTCAGAATGAATCCTCACCAATCACCATCAAGGACGTTCTTCTCAAGAATGCATGGAAAAAGACCAAGCAGAAGATGGATAGATGCAGTGACAGAGACATGTAACAACAAAGGAAAATCACTAATTCAGACAGTTCGAGAACGACAAATGATATAACCACGATACCTTTTAGGTATCAATGAAAAGAGAAAAGAAGAAACTATTTGGTTCCTATTGTTGGTAAATAGTTGGTAAAATACGGTGACCAGGCGTCCCAGTTTGCCCGGGACATGTCCCGGAATTGAATCAGCCGTCCCGGCGTCCCCGAAAGGTTGGGTTTTGTCCCAGGTTGTGACCAGCCGTCCCATTTTGCCCGGGACATGTCCCGGAATCAGCCGTCCCCGAAAGGTTCGGTAACGTTTTCCGACGAACTGTGTACTTTTCCCGTACTAGATCCGTGCTGATAGCTTTGCGCGCATTTTATCAAGCGGTCCCGCAATTTGCCCGCAAATCGAGTCGGCAAGAAGAGGAAAATGTCGGAAATTTATTTTTTTTTTCAGCAAAGAGTTCGCACTAGATAGACACTAGATTTGTGAATATTCATTCATTGTTGGTTGTTTGTTTAAAAAATGTTTATTTAAATTATTACTAACCAATTTTAATTTTAATTGAAAAGACTGAAACAGTTTATTTTATAACTTACTATTTTTTTAACTTTAACTATTATAAGAATTAGATACGTATTGCTGTACACATGCAGTATGTAGGCTATACATTACATTGTAGATGTTTGCCTCTGCCTCTTCCTTACACTTACAACTGAATTTTACTTTGTTTCTCTTCACAGCTTAGACTGTGACTCAATGTGAGTGAGTGGTCCACTTCTTTTCTATCACTGACACTGTGCATGATGCCAAAAAGAACCTGCAAATTTAATGAGACTTTACAGAAAAAATATCCTTTCATTAAACGCACAACTAGTGAATCTGACGTACTGTGCAACATATGTCGTGCAGAATTTTCTGTAGCACATAATGGCGCGACAGATATTTCAAACCACTTGAGTACAGGCAGGCACACTAGAACAGTTGGTGCAAGTGCGTCTTCAAAAAGTCTTACAGAGTTCTACGCAAATGCAAGTTGTGGAACAAAAGAAAAGCAGTTAGCTGCTGCGGAAGGTACTTTGGCATACCACACAGTCAGTCACAACCATAGCTTCCGTTCGATGGACTGCACCTCCAAGCTGATCCAAAAAATGTTTGAAGCAAAGTTTACTTGCTCAAGAACCAAGGCAGAAGCAATTGTTGTGAAAGTTCTCTCGCCACTTGCAATGAAGCATTTGAAAGATGACCTGGAAAATGACTTTGTGTCTATGTTCATTGATGCATCTAATCATAAGGAGGTGAAATTATTTCCAATACTTGTCCGCTATTTTTTGCCATCATCAGGAATTCAAGTAAAACTACTTGAATTTAAAGATTTACCCGGAGAAACATCTGCACTACAGCACCAATATATTATGGAAACACTGGAATCACATCAGCTGTCACAGAAACTTATCGCTTTCTGTGCCGATAATGCCAATACAAATTTTGGTGGTGCAGAGAGAAAGGGAAAGAACAATATATATTGCAAACTAAATGAAATGCTCAGTCATAAAGTTCTTGGCCTTGGATGTGCGGCACACATTGTTCACAATGCTATTCAGTCAGCAGCGGAATGTCTTCCTCTAGATATTGAATCAGTTGTTCATAAAATATATATGTACTTTTACATATACACCGTTCGAGTTACGGCCTTACAAGAATTCTGTGATTTTGTTTCAATAGAGTATCAGAAGTTACTAAGCTACAGCAAAACCAGATGGCTAGATATGATGCCAGCTATAGAAAGGATTATAAAAATGTTTCCTGGGCTGAAATCATATTTTCTCTCATTAGACAAATGCCCTGTCCTGCTACAAGCTTTTTTTGAAGATCCATCTGCAGAGCTGTGGTTATATTTTGTACATAATCAGGCAGCTTCATTTCAAGCAACTGTTCTGCAAATTGAAAATCAGACTGCAACATGTATTGAAGTGTACAGATCTTTGAAAGATCTTAATGAAAAATGCAGGGAAAGATCAAGTCAGAAGTTCATTCCCATCATACTTCAAAGTAAGTTGAAGGAGTTGGAGAAAGAGATTGATACCAAGAAGCTCCAGTCACAAATGATTGAATTTTATGAAACAAGTGCAAATTACTTGGACCGCTGGTCCATTCAATTTGAAGAGATAAATATATTTGATTGGGTGCTTTTGAGATCGCAAACATCATGGGAAGATGTTCAAAAGTGTGTTGCTTTTGTAAATGGCATATTTCCTGACAAGATAAATGACAATGAACTATTTGATGAGATCTCCTATATCCAAAGATATGTCACGGCAGAAAAAATTAATGAGTGGTCTACACCCTCAGCACAAGTCCCAGTAGAAAAACGATGGATGGAAATCTTTCAGCACTTTGCCAATCATTATGTTCCATGTGATAATGTGAAACTCATGGCAGAATTCACATTATGTCTTCCAGGGACAAATGCTCCCACTGAAAGAGTCTTTTCTCTTATCAACAACATTTGGACTCCTGATAAATCGCAACTTAAAGTTGAAACATTAAAACACATGCTTGTTGTTAAATGCAATTACACTAATTATTCATGTAACGAGTTCTATGACATGTTATCACAAAATTCTGATGTTCTGAGTGCCATCCACTCAAATCAGAAATATTAGTGTGTCATGATTATGAGGTTGATCATACATGCGTCAGCTGTGTCAATTTATTTTAACATCATGTCATTTGTTAGTAGTTAGTTATTTACTAACAATGTTTTTTATAAACATTCAAAAGCGAGATGTTCAGCCGCAGACCTAGGAAGATTAATGAATTAAATATTTTGTTTTTAAATATATTATTTAATAAGTTAAACAATTTCTACTTTAATTTACTTTCTCAAATATTTCACCCGCGAATTTTGTATTTTTTTTCACTGGTTGCTATTTTCACAATTTGCCCTAGTCTGTCCCAGGTTCGGCCAAATTGTCCCAGGTTCGGCCTCCATTTGTCCCAGGTTCTGGTCACCGTAGGTAAAATATCTCACTGGAAGCGATTAGCCTGTTATCGTCGACAAGCTTCAGTCCGAAGGGTGCGTTCTAGGAGTTGCGAGGATGTTGTAAATATTGTAATCTGATCCTACCCTACAAGGATTGTCTGATTGAGACTGGTGGGTGAATCTTGTGATGTCGAAGTTTTGACCAAAAAAGGACTAACAAGTCCTAACAAATTACAGCAACAACAATTGTAACAAATTACAATTAAAAATAACAGCAAATCTAATATTATCAGATCACATCATGGCTTGGTGTGACACTTGTTAGTCCTTTTTTGGTCAAAACTTCGACATCACAAGATTCACCAACCAGTTTCAATCAGACAATCCTTGTAGGGTAGGATCAGATTACAATATTTACAACATCCTCGCAACTCCTAGAACGCACCCTTCGGACTGAAGCTTGTCGACGATTACAGGCTAATCGCTTCCAGTGAGATATTTTACCAACCAATTACCAACAATAGGAACCAAATAGATTCTTCTTTTCTCTTTTTTCTTTTCACTGATACCTAAAAGGTGTCGTGGTTATATCATTTGTCGTTCTCGAGCTGCTCGAACTGTCTGAATTAGTGATTTTCCTGTGTTGTTACATGTCTCTGTCACTGCATCTATCCATCTTCTGCTTGGTCTTTTTCCATGCATTCTTGAGAAGAACGTCCTTGATGGTGATTGGTGAGGATTCATTCTGACCAGGTGGCCAAACCTAGAAGAAGTGTCCTGAATTGAATCAGTTCTCATTGGCATGTGATCATCATGTGACCAAACACATTGGGGAAAAAGTGTCCTGAATGAATCAGTTCTCATTGGCATGTGATCATCATATGACCAAACACATTGATAGAAGAAGTGTCCTGAATTGAATCAGTTCTCATTGGCATGTGATCATCATGTGACCAAACACATTGGGGGAAAAAGTGTCCTGAATGAATGAGTTCTCATTGGCATGTGAACATCATATGACCAAACACATTGAGAGAAGAAGTGTCCTGAATTGAATCAGTTCTCATTGGCATGTGATCATCATGTGACCAAACACATTGGGGGAAAAAGTGTCCTGAATGAATCAGTTCTCATTGGCATGTGATCATCATGTGACCAAACACATTGGGGGAAAAAGTGTCCTGAATGAATCAGTTCTCATTGGCATGTGATCATCATATGACCAAACACATTGAGAGAAGAAGTGTCTTGAATTGAATCAGTTCTCATTGGCATGTGATCATCATGTGACCAAACACATTGAGAGAAGAAGTGTCCTGAATTGAATCAGTTCTCATTGGCATGTGATCATCATATGACCAAACACATTGATAGAAGAAGTGTCCTGAATTGAATCAGTTCTCATTGGCATGTGATCATCATGTGACCAAACACATTGATAGAAGAAGTGTCCTGAATTGAATCAGTTCTCATTGGCATGTGATCATCATGTGACCAAACACATTGGGGAAAAAGTGTCCTGAATGAATCAGTTCTCATTGGCATGTGAACATCATATGACCAAACACATTGAGAGAAGAAGTGTCCTGAATTGAATCAGTTCTCATTGGCATGTGATCATCATGTGACCAAACACATTGAGAGAAGAAGTGTCTTGAATTGAATCAGTTCTCATTGGCATGTGATCATCATGTGACCAAACACATTGATAGAAGAAGTGTCCTGAATTGAATCAGTTCTCATTGGCATGTGATCATCATGTGACCAAACACATTGAGAGAAGAAGTGTCTTGAATTGAATCAGTTCTCATTGGCATGTGATCATCATGTGACCAAACAAATTGATAGAAGAAGTGTCCTGAATTGAATCAGTTCTCATTGGCATGTGATCATCATGTGACCAAACACATTGGGGGAAAAAGTGTCCTGAATGAATCAGTTCTCATTGGCATGTGATCATCATGTGACCAAACACATTGATAGAAGAAGTGTCCTGAATTGAATCAGTTCTCATTGGCATGTGATCATCATGTGACCAAACACATTGGGGGAAAAAGTGTCCTGAATGAATCAGTTCTCATTGGCATGTGAACATCATATGACCAAACACATTGAGAGAAGAAGTGTCCTGAATTGAATCAGTTCTCATTGGCATGTGATCATCATGTGACCAAACACATTGAGATAAGAAGTGTCTGAATTGAATCAGTTCTCATTGGCATGTGATCATCATGTGACCAAACACATTGATAGAAGAAGTGTCCTGAATTGAATCAGTTCTCATTGGCATGTGATCATCATGTGACCAAACACATTGGGGGAAAAAGTGTCCTGAATGAATCAGTTCT
Source organism: Megaustenia siamemsis (assembly GCA_032433765.1). Classification (NCBI taxonomy): domain Eukaryota; kingdom Metazoa; phylum Mollusca; class Gastropoda; order Stylommatophora; family Ariophantidae; genus Megaustenia; species Megaustenia siamemsis. The sequence goes on from JAVIAB010000101.1 coordinate 14,619,682, forward strand.
CATTGGCATGTGATCATCATATGACCAAACACATTGATAGAAGAAGTGTCCTGAATTGAATCAGTTCTCATTGGCATGTGATCATCATGTGACCAAACACATTGGGGGAAAAAGTGTCCTGAATGAATGAGTTCTCATTGGCATGTGAACATCATATGACCAAACACATTGAGAGAAGAAGTGTCCTGAATTGAATCAGTTCTCATTGGCATGTGATCATCATGTGACCAAACACATTGAGAGAAGAAGTGTCTTGAATTGAATCAGTTCTCATTGGCATGTGATCATCATGTGACCAAACAAATTGATAGAAGAAGTGTCCTGAATTGAATCAGTTCTCATTGGCATGTGATCATCATGTGACCAAACACATTGGGGGAAAAAGTGTCCTGAATTAATCAGTTCTCATTGGCATGTGATCATCATGTGACCAAACACATTGATAGAAGAAGTGTCCTGAATTGAATCAGTTCTCATTGGCATGTGATCATCATGTGACCAAACACATTGGGAGAAAGTGTCCTGAATGAATCAGTTCTCATTGGCATGTGAACATCATATGACCAAACACATTGAGAGAAGAAGTGTCCTGAATTGAATCAGTTCTCATTGGCATGTGATCATCATGTGACCAAACACATTGAGAGAAGAAGTGTCTTGAATTGAATCAGTTCTCATTGGCATGTGATCATCATGTGACCAAACACATTGATAGAAGAAGTGTCCTGAATTGAATCAGTTCTCATTGGCATGTGATCATCATGTGACCAAACACATTGGGGGAAAAAGTGTCCTGAATGAATCAGTTCTCATTGGCATGTGATCATCATATGACCAAACACATTGATAGAAGAAGTGTCCTGAATTGAATCAGTTCTCATTGGCATGTGATCATCATGTGACCAAACACATTGGGGGAAAAAGTGTCCTGAATGAATGAGTTCTCATTGGCATGTGAACATCATATGACCAAACACATTGAGAGAAGAAGTGTCCTGAATTGAATCAGTTCTCATTGGCATGTGATCATCATGTGACCAAACACATTGAGAGAAGAAGTGTCTTGAATTGAATCAGTTCTCATTGGCATGTGATCATCATGTGACCAAACACATTGATAGAAGAAGTGTCCTGAATTGAATCAGTTCTCATTGGCATGTGATCATCATGTGACCAAACACATTGGGGGAAAAAGTGTCCTGAATGAATCAGTTCTCATTGGCATGTGATCATCATGTGACCAAACACATTGATAGAAGAAGTGTCCTGAATTGAATCAGTTCTCATTGGCATGTGATCATCATGTGACCAAACACATTGGGGGAAAAAGTGTCCTGAATGAATCAGTTCTCATTGGCATGTGAACATCATATGACCAAACACATTGAGAGAAGAAGTGTCCTGAATTGAATCAGTTCTCATTGGCATGTGATCATCATGTGACCAAACACATTGAGAGAAGAAGTGTCTTGAATTGAATCAGTTCTCATTGGCATGTGATCATCATGTGACCAAACACATTGGGGGAAAAAGTTTCCTGAATGAATCAGTTCTCATTGGCATGTGATCATCATATGACCAAACACATTGATAGAAGAAGTGTCCTGAATTGAATCAGTTCTCATTGGCATGTGATCATCATGTGACCAAACACATTGGGGGAAAAAGTGTCCTGAATGAATCAGTTCTCATTGGCATGTGAACATCATATGACCAAACACATTGAGAGAAGAAGTGTCCTGAATTGAATCAGTTCTCATTGGCATGTGATCATCATGTGACCAAACACATTGAGAGAAGAAGTGTCTTGAATTGAATCAGTTCTCATTGGCATGTGATCATCATGTGACCAAACACATTGATAGAAGAAGTGTCCTGAATTGAATCAGTTCTCATTATGTGACCGAACACATTGCGAGAAGTGTCCTGAATTGAATCAGTTCTCATTGGCATGTGATCATTATGTGACCGAACACATTGAGAGAAGAAGTGTCCTGAAATGAATCAGTTCTCATTGGCATGTGATCATCATGTGACCAAACACATGGAGAGAAGAAGAATCCTGAATGAATCAGCTCTCATTGGCATGTGATCATCATGTGACCAAACACATTGAGAGAAGAAGTGTCTTAAATTGAATCAGTTCTCATTGGCATGTGATCATCATGTGACCAAACACATTGAGAGAAGAAGTGTCCTGAATTGAATCAGTTCTCATTGGCATGTGATCATCATGTGACCAAACACATTGAGAGAAGAAGAATCCTGAATGAATCAGTTCTCATTGGCATGTGATCATCATATGACCAAACACATTGAGAGAAGAAGTGTCCTGAATTGAATCAGTTCTCATTGGCATGTGATCATCATGTGACCAAACACATTGAGAGAAGAAGTGTCCTGAATTGAATCAGTTCTCATTGGCATGTGATCATCATATGTCCAAACACATTGATAGAAGAAGTGTCCTGAATTGAATCAGTTCTCATTGGCATGTGATCATCATGTGACCAAACACATTGGGGGAAAAAGTGTCCTGAATGAATCAGTTCTCATTGGCATGTGATCATCATATGACCAAACACATTGAGAGAAGAAGTGTCCTGAATTGAATCAGTTCTCATTGGCATGTGATCATCATGTGACCAAACACATTGAGAGAAGAAGTGTCCTGAATTGAATCAGTTCTCATTGGCATGTGATCATCATATGACCAAACACATTGATAGAAGAAGTGTCCTGAATTGAATCAGTTCTCATTGGCATGTGATCATCATGTGACCAAACACATTGATAGAAGAAGTGTCCTGAATTGAATCAGTTCTCATTGGCATGTGATCATCATGTGACCAAACACATTGGGGGAAAAAGTGTCCTGAATGAATCAGTTCTCATTGGCATGTGAACATCATATGACCAAACACATTGATAGAAGAAGTGTCCTGAATTGAATCAGTTCTCATTGGCATGTGATCATCATGTGACCAAACACATTGAGAGAAGAAGTGTCTTGAATTGAATCAGTTCTCATTGGCATGTGATCATCATGTGACCAAACACATTGATAGAAGAAGTGTCCTGAATTGAATCAGTTCTCATTGGCATGTGATCATCATGTGACCAAACACATTGGGGGAAAAAGTGTCCTGAATGAATCAGTTCTCATTGGCATGTGATCATCATGTGACCAAACACATTGGGGGAAAAAGTGTCCTGAATGAATCAGTTCTCATTGGCATGTGATCATCATGTGACCAAACACATTGAGAGAAGAAGTGTCTTGAATTGAATCAGTTCTCATTGGCATGTGATCATCATGTGACCAAACACATTGGGGGAAAAAGTGTCCTGAATGAATCAGTTCTCATTGGTATGTGATCATCATTTGACCAAACACATTGATAGAAGAAGTGTCCTGAATTGAATCAGTTCTCATTGGCATGTGATCATCATGTGACCAAACACATTGGGGGAAAAAGTGTCCTGAATGAATCAGTTCTCATTGGCATGTGAACATCATATGACCAAACACATTGAGAGAAGAAGTGTCCTGAATTGAATCAGTTCTCATTGGCATGTGATCATCATGTGACCAAACACATTGAGAGAAGAAGTGTCTTGAATTGAATCAGTTCTCATTGGCATGTGATCATCATGTGACCAAACACATTGATAGAAGAAGTGTCCTGAATTGAATCAGTTCTCATTGGCATGTGATCATCATGTGACCAAACACATTGGGGGAAAAAGTGTCCTGAATGAATCAGTTCTCATTGGCATGTGATCATCATATGACCAAACACATTGATAGAAGAAGTGTCCTGAATTGAATCAGTTCTCATTGGCATGTGATCATCATGTGACCAAACACATTGGGGGAAAAAGTGTCCTGAATGAATCAGTTCTCATTGGTATGTGGTCGTCACGTGACTAATTGCATTGAGGGAAGAAGAATCATGAATTGAATCAGTTTCAGTTCTCATTGGTATGTGGTCGTCACGTGACTAATTGCATTGAGGGAAGAAGAATCATGAATTGAATCAGTTCTCATTGGTATGTGGTCGTCACGTGACTAATTGCATTGAGGGAAGAAGAATCCTGAATTGAATCAGTTCTCGTTGGTATGATGAACAGGCAGGATAGTTTAGACCAGAAAATTCACCAGTGAGATGGATACCATGTAGAGAGATTGGCTTTGGTCTCTAGAATTAGTGAAAAATAGATAGAAATGAAATAGGAAGACCAAGATATACTTGGAGAAGAAAGATGAAAGCAGAGTTGAAGATGATGGGGAAGACATAGAATGATCCTAAAAGAAAGGCAAGAAACAGAATGGCTTGGAAAGTGTTTGTTGAAGACCTTTACCCCACAGGGAGCTGGAAGGTAGAAGAAGAAGATAGAAATGAAACAGCGGGATCAGTCAAATAGTTAAAACATGAATGTCTTCTTTCTTCTTCTACCTTTCAGCTCCCTGAGGAGTATAGGTCTTCAACAAACACTTTCCAAGTCGTTCTGTTTCTTGCCATTCTTTTAAGATCATTCTATGTCTTCCCCATCATCTTCATCACTGCTTCTATCTGTCTTCCTCTTTGTCTTTTCCCCTGGGGATTCCAAAAAAAAGGGCCTGTTGTGTAATACTCTCAGTTGGCTACCGAAATGTGTGTGTACTATCCAGCGCCATCGTCTTCGCTGTATCTCTTTATCCACTGGTATTTGACTGGTACATTTCCATAATTCTATGTTAGTGGATTTGTCCTGCCATTTTCATCCTTTTATTCTGTTTAAGTATCCATTAATGAAAGTCTGTATCTTCATGATTGTCAATTTTGTTGTTCTCCATGTTTCACAGCCATATAATAGGACTGACTTAACATTGAAGTTGAACATTTTTATTTTTGTATTTAACCTAATTTCTTTGGACTTCCATAAAACGTGAATGTAGCCAGAGATATATCGACATAGAAGAAGTTGGTCTCTTCTGGACAGTTTTCAAGGACGTAGAAGTTCTGGTAGAGATAACTAGTTAGGTGCAACTGGGTAGCAGTTGTGGATTATATATTTTCACTCTGGAGTGTGTGAGTATGCTGTGAATTGTAAGTGCAGGTTCTTGAAATATTCTTTCTTTAACATATTTCGATTATGATTATTTTTGTTTTGGATGTTTCGTTATTAGTTTTACTTACATATCCGTGTGTGTGTGTGTTTTTTTTTTTTTGTTCCTGCTGAAGGCCTATTGGGCCGAAACGTTGTTTAATCTGTGTCGTCCACTAATCACGTAAAGCTTCTAACATACCATTTTTTTTTTTTATTGTTCCTCACATTCAGCTTTACTGCAGCGTCACATTTTTATGCATTCATTTGCATTTCTTTACCTTAACACCTTCTTGAAATATTAAATTATTTTTTCTCATACCATTATACCAGCTGGCTAGTTTTGTGCCAGACTTTAAAAACTCATACCCGAGTTGTTATTGATGTGATGTCCATGATAGTTGTCCAGTCTGTAACGTTGCAACCAAAGCTAAAAAGAGGTGTTCTGTCTGGGAGATCATGGCCATTCCATCATAACAGACAGAAGCCATGATAAACAAGCTCATAGTGGAGTTCCTGATTTCATTTCTTATTTATCAGACTAGATAAAACAGCATTAGCAGAACCTGAAATTGCAACAAATTGTGAATATCTGTGTTTGCAGTAACTAACAATGGAGACTGCCAAAAGGAGATCAGCAATAGCAACACAAAATTTAATGCCATAATACCAGCAAGGGAGTAAAATTAAAATTACTGAGGGCATGTATCTTCCTGATAGCAACATATGGTTATGAATCATGGACAATCTTGCAAAAAACAAAGAAGATTGACTCATTTGAACCAAAATGGAAAAGAAAAATCCTTAAGATACCTTGGATAATGAAAAAAAGCAATCAAAATATATTAAAAGACCTAAAATTTAAAAAGAACTGGCTTATAGACACCATTCTACAGAGGAAATTAAAATACTATGGTCACGTCAAAAGACACAGCAGGTTGGAAAGAGTATTAATGGAAGGCATGGTTCCAGATTGACAAGACGGGCGGACCAAGAAGAAGGAAATTTCGTTCGTTCGTTCGTTCGCTTTCGTCAGCTTTGACCTCTGACGAAGTCCCACCCACACAATTTTGTGGGACTGAATTTTGCGTGTAAAGTCTGTTTTATCCCATTACAGGATGCCCCTCGCCATGCAGGCAGATTTACTCTGACTTCAGAGGTACTAATTTTTAGGGAATTAGTAAAACCCAGGTGTCCTCGCCAGGGTACGAACCCCGGCTGTTGCCGTGGTAAGCCAACCGCCTATCGATTGTGCTAACCGGACACCCGGAAATTTCAAGACAATAAGACATTGAACATGACAACAGATGAAGTGAGTGACCTAGCTAGAGACAGAAATTCTTTCATATCCACTGTGATGAAAACAACATTCTGTATAGGACATACAACCTGAAGATGATGCTATCTAAGTCCATTTTATATTTAACCCCTTGCTCCCACAGACATGTATTTGCGTCCATAGAGAAACTTCACTCTATTGCGGATGCTGTTATACGTCTTTTACATAATCAGTTTATTTCGTAAAAAATGTGGCCAATAATTATTGCCATGACTTTTCTCGATTTTTTTCCCCTTCCATTGGTTTTCTTTAAGTTTTTTTCAACAGCTTTTATGGACGATAAAAAAATTAAAAAGTTGGGTAGTAAATGGGTTAAAATAACAGCAGAAACAACAACAAAAAATATCAGAAGAGTAAAAATAATCCTCACCTTTGATTCTTGCTCCATTTTTATTAAATCTGCAATGAATGGAATCTGTATTTTCATTTTTGGTTTAGTCTGTAGATAAAAGATATATCAAAAGACATAAAAGATATATGAACAGACAAAGTATTAATGGTTATTAATTTAGCTTATTCTGTAGATAAAAGATATATCAAAAGACATAAAAGATATATGAAGAGACAAAGTATTGATGGTCATTAATTTAGCTTAGAATGTAGATAGATAAAAGTAATGATAAGTAGAAGCATTGCAAGATCTGTATATTTCTCAGGATAAGACTCTTAAAATTCATCAAGTTGTTAGCCCCATTATTTCTTTTATATTTTATCTTACATTGATTAAGATGAGACAGTAATGATTGATTTGGCACAAAGCAAATAAGAGGTCCAATGTCTAATCGATGTGTATTTTGTATTCTTTACTATTCTTGTCTAATCCAATGTCTATAGCTCGTTTCAAATCATGTGCCCAACTTCAAAACGCTATTACTCAGTAACCATTTGTTAAACACTGTTGAAATTTTCCAAATGTTATTAGAATGCAAAAGACCCTTTAAATGTATATTTAACAAATATCTTGCAGCTGCAGTTTTCTTAAAGCGGCAAATTTCTTTGATGTTTGTCAAAATTGTAAATTGTGAACCCCTAAAGAATAGAAATTACCGTAGTTGCTGGTCTGTGATTAATTTTCACTAGGTAAAGGCGTGGCCGTAATGGGGAAATAACTGGATAAGACAAAACACCAGGAGAATTATTGTCTTCTCAGTTTGAGGACGGACGATAATATCAAGGTATACCTGTATGTCCAATTTTCATAGTTCTGTGGTCCTGAAAAGGACCGTTTGTTGAACTAATTTAAGGTAATATAGGGGCCAACATTGTGGGGGCTATATACTTTCATTCTGAATCAGACGAGTCTAAAAGATTAATAACTGTTTGGGGTTGAACATTCCACAAACCATCATTTTTCCAATATTCCTCTTCCTGTTTTAAGACGTGGTCTTCACATTTAGCCCAATAATCTTTTGTCTATATTTAATAAAGCGAGATTAGCAAGAGTCTTTACATCGCATATTTTGAATGTTGTATTTTCATCTGCCACTTGTCCTTTTAATTTTGCCCAGATTAGTTCTATTGGATTTAAATGAGCATGGTAAGGTGGCAGTCTCAAACTTATACTGATGTATGACCGTGCTCTTGGATAATCTTATCTATTTGCAAAATCTTTGTCCTTTGTTTTTGCTTTACTAGAGATAGTAATTCAGGTTTTAAGTACATGTTATTAAATTGTATGTGCTCCTTTGTGAGCCATATCTTAATAGCATCTTTTGTACTGGATGATGTCGGGACTTTATCTTCAAGTGAAACAATGTTGTGGTATGCTGCATTGTCCATTATTAGGTAAGATGGTCGATCTAGTGATGGGAGAGCAGAATTTTCAATCCAATGTCTAAATATGTGACCATTCATCTCAGAGTGATAATCCCGATTGTCTATGGATTTTGAAAGAAAAATGAGCTCTGCATTCTGTATTAGTCCATGTTGTCGACTACCTGCATGCGCAATTATCAAGCGCTGTCCTTTGCTGCTAGGTATTAATCTCTTAATCTTTCCATCTGATGACTGCCATTCCCTTTGGTTAGTGTGGTGAGCATTGATCCATGTTTTATCCAAGTACACAATATCATAACCTTGCTTGCGCACCTCTTTTACTTCACGTAAGTACTTGCTTCTCATGACTACTATATGTGGCTTCTCACAGATGATGTTTCGTCCATTGGAATACTTTCTGAATGTAAAGCCTGCAGCTCTCACATTCCTCCATAATGTAGACTTTGATATTTCAATACTGTTGTTCTTTTTCAGCGATACTTTTAATTTTCTTATTGTAACAGTTTCATTCATACCCAACATTTTGCGAATTTCACTTCTAATAAGTTCACTGTCGAAATTATCCAACATTTTTGCTCTTCCTTGTGATTTTGTATATTTTGAATATTGACGGTCACGTGCTTGAATCCAGCGATTAAATGACCGTTTAGATAAATCCAAAATGTGTCTTGTCCTATTCTCAGGGTTTTCTAAAGAATGAAATAATCTTCCTTGTTTAGCCTCTTTGCAAAAATAGTCATACATTTTTATTGCAATGTTTTGTAAACTGCAGAATTTCATTTTAAGACTCATGATAAATGTTATCGTTCCACGTCCGCCGCTGAATGAACGGAAATGGAACACACAATGCCTCGTGTTTTTTACAAGTGTCTAATTGTGTCAGAAAACCCACGTTGAAAGCGTGCAAACACATCAATTTGACCGTGTATGGATTTTTATCGCTATTTTTAACTTAAAATACTGTAAACATTAAGTTTTGACTACATCAATGGGTCGTTATAAATTTATATAAATCAAATAAGCAACAATAATAACCAAATGTTTTTTTTTAATGAAATTAATTCCCTGTTGGGTTCTAATCATTATAACTTTACATGCCAATTCTGAACAACTTACAAAAAGCGGTTAAAAAGATATCGATTTTAAAAGTTGGGCACGAGTTATGAAACGGACTATAATCAATGTGTATTTTGTATTCTTTACTATTCTTGTCTAATCCAATGTCTAATCGATGTGTATTTTGTATTCTTTACTATTCTTGTCTAATCCAATGTCTAATCAATGTGTATTTTGTATTCTTTACTATTCTTGTCTAATCCAATGTGTATTTTGTATTCTTTACTATTCTTGTCTAATCGATGTGTATCGATTACCGATCCAAGCCATTCTCTTAAGCTGTTTGTTATTTTTTCTCTTTGCTTCCCTCTATCTCTTCGTACCTCAATTTTTCCAGTTGTTACAATATATTCCAGTTGTTCTATTCTCATTACATGGCAAAAAAATGATAATTGTTTCTTCCTAATATTGGAAATAAGCTCTATTTTTTCTTTGACCTCTTTCATAACATTTTCATTATTCTCCTTAGCTGTCCACTGTATTCTCAACATTCTTCTGTAAAACCACATTTCTACAGACTCAGTGATTTTCTTGTCTGTTGTCCTATTGTCCATGATTCACATCCATATGATAAGACTGTCTCTACATAACATTTAAGAACTCTTTTTCTTGTTTCGATTGTCAAAAATGGATTGCATAGTATCTTCCTCATTTTTTGGAAAGCTGCTTTTGCCTGAGCCATTCTGCATCTCAACTCTTTTGTACATCTACCACCTGAGGTTAACAAAGTTCCCAAATATTTAAATTCATTTACCTGTTTCAATATTGTTCCACTTGTCTTTATTTTCTACTGAGGTGATGTCTTTTTCTTTGTTGTTACCATTAGTAGTTCATTAGTTAAGTAAAAAGACTGATATGGAAATTTATGAAATGAGCATTTATCTAATTCTGTGATCATCATAGATAAAAACTTAAAAAAAAAATATAGATATCATTATGGCACTTTCACCATTACTAGGGTCTGCGGGGGGGGAGGGGGACCTGTATGATTGGAGAATAAAGGCCACTTGTCCAGCGCAGTCACAGTGAGGTATTCGTGTCTGAGTTTTAAAATAAATAAAACAGTACCATAATTTATCCTTGTAGAACATAAACTAGACACATAACTTTACTTCCCAGAAAGATCTCTGGTACCCATTTATTGAAGTTGGGTGAACCCCAGAGCCTTGTCAATCCAAAAAAAAAAAATGCCACTAATAAAGATCGAACTGTATTAAAACTTATCTTTCTATCTTCAATGATAATGAATTGTTACATAACTTATTCCTCATGTTTTTATTATGCCAGGTGATACAGTAGACAAACACTGCTCTTCTCTTGTCCATCCATCATAGAATCTTGTTAAATTGGTGTAGATGTGTTGTGGTTGGCAGCCAGCTGTGGTATCTGTGGCTTCAGCCCAACACATCCGACTTCAGCATGACGTATAGTGGATATTTGACATTTTACCAGGTTGCCTTCTTTCTTAAATGCTTATGTGCTTGGTCATATAGGTTTTTATAGACTGGGGGGAGATGGGATGGGTTTGGTCTGCACACATGTGCTGTAAGATTTTTATCAGTTTTGTTTCACTGCTATGTGTCGCTGACTGCTATCATACCTGGTTATGTTCAATATTTTGGGTTCTCTTGTGACCTTTTAATAAATCATCAATGAAATCTAGACCCTTTTTTTTTTTTTGGAGCATAAGCCATGATCATGTCTCTCCATCCTTCCATATTCTTGGACATTTTCTCAAATTCTCTCCAGTCTAGGCCAGGGTTCCCTTGACTTCTCTTCTTGATGCACTTCTGGACATTCCTGGCTTTTTCTTCCCAGATTTGTATGTTAGTTAAAAGGGATCTTGCCTAAATTCAGGAGAGTTACAAGGAATTGTGAACCAGTTTATCGTTTCACACTGTGTGATTTAGGGAGCCGCGATAACTCAGTGGTTAGTGAACTGGACTACAAAGGACAAGGGGTAGGGTTCGATCCCAACTGACGGCTTCCGGGTTCACCCAGCCTTAAATGGGTACCAGATTTTTTTCTGGGAAAGTAAAGCAGCACAGGCGTAATACCGACCACATTACCCCAAAAATCATGTGCCGAAGGTCTCTAAAATGTATGGTCACTAACACCATATTCCCTATGCGCCACTTGGCGTGACGGGGGTACTTTACTTTTTTTTCTACTTTTATGAATACAGAAACAAAGTATTGATTAGTGTTTTTATTCTATCTATCTATTGTCCTTTCGAGCCGAAGACGGCACATAGGGCAGATCCACAATCTCAAAAACAGAAACCGTGCGTGCCAAAGTGGCACATATTGCAGAGATCACTGTCTGTTTCCATAACAATACTTTTTATAATAACAGCTTGTCAAGCCATCGAGCCATCGTTTTTTTATTATAATGCATTTATATTAGTTGATCCATTCATTTTCCTTGGTTATTCAGACAAGTTTGTATCCTATTATGGAAGACACTGAAACCAAGAGCAGGAATAGTAATCAAGAGGAAACAACAGAAGTAAATGAGGTACATTTTGATTTATTGATAAATAAAGTTATGTGTCTAGTTTATGTTCTACAAGGATAAATTATGGTACTGTTTTATTTATTTTAAAACTCAGACACGAATACCTCACTGTGACTGCGCTGGACAAGTGGCCTTTATTCTCCAATCATACAGGTCCCCCTCCCCCCCCGCAGACCCTAGTAATGGTGAAAGTGCCATAATGATATCTATATTTTTTTTTTAAGTTTTTATCTATGATGATCACAGAATTAGATAAATGCTCATTTCATAAATTTCCATATCAGTCTTTTTACTTAACTAATGAACTACTAATGGTAACAACAAAGAAAAAGACATCACCTCAGTAGAAAATAAAGACAAGTGGAACAATATTGAAACAGGTAAATGAATTTAAATATTTGGGAACTTTGTTAACCTCAGGTGGTAGATGTACAAAAGAGTTGAGATGCAGAATGGCTCAGGCAAAAGCAGCTTTCCAAAAAATGAGGAAGATACTATGCAATCCATTTTTGACAATCGAAACAAGAAAAAGAGTTCTTAAATGTTATGTAGAGACAGTCTTATCATATGGATGTGAATCATGGACAATAGGACAACAGACAAGAAAATCACTGAGTCTGTAGAAATGTGGTTTTACAGAAGAATGTTGAGAATACAGTGGACAGCTAAGGAGAATAATGAAAATGTTATGAAAGAGGTCAAAGAAAAAATAGAGCTTATTTCCAATATTAGGAAGAAACAATTATCATTTTTTGGCCATGTAATGAGAATAGAACAACTGGAATATATTGTAACAACTGGAAAAATTGAGGTACGAAGAGATAGAGGGAAGCAAAGAGAAAAAATAACAAACAGCTTAAGAGAATGGCTTGGATCGGTAATCGATACACATCGATTAGACAAGAATAGTAAAGAATACAAAATACACATTGGATTAGACAAGAATAGTAAAGAATACAAAATACACATTGATTAGACATTGGATTAGACAAGAATAGTAAAGAATACAAAATACACATCGATTAGACATTGGATTAGACAAGAATAGTAAAGAATACAAAATACACATTGATTATAGTCCGTTTCATAACTCGTGCCCAACTTTTAAAATCGATATCTTTTTAACCGCTTTTTGTAAGTTGTTCAGAATTGGCATGTAAAGTTATAATGATTAGAACCCAACAGGGAATTAATTTCATTAAAAAAAAACATTTGGTTATTATTGTTGCTTATTTGATTTATATAAATTTATAACGACCCATTGATGTAGTCAAAACTTAATGTTTACAGTATTTTAAGTTAAAAATAGCGATAAAAATCCATACACGGTCAAATTGATGTGTTTGCACGCTTTCAACGTGGGTTTTCTGACACAATTAGACACTTGTAAAAAACACGAGGCATTGTGTGTTCCATTTCCGTTCATTCAGCGGCGGACGTGGAACGATAACATTTATCATGAGTCTTAAAATGAAATTCTGCAGTTTACAAAACATTGCAATAAAAATGTATGACTATTTTTGCAAAGAGGCTAAACAAGGAAGATTATTTCATTCTTTAGAAAACCCTGAGAATAGGACAAGACACATTTTGGATTTATCTAAACGGTCATTTAATCGCTGGATTCAAGCACGTGACCGTCAATATTCAAAATATACAAAATCACAAGGAAGAGCAAAAATGTTGGATAATTTCGACAGTGAACTTATTAGAAGTGAAATTCGCAAAATGTTGGGTATGAATGAAACTGTTACAATAAGAAAATTAAAAGTATCGCTGAAAAAGAACAACAGTATTGAAATATCAAAGTCTACATTATGGAGGAATGTGAGAGCTGCAGGCTTTACATTCAGAAAGTATTCCAATGGACGAAACATCATCTGTGAGAAGCCACATATAGTAGTCATGAGAAGCAAGTACTTACGTGAAGTAAAAGAGGTGCGCAAGCAAGGTTATGATATTGTGTACTTGGATAAAACATGGATCAATGCTCACCACACTAACCAAAGGGAATGGCAGTCATCAGATGGAAAGATTAAGAGATTAATACCTAGCAGCAAAGGACAGCGCTTGATAATTGCGCATGCAGGTAGTCGACAACATGGACTAATACAGAATGCAGAGCTCATTTTTCTTTCAAAATCCATAGACAATCGGGATTATCACTCTGAGATGAATGGTCACATATTTAGACATTGGATTGAAAATTCTGCTCTCCCATCACTAGATCGACCATCTTACCTAATAATGGACAATGCAGCATACCACAACATTGTTTCACTTGAAGATAAAGTCCCGACATCATCCAGTACAAAAGATGCTATTAAGATATGGCTCACAAAGGAGCACATACAATTTAATAACATGTACTTAAAACCTGAATTACTATCTCTAGTAAAGCAAAAACAAAGGACAAAGATTTTGCAAATAGATAAGATTATCCAAGAGCACGGTCATACATCAGTATAAGTTTGAGACTGCCACCTTACCATGCTCATTTAAATCCAATAGAACTAATCTGGGCAAAATTAAAAGGACAAGTGGCAGATGAAAATACAACATTCAAAATATGCGATGTAAAGACTCTTGCTAATCTCGCTTTATTAAATATAGACAAAAGATTATTGGGCTAAATGTGAAGACCACGTCTTAAAACAGGAAGAGGAATATTGGAAAAATGATGGTTTGTGGAATGTTCAACCCCAAACAGTTATTAATCTTTTAGACTCGTCTGATTCAGAATGAAAGTATATAGCCCCCACAATGTTGGCCCCTATATTACCTTAAATTAGTTCAACAAACGGTCCTTTTCAGGACCACAGAACTATGAAAATTGGACATACAGGTATACCTTGATATTATCGTCCGTCCTCAAACTGAGAAGACAATAATTCTCCTGGTGTTTTGTCTTATCCAGTTATTTCCCCATTACGGCCACGCCTTTACCTAGTGAAAATTAATCACAGACCAGCAACTACGGTAATTTCTATTCTTTAGGGGTTCACAATTTACAATTTTGACAAACATCAAAGAAATTTGCCGCTTTAAGAAAACTGCAGCTGCAAGATATTTGTTAAATATACATTTAAAGGGTCTTTTGCATTCTAATAACATTTGGAAAATTTCAACAGTGTTTAACAAATGGTTACTGAGTAATAGCGTTTTGAAGTTGGGCACATGATTTGAAACGAGCTATAGACATTGGATTAGACAAGAATAGTAAAGAATACAAAATACACATCGATTAGACATTGGACCTCTTATTTGCTTTGTGCCAAATCAATCATTACTGTCTCATCTTAATCAATGTAAGATAAAATATAAAAGAAATAATGGGGCTAACAACTTGATGAATTTTAAGAGTCTTATCCTGAGAAATATACAGATCTTGCAATGCTTCTACTTATCATTACTTTTATCTATCTACATTCTAAGCTAAATTAATGACCATCAATACTTTGTCTCTTCATATATCTTTTATGTCTTTTGATATATCTTTTATCTACAGAATAAGCTAAATTAATAACCATTAATACTTTGTCTGTTCATATATCTTTTATGTCTTTTGATATATCTTTTATCTACAGACTAAACCAAAAATGAAAATACAGATTCCATTCATTGCAGATTTAATAAAAATGGAGCAAGAATCAAAGGTGAGGATTATTTTTACTCTTCTGATATTTTTTGTTGTTGTTTCTGCTGTTATTTTAACCCATTTACTACCCAACTTTTTAATTTTTTTATCGTCCATAAAAGCTGTTGAAAAAAACTTAAAGAAAACCAATGGAAGGGGAAAAAAATCGAGAAAAGTCATGGCAATAATTATTGGCCACATTTTTTACGAAATAAACTGATTATGTAAAAGACGTATAACAGCATCCGCAATAGAGTGAAGTTTCTCTATGGACGCAAATACATGTCTGTGGGAGCAAGGGGTTAAATATAAAATGGACTTAGATAGCATCATCTTCAGGTTGTATGTCCTATACAGAATGTTGTTTTCATCACAGTGGATATGAAAGAATTTCTGTCTCTAGCTAGGTCACTCACTTCATCTGTTGTCATGTTCAATGTCTTATTGTCTTGAAATTTCCGGGTGTCCGGTTAGCACAATCGATAGGCGGTTGGCTTACCACGGCAACAGCCGGGGTTCGTACCCTGGCGAGGACACCTGGGTTTTACTAATTCCCTAAAAATTAGTACCTCTGAAGTCAGAGTAAATCTGCCTGCATGGCGAGGGGCATCCTGTAATGGGATAAAACAGACTTTACACGCAAAATTCAGTCCCACAAAATTGTGTGGGTGGGACTTCGTCAGAGGTCAAAGCTGACGAAAGCGAACGAACGAACGAACGAAATTTCCTTCTTCTTGGTCCGCCCGTCTTGTCAATCTGGAACCATGCCTTCCATTAATACTCTTTCCAACCTGCTGTGTCTTTTGACGTGACCATAGTATTTTAATTTCCTCTGTAGAATGGTGTCTATAAGCCAGTTCTTTTTAAATTTTAGGTCTTTTAATATATTTTGATTGCTTTTTTTCATTATCCAAGGTATCTTAAGGATTTTTCTTTTCCATTTTGGTTCAAATGAGTCAATCTTCTTTGTTTTTTGCAAGATTGTCCATGATTCATAACCATATGTTGCTATCAGGAAGATACATGCCCTCAGTAATTTTAATTTTACTCCCTTGCTGGTATTATGGCATTAAATTTTGTGTTGCTATTGCTGATCTCCTTTTGGCAGTCTCCATTGTTAGTTACTGCAAACACAGATATTCACAATTTGTTGCAATTTCAGGTTCTGCTAATGCTGTTTTATCTAGTCTGATAAATAAGAAATGAAATCAGGAACTCCACTATGAGCTTGTTTATCATGGCTTCTGTCTGTTATGATGGAATGGCCATGATCTCCCAGACAGAACACCTCTTTTTAGCTTTGGTTGCAACGTTACAGACTGGACAACTATCATGGACATCACATCAATAACAACTCGGGTATGAGTTTTTAAAGTCTGGCACAAAACTAGCCAGCTGGTATAATGGTATGAGAAAAAATAATTTAATATTTCAAGAAGGTGTTAAGGTAAAGAAATGCAAATGAATGCATAAAAATGTGACGCTGCAGTAAAGCTGAATGTGAGGAACAATAAAAAAAAAAAATGGTATGTTAGAAGCTTTACGTGATTAGTGGACGACACAGATTAAACAACGTTTCGGCCCAATAGGCCTTCAGCAGGAACAAAAAAAAAAAAACACACACACACACGGATATGTAAGTAAAACTAATAACGAAACATCCAAAACAAAAATAATCATAATCGAAATATGTTAAAGAAAGAATATTTCAAGAACCTGCACTTACAATTCACAGCATACTCACACACTCCAGAGTGAAAATATATAATCCACAACTGCTACCCAGTTGCACCTAACTAGTTATCTCTACCAGAACTTCTACGTCCTTGAAAACTGTCCAGAAGAGACCAACTTCTTCTATGTCGATATATCTCTGGCTACATTCACGTTTTATGGAAGTCCAAAGAAATTAGGTTAAATACAAAAATAAAAATGTTCAACTTCAATGTTAAGTCAGTCCTATTATATGGCTGTGAAACATGGAGAACAACAAAATTGACAATCATGAAGATACAGACTTTCATTAATGGATACTTAAACAGAATAAAAGGATGAATATGGCAGGACAAATCCACTAACATAGAATTATGGAAATGTACCAGTCAAATACCAGTGGATAAAGAGATACAGCGAAGACGATGGCGCTGGATAGTACACACACATTTCGGTAGCCAACTGAGAGTATTACACAACAGGCCCTTTTTTTTGGAATCCCCAGGGGAAAAGACAAAGAGGAAGACAGATAGAAGCAGTGATGAAGATGATGGGGAAGACATAGAATGATCTTAAAAGAATGGCAAGAAACAGAACGACTTGGAAAGTGTTTGTTGAAGACCTATACTCCTCAGGGAGCTGAAAGGTAGAAGAAGAAAGAAGACATTCATGTTTTAACTATTTGACTGATCCCGCTGTTTCATTTCTATCTTCTTCTTCTACCTTCCAGCTCCCTGTGGGGTAAAGGTCTTCAACAAACACTTTCCAAGCCATTCTGTTTCTTGCCTTTCTTTTAGGATCATTCTATGTCTTCCCCATCATCTTCAACTCTGCTTTCATCTTTCTTCTCCAAGTATATCTTGGTCTTCCTATTTCATTTCTATCTATTTTTCACTAATTCTAGAGACCAAAGCCAATCTCTCTACATGGTATCCATCTCACTGGTGAATTTTCTGGTCTAAACTATCCTGCCTGTTCATCATACCAACGAGAACTGATTCAATTCAGGATTCTTCTTCCCTCAATGCAATTAGTCACGTGACGACCACATACCAATGAGAACTGATTCAATTCATGATTCTTCTTCCCTCAATGCAATTAGTCACGTGACGACCACATACCAATGAGAACTGAAACTGATTCAATTCATGATTCTTCTTCCCTCAATGCAATTAGTCACGTGACGACCACATACCAATGAGAACTGATTCATTCAGGACACTTTTTCCCCCAATGTGTTTGGTCACATGATGATCACATGCCAATGAGAACTGATTCAATTCAGGACACTTCTTCTATCAATGTGTTTGGTCATATGATGATCACATGCCAATGAGAACTGATTCATTCAGGACACTTTTTCCCCCAATGTGTTTGGTCACATGATGATCACATGCCAATGAGAACTGATTCAATTCAGGACACTTCTTCTATCAATGTGTTTGGTCACATGATGATCACATGCCAATGAGAACTGATTCAATTCAAGACACTTCTTCTCTCAATGTGTTTGGTCACATGATGATCACATGCCAATGAGAACTGATTCAATTCAGGACACTTCTTCTCTCAATGTGTTTGGTCATATGATGTTCACATGCCAATGAGAACTGATTCATTCAGGACACTTTTTCCCCCAATGTGTTTGGTCACATGATGATCACATGCCAATGAGAACTGATTCAATTCAGGACACTTCTTCTATCAATGTGTTTGGTCAAATGATGATCACATACCAATGAGAACTGATTCATTCAGGACACTTTTTCCCCCAATGTGTTTGGTCACATGATGATCACATGCCAATGAGAACTGATTCAATTCAAGACACTTCTTCTCTCAATGTGTTTGGTCACATGATGATCACATGCCAATGAGAACTGATTCATTCAGGACACTTTTTCCCCCAATGTGTTTGGTCACATGATGATCACATGCCAATGAGAACTGATTCATTCAGGACACTTTTTCCCCCAATGTGTTTGGTCACATGATGATCACATGCCAATGAGAACTGATTCAATTCAGGACACTTCTTCTATCAATGTGTTTGGTCACATGATGATCACATGCCAATGAGAACTGATTCAATTCAAGACACTTCTTCTCTCAATGTGTTTGGTCACATGATGATCACATGCCAATGAGAACTGATTCAATTCAGGACACTTCTTCTATCAATGTGTTTGGTCATATGATGTTCACATGCCAATGAGAACTGATTCATTCAGGACACTTTTTCCCCCAATGTGTTTGGTCACATGATGATCACATGCCAATGAGAACTGATTCAATTCAGGACACTTCTTCTATCAATGTGTTTGGTCACATGATGATCACATGCCAATGAGAACTGATTCAATTCAGGACACTTCTTCTATCAATGTGTTTGGTCATATGATGATCACATGCCAATGAGAACTGATTCAATTCAGGACACTTCTTCTCTCAATGTGTTTGGTCACATGATGATCACATGCCAATGAGAACTGATTCAATTCAGGACACTTCTTCTCTCAATGTGTTTGGTCATATGATGATCACATGCCAATGAGAACTGATTCATTCAGGACACTTCTTCTATCAATGTGTTTGGTCACATGATGATCACATGCCAATGAGAACTGATTCAATTCAAGACACTTCTTCTCTCAATGTGTTTGGTCATATGATGATCACATGCCAATGAGAACTGATTCAATTCAGGACACTTCTTCTCTCAATGTGTTTGGTCACATGATGATCACATGCCAATGAGAACTGATTCAATTCAGGACACTTCTTCTCTCAATGTGTTTGGTCATATGATGATCACATGCCAATGAGAACTGATTCATTCAGGATTCTTCTTCTCTCAATGTGTTTGGTCACATGATGATCACATGCCAATGAGAACTGATTCAATTCAGGACACTTCTTCTCTCAATGTGTTTGGTCACATGATGATCACATGCCAATGAGAACTGATTCAATTTAAGACACTTCTTCTCTCAATGTGTTTGGTCACATGATGATCACATGCCAATGAGAGCTGATTCATTCAGGATTCTTCTTCTCTCCATGTGTTTGGTCACATGATGATCACATGCCAATGAGAACTGATTCATTTCAGGACACTTCTTCTCTCAATGTGTTCGGTCACATAATGATCACATGCCAATGAGAACTGATTCAATTCAGGACACTTCTCGCAATGTGTTCGGTCACATAATGAGAACTGATTCAATTCAGGACACTTCTTCTATCAATGTGTTTGGTCACATGATGATCACATGCCAATGAGAACTGATTCAATTCAAGACACTTCTTCTCTCAATGTGTTTGGTCACATGATGATCACATGCCAATGAGAACTGATTCAATTCAGGACACTTCTTCTCTCAATGTGTTTGGTCATATGATGTTCACATGCCAATGAGAACTGATTCATTCAGGACACTTTTTCCCCCAATGTGTTTGGTCACATGATGATCACATGCCAATGAGAACTGATTCAATTCAGGACACTTCTTCTATCAATGTGTTTGGTCATATGATGATCACATGCCAATGAGAACTGATTCATTCAGGACACTTTTTCCCCAATGTGTTTGGTCACATGATGATCACATGCCAATGAGAACTGATTCAATTCAAGACACTTCTTCTCTCAATGTGTTTGGTCACATGATGATCACATGCCAATGAGAACTGATTCAATTCAGGACACTTCTTCTCTCAATGTGTTTGGTCATATGATGTTCACATGCCAATGAGAACTGATTCATTCAGGACACTTTTTCCCCCAATGTGTTTGGTCACATGATGATCACATGCCAATGAGAACTGATTCAATTCAGGACACTTCTTCTATCAATGTGTTTGGTCACATGATGATCACATGCCAATGAGAACTGATTCATTCAGGACACTTTTTCCCCCAATGTGTTTGGTCACATGATGATCACATGCCAATGAGAACTGATTCAATTCAGGACACTTCTTCTATCAATGTGTTTGGTCACATGATGATCACATGCCAATGAGAACTGATTCAATTCAAGACACTTCTTCTCTCAATGTGTTTGGTCACATGATGATCACATGCCAATGAGAACTGATTCAATTCAGGACACTTCTTCTCTCAATGTGTTTGGTCATATGATGTTCACATGCCAATGAGAACTCATTCATTCAGGACACTTTTTCCCCCAATGTGTTTGGTCACATGATGATCACATGCCAATGAGAACTGATTCAATTCAGGACACTTCTTCTATCAATGTGTTTGGTCATATGATGATCACATGCCAATGAGAACTGATTCATTCAGGACACTTTTTCCCCCAATGTGTTTGGTCACATGATGATCACATGCCAATGAGAACTGATTCAATTCAGGACACTTCTTCTATCAATGTGTTTGGTCACATGATGATCACATGCCAATGAGAACTGATTCAATTCAAGACACTTCTTCTCTCAATGTGTTTGGTCACATGATGATCACATGCCAATGAGAACTGATTCAATTCAGGACACTTCTTCTCTCAATGTGTTTGGTCATATGATGTTCACATGCCAATGAGAACTGATTCATTCAGGACACTTTTTCCCCCAATGTGTTTGGTCACATGATGATCACATGCCAATGAGAACTGATTCAATTCAGGACACTTCTTCTATCAATGTGTTTGGTCACATGATGATCACATGCCAATGAGAACTGATTCAATTCAGGACACTTCTTCTATCAATGTGTTTGGTCATATGATGATCACATGCCAATGAGAACTGATTCAATTCAGGACACTTCTTCTCTCAATGTGTTTGGTCACATGATGATCACATGCCAATGAGAACTGATTCAATTCAGGACACTTCTTCTCTCAATGTGTTTGGTCATATGATGATCACATGCCAATGAGAACTGATTCATTCAGGACACTTTTTCCCCCAATGTGTTTGGTCACATGATGATCACATGCCAATGAGAACTGATTCATTCAGGACACTTTTTCCCCCAATGTGTTTGGTCACATGATGATCACATGCCAATGAGAACTGATTCAATTCAGGACACTTCTTCTATCAATGTGTTTGGTCACATGATGATCACATGCCAATGAGAACTGATTCAATTCAAGACACTTCTTCTCTCAATGTGTTTGGTCACATGATGATCACATGCCAATGAGAACTGATTCAATTCAGGACACTTCTTCTCTCAATGTGTTTGGTCATATGATGTTCACATGCCAATGAGAACTCATTCATTCAGGACACTTTTTCCCCCAATGTGTTTGGTCACATGATGATCACATGCCAATGAGAACTGATTCAATTCAGGACACTTCTTCTATCAATGTGTTTGGTCATATGATGATCACATGCCAATGAGAACTGATTCATTCAGGACACTTTTTCCCCCAATGTGTTTGGTCACATGATGATCACATGCCAATGAGAACTGATTCAATTCAGGACACTTCTTCTATCAATGTGTTTGGTCACATGATGATCACATGCCAATGAGAACTGATTCAATTCAAGACACTTCTTCTCTCAATGTGTTTGGTCACATGATGATCACATGCCAATGAGAACTGATTCAATTCAGGACACTTCTTCTCTCAATGTGTTTGGTCATATGATGTTCACATGCCAATGAGAACTGATTCATTCAGTTAGGTTAGGTTAAGTTAGTTTAGTTTAGTTTAGTTTAGTTTAGTTTAGCTTAGTTAGGTTAGTTAGTTTAGTTGGTTAGTTAGTTAGTTTTTAGTTTAGTTTAGTTTAGTTTAGTTTGTTAGTTAGTTAGTTATCATTTCCATTGTTGACCTGCTGCCAAGCTATTCTCTTAAGCTCTCTTGTATCTTTTCTCTTTACTTCCCTCTAACTTTTCGTCCCTTGATTTTTCCAGTTACAATATATTCCAGCTGTTCCCTTCTCCTTACATGGCCAAAAAATGATGATTGTTTCTCCCCAATATTGGAAATTAGCTCTCTTCTTGCTTTGGCCTCTTTCATAACGTTTTCATTACTCTTCTTAGCTGTCCGTGGTATTCTCAACATTCTTCTGCAAAACCACATTTCGACAGCCTCCAGTGATTTTCTTGTCTGTTGTCCTATTGCCCATGATTCACATCCATATGTTAAACCTGGCTCTACATAACATTTAAGAACTCTTTTTATTGTTTCTATTGTCAAAAATAAAGAGACACTAGCAATAGGAACCTGGAACATTAGACCAGCATTCCATGTTGAAAAACTAGATAACATCAGTCAAGAAATGAAGAGAATGAAATTGAACATCTTGGGACTATGTGAAATGAGATGGACAGGGGCAGGATTATTACAACGCGACAGCGGAAATGTAATTTACTCTGGGGGAACCACACACGAAAGAGGAGTAGGCATCATGTTAGATAGAGAAAGAAGCAAAACAGTGAAAGGATTTTGGTCAGTATCAGACAGAATTCTGCTAGTAAAATTGAGTGGCAGACCAATGGATATCAACATAATTCAAGTTTATGCACCAACAAGTAATAACGAAGAAGATGATATTGACACTTTTTACGAGGAGCTAGAGGCAGCCATGAAACAGTGTAAATCCCATGAAATAACTGTTGTATTAGGGGATTTCAATGCAAAGGTAGGAACAGCTAAAGTGCAAAATGTGACTGGGTGGCATGGCCTTGGCGAGACGAATGATAGAGGGGATAGATTGATGGATTGGGCAAAGACACATGAAATGATTATAGGTAACACCTGGTTCAAACAACACCCTAGGCGACTATGGACATGGCAAAGCCCAGACAAAAAAGTACACAATCAAACTGATTTTATACTGGTACAGAGAAGATTTAGGAATGGGCTAACATCTGTTAAAACAAAGCCAGGAGCAGATTGTAATAGTGACTATGTACCAGTAGTTGGAAAGATAAGAATAAAACTGCGGAAGGCACAGAAATACCCAAGAAATATCAAATTAGAACTAGATATGCTAAGAGTAGATAAACAGATGAGTGATAAGTACAGCATGATAGTACAAAATAGATATAATGCTATTGAGAAAATACAGGACATCCAGGAGCAGTGGGAAATGCTCAAACAATCGATTCAGCAAACATCAAAAGAAGTAATACCAGTGACTAAAATAATCAACAAAAAGAAATGGATGACAGAAGAAATATTACAACTAATGGACGAAAGAAGAAAACATAAGAAAGAAGATCGAGCATACAAAATATTGCACAAAGAGATCCAAAACAAGTGCAGAGAAGCAAAGGAAGGATGGTTAAAACAGAAATGTGAAGAAATGGAAAAACAACAAAAGAAAGACCCAAAATTTATGCACAATCCGTTAAATGAATTAACAGGAAGAAAAGAAGTCAAAGTTTCAGGATGTGTGAAATCAAAGGAAGGAAATATAATAATGGGACGGGAGAAGACAATGGAAAGATGGACATAATATATCAGTCAACTCTATGATGATGAAAGACCATACCGAAGAAGTCAGGCGCCACTGATTGTGAAGACCATCGCACTATTAGTCTCATGAGCCACATGACTAAAATATTACTAAGAATCATCATAAGACGTGTAAGTAGCAAAATAAAACCAGAAATAAGTGAGGAACAATGTGGATTTGTGGAAGGAAAGGGCACCAATAACGCAATATACATGTTAAGGACATTGATAGAAAGATCTATAGAGGTAAAGAAAGATCTATATATGTGCTTTATAGACTACACGAAAGCATTTGACAAAGTAAAGCATGTGAAAATAATCAATATGCTGGAGAAATTAAACATTGATGGCAAGGATCTGCGAATCATAAAAAATATGTACTGGCAACAAACAGCAGCTATACGAATTAACAACCAAACAGGACAATTCCAATATATAAAACAAGGAGTCAGACAAGGCTGTGTTCTGTCACCGGACTTGTTTTCACTTTACAGCGAATATATTATGAAGATCAATAGTAGACAAAAAAGGAATTGAAGTCAACGGTCACAACATAATTTGCGATATGCGGATGACACAGTCTTAATAGCAGAGACAGAGAACGAACTACAAGAAATGATAGACATAATAGTAGAAGAAAGCAATAAGAAAGGTCTCAGTCTGAATAGTAAGAAAACAGAAGTAATGGTCATATCGAAGAAACAATCATCACCATCATGCAGCATAAAAATAAACGAGACAAATCTGAAACAAGTGCAACGTTTCAAATACTTGGGCACAATAATTACATCAGATGGGATATGCACCACAGAAATAAAAAGCAGAATAGCTCAGGCCAAAATAGCATTTCAGAAAATGAAAAATATCTTATGCAACAAATCTATGTCAATAAAAATGAGAAAGAGAGTTCATCGGTGCTATATAGAATCAATTCTGACCTATGGAAGCGAATCATGGACAGTAGACAAACAAATGAGAAGATGATTAGAGGCCACAGAGATGGGATTTCTCAGAAGAATGTTGAAAGTTCCCTGGACAAATAAAAAGACCAATGAGGAAGTTCTCAAAGAGGCCAACACAAAAAGGGAGCTCTTAAAAAACATCAGAAAGAAGCAATCAACATTTTTCGGGCACATCATGAGAAGAGGAAAGTTGGAATACTTGGTTACAACTGGCAAAATAAAAGGAAAGAGAGATCGCGGACGACAAAGAGAGAAAATACTGGATAGCTTGGTGTCATGGCATGGAAGACAGTCAACAACAGAACTGATACGATGCACTGTAGATAGAAGATTGTGGAGGGACATGATCGCCTACGCCAACCGGCAGGGTACATGATGATAATGATTGTCAAAAATTGATTGCACAGTATTTTCCTCATTTTTTGGAAACCTGCTAAATACCTTTGGGTTTTAAATCTGGAGTTGAAATTGAATCCTGGGGTCAGAGACAACAAAACCTATTTAATTGGGGTTCGAGGTAAAGGAGAGTTTGAGAATCGCTAATTAATTAACAGAGTAAGCATAAGCTTAACTTCTTCGGTGAACAGGTCTTTAGCATTGGATTTAGACGACCAGACCTGTATCGATCACAAATAGGACAGCGTGTTTCAGGTTACGTTTAGTTTGTTTTGTAGGTTCTTCTAAATGCCATATTTTCATTTCTATGGTTATTGAGTTATTTGCAGGTCATTGTCATTCCGCTCCGAAGATGTCCATAGGTGCTCAGATCCCCTCCTCATCAAGTCTGGCAGTGTCCAATGACTGACAACTCCAGTTCTGTGTTGGTTGATTAGTTGTCTTACACGCCCACTAAGTCTCTCGTTTCTGGCTGTGTTCGTCTTAACTCCCATCTCTTTCATTCTAAGGAGTGACGTGGACTCAAGGTTGTCGAGGTCTTGTGTCCTTCCCACTTCCCGGATGGCATTGATGATGTCCGCCCGATCCATTAGTTGACTGTCCTCAACAATAGCGCAGCTAGCCAACCTGTCCTATGATTTCTAGGGTATTGAGAAGGAACCAGTACTGCAGGTTGTTCTCTGGAAACTGTTTTGGTGCTTCACAATCGCACGTGGCAGCGTCCTTGAGTCTTATGTTATAGCTTATGATCTTCTCTCTTCTTAGCTTTCACTTGTTAAGAAAGCTTGGACGCGTTATGTCGCTAGTTTCTGGTATAGCCGCGATATTGGCGTCTTTCGGGCCGACACATCCATCTTCAGTATGTATCAGTAGATTCGCGTAACAATAATTTTTGCCCGGACAGCGGCCATTTTTTGCCTACTCTTTTCGACTTTTAACTGCCAAATGTTCTTTAATGTGCGCGAGTTCACACTGGACCTCCTGTTTTTCGCCGTTTTCAGAGAGGGTTTACATCGAATCTCACAACACAAAGATCAGGAGAGAGTAAAGCCACGAATAAACCACAGGTTCCATTTATGAAAAATTCCCACCGCCTGTAGTAATGATTGAATCAGAGGCCAGCTTGTCCCAAAACCGAGGTCTTATCTCTGGACCACAGTAGTATACAAGGGTGTTTTGAGCAAGGATTTTAACATTTTGTGCTCTATCGTGCAGCACAATCTTGTATCGTGCAGCATATTTTGGCACCATGCAGCATTGGCATGTATCGTGCAGCACAATCTCGTCGTGCAGCATGGCCTGCATCGTGCAATCTCAGGTGACCTCGTTTATCGCGGGTGGTCGGTCTTATCTCAAGTGC
Organism: Megaustenia siamemsis; assembly: GCA_032433765.1. Classification (NCBI taxonomy): domain Eukaryota; kingdom Metazoa; phylum Mollusca; class Gastropoda; order Stylommatophora; family Ariophantidae; genus Megaustenia; species Megaustenia siamemsis. The sequence continues at coordinate 14,647,037 of JAVIAB010000101.1, forward strand.
TTATCTGAAGTGGTCGGCCTCGCGGGTGGTCTTATCTCAAGTGTGCGTGCTGGCGACCAGTGGTTCTAAAACTTGTAGGTGTGTTTGGAGACCAGTGGTTCTAAAACTTGTAGGTGTGTTTGGAGACCAGTGGTTCTAAAACTTGTATGTCAGTCTAAAACTTGCGGGGGGTCGTGTTATCATCAATGTGTGATGGCAACAGGAGGTAAATATGGAGACCAGTGGTTCTAAAACTTGTATGTCAGTCTAAAACTTGCGGGGGGGGGGGGTCGTGTTATCATCAATGTGTGATGGCAACAGGAGGCAAAAAAAGGCAAAGGGGGTGTTAGTGCCACGTCGATCATCATCGGGCCACATCATCGGGCCACCTCGGTCATCATCGGTCATCATCATCGGCGCTGGGGTCGTCGGGTCGCTGGTCGTCGGCGGTCGCTGGTCGGCTCGGGCAACATCATCATGTGTAGTGATTAATGGTCGTCGCTGGTCGTCGTCGTCGCTGGTCGGCTCGGGCAACATCATCATGTGTAGTGATTAAATAGTGACGCTCTCTCTCTCTCTCTTATCATCATCACCAAGCTACACAAATTGACACATCATCATCACCAAGCTACACAAATTGACACATCATCATCACCAAGCTACACAAATTGACACATCATCATCACCAAGCTACACAAATTGACACATCATCATCATGTGCCACCATCATCATCAAGCCACACCCTCAACAACACCATCATCATCATCATCACCAAGCCACACAAATTGACACATCATCATCATGTGCCACCCTCAACAGCATCATCATGTACCACCCTCAACAACATCATCATCAAGCCACACCCTCAACTCGCTCTCTCTCTCTTTAGAAAGAGAGCTAAAGCAAAACAAAAAAGTCGCTCTATATTTCACATATATTTATTAATACAACAAATACACGACACATATGAGAAAATATATATTACTGTCCGATTGTTGATAATTTTAAGCGTCTGGGTTTCCTCCCTCCTGTTTTGGCGGTACTGTCTGATTGTGTTAAATGTCTATCAAACACAGGGGCGTAGGAAGTTTCATTAGCCTTCACAACACAACCGCCCTCCATTTTGACAAAACCTTGATCAAAGCTGGAATAGGTAATTGGTGCCTCAGCTGAAACACCCGGGACATCCATAGTGGCCGCCGGATCTGTCGTCTGATTAACAAGAGCGAGGTTCCCTTGGTTAACAAAAGCAGGGGTCGTGTAGTTGATGAGATTCGGGTTAACAAGAGATGGTGTGTAGTTCTGGGGGCTAACAACAGGCAGCGTGTAGTTGAGCTGGTTAAGGAGAGGTGGCGTGTAGCTGATCTGGTGGTTAACAACAGGTGGCGTGTAGTTGAGGTTAGCATAAGCGGTTAAAATGTCTTCTCGCATATCAACTAAAGTGATAAATTCCTCTCTCGATAGTGTTATCCCAGTTCGGGTAGGAAACTTAAAAAAACTCTCACCGCTATATGTCCTTATATTTATCAACGGTCTGTTACGAAAAACACAAACCGAGACTGCCTTAACGCCATCTTTAGACAACGAAACTACAGTCTCATTTCCGCGTGACATAAATATGCGCTGATCACTGGCATCAAACGAAATTGGCGTATTCAAGCTACACGACTCCATAGTCAATGCAAAAACAAACACAAGCCACTTGGCAACAGACGCTGGTTATCTATGTGTGTACACTGCTCGGCTGGGGTTTTTTATACCTGCTACGTTTATCGTATCGAGGACCGTCTATTTATAGTAGCTAACGTAATATGTTATCAGGCGAGGTAATATGTTATCAGACGAGGAAATACGTTATCAGTCGTGTTGCGACATGTTCCGTGACTTCGGGAAGGGTCCAAACAGGGTGATAGGTGCGAAATATGAGGTGTGTGTAAAATAATATTATATAGGATGTGGTTTTTTTTAAATAAGTGTTAATTGAAGAAGTGAAACCTGGCGGGCTGACCTAAAATCACTCCTTGTTATTTTTGTGGGTGGTATAATCACTAAAGTTGGTAACACTTGTGAGGATGGATCCCCGATGGAATCATCCTTTCACAGCTCTGATAGCCGGTCCTACCGGGTGTGGGAAAACGGTATTTGTACAAAAGTTTATACAGAAACTTCACGAGTTAGCTGTCCCCGTACCCGAGGAAGTTATATGGTGTTATGCGGAATGGCAACCGATATACGAGACTATGAGGTCAGTGAGATTTATCGAGGGTCTACCAGACGTCGATAAATTGGAAGGTGGTAAGAAGAGAAGACTGATCGTCATCGATGACTTGATGTCTGAGACGGACGAGAGGGTAACAAAATTATTCACCAAAGGTAGTCATCACAGAGATATTAGTGTGATGTACATTGTTCAAAACCTATTTGGAAAAAATAAAGAACATCGAACCATAAGTCTCAATACGCACTATTTAGTCCTTTTCAAGAACCCGAGAGATGGGAGTCAAATTATAAATCTGGCCAAACAAATGTACCCAGGACAGGCGGGGTACCTCCAAGATAGTTTTAAGGACGCGACAGCGTCTCCTCACGGTTTTTTGCTGATCGATCTTCGTCAGGACACACCCGATAATCTTAGGGTGAGAACAAAAATATTCCCAGGGGAGAGACAAATCGTCTACGTACCAAAGTAGAGAATCATGTGTGATGAATCACTTAGACGGTACGGTGAAATATTGAAATATATGCGCGTCGCCTCGCCGAGCGGTTTAAGAACCATATTAAAAACAGCCTCTCCCAAACTCATTAACTTTTTGTGTGAGTGTTGTCATAACATATTAAAAGGTAATGTTAGACTCACGCAGCGACAGAAGTGCGAGCTACGTCGACACAAGCACAAGTTGAGACTTCTCACTAAAAAGAAACCGAATCTTAAGCGGCGGAAAGAGATTCTACAAACCGGTGGGTTCATAGGGGCTTTGCTCCGTCCTATATTGAGTATTCTCGGGGCGTACTAGGTGCGTAACAATGGCCAAAAAAATTATATGGATGGATCCTCGATTCCTCGAGGGTCTTACACAGACTACTAGCACGTCGTATAGCCCACCCCAGGCCATCGGTGACAACTTGAGAGATTTAGATGATGAAATGCAACGTATCCTATTCCGAGATGATTTAGCACCCGCCGATAAGGCCAGAAGGCCTTCTTGGAGAAGACAGATAGAAGCAGAGATGAAGATGATGGGGAAGACATGGAATGATCTTAAAAGAATGGCAAAAAACAGAACGACTTGGAAAGTGTTTGTTGAAGACCTATGCTCCACCAGGAGCTAAAAGGTAAAAGAGAGAAAGATAAGGCCAGAGTGTACCAACGTGCCCTGCATCAATATTTAACTAGATTGGAGCAGTATAAACGTCGCTCATTGGGTTCGGTCGATCTCATTCAACACAACACGACGACCGAAAAAACACATTCCCCACCACCACCACCAATCGAAGTATCACCAACGCAGACCAAGACACCCTCAACACCACCAGCAGCCGAAACCCCAAAGCTAGGTAATGAAACCACTCCACCCGTAACCACGTATAAACTGAGACCTAAAAAAAGAAAGAGCGGAATCCCAACACCAAAATGGGAACGGTGGAGAAAATATTGAGACGTCGTTACTTTGATCCTAGTCGACCAGGGGCTTATAGTGATGCAACGGCCCTGCAACGTAACACCAAACTGGGACTCGCAAAGATCAAACAATGGTTGAGTCATCAGGATACCTATACCCTTCATAAACCAATTCGTCGCAGATTTGAAAGGCGTCCCATTATAACGAGTGGCCCCCAACAGCAATATCAGGCAGACCTAATTGATTTGAGACATTTGAAAAACCACAACGACGGCTATTCCTATTTGGTTTCTTGCGTGGACGTTTTCAGTAAATTCGCGTGGTCTGTACCGATACGAACCAAAACGGGGAAATCCTTAGTGGAAGCCGTCGGAAAGATATTTCGCGATGGGAAACCCGCGAGTTTTCAAACGGATAAGGGGTCAGAGTTTCTGAATAGAACATTTCAGAAATTCCTCGCTGATAACAACGTTCACTTTTTCACTACGCAGAACGAAGATATTAAGGCCGCCGTGGTAGAACGCTTTAATAGGACTCTCAAACAACGGATGTGGCGATATTTCACGAAATCCAATAAGCTGTCTTATGTCCGAGTCCTACCCGCCCTACTTCGAAGTTATAACCATTCGTATCACAGAAGTATAAAAATGGCACCGGTCGACGTCAACGCAGACAATCACGAACAGGTATGGAACACGTTGTATAATAACAAACGCAACTTAAAATTTCAAAGACCCCCATATAAGTCCGGTGATCGAGTTAGACTGGTCCTGGGTAGAGCCAATTTTAAAAAAGGGTTATGCCCCGGCTTGGACGGAGGAACTGTTTTCCATCAGTCGCGTAAATGAAACAAACCCCGTTACATATGTGTTGAAAGACGATAAGGGTGATGAGATAGAGGGGTCATTCTACACACCGGAAATTCAAAAAGTTGGAGACAAGCACGAGTACAGAATCGAGAGTATCATAACCGAGCGATGCACATCATTCGGGCGAAGAGAGAGTTTAGTCAAATGGTTCGGGTACGATTCCTCATTTAACACTTGGATACCGTCCAAGGACATTGTCAGGTACAAAAACTAGAGATGAGAGCAGAAGAAGACGAAGAAGTGGAAACTTTTGGCGGAGAGCCCGATTTGCGAGCCGTAAACTCGGGAGTGAGGATAGAGAGCGAACCACGCAGGGGATCGGTGTTTGGGAAACTATCCCCTTATTTAGAACTTGTCTTTATTTGTCAAGTGGTAGTTATATATACCGTTGTCGCGGTTTCGCTGTTCAATCTGACCACCGAAAAGTCAGACGCCAAGGAGGGAAAACTGTGGATAGCCCTACTGACCAGCTGTTTGGGTTACATGCTACCGAATCCAAACTTGGAGAGGCGACGGTGAAACGAGTAAAAAAAAAATGAGTTTTTATGTCACCCTACCCAGCAATGCATCTATGGACCTTTTTAAGGATAATAACCCCGGCCACTTTTTCGTTAAACTCCCTCAGACCATTGACATTTCGGCGCAGTATGAGATCGCACTGGTGGAGATACAGTTTCCGCTAAATTATTTCAATGTAATAGAGGGTGATGTCTGGATTCGATACGAATCTCTCGCTAACGACGATATTTGCGACGCTAGATTTTATTTCAACGTGACATTGGAGCCTGGGTTATACACGAAACCCGATGCGTTCATCGGCGCGTTGAATGCATCGATCATAAAAGCGGAGGATGAGTCAAACGGGGATGCGAAAGGGAAGAAAATGAGATTCATTTACGCAAAAGAGGTGAATAAAGCCATCTTGAAACTTTACGAAAAAGGAGTCAGTGTTACCATAAGCGACACTTTGAAAAACATGTTAGCATTCCCCACGACCTCTATATCAGACACAGCTCCCGATATCTTCAGCGTGGGGGTAATGGACTTGGAAAGCGTTGCGAAGAATGTCTACGTCTACTGCGATCTCGTTTCCCCCAGACCGGTCGGGGATGTGATGGTACCTCTCCTAAGGAGCGTGCCTGTTCTCAATAGAAATCACACCTCGGTGTTTCAGATCTACGATAAACCTCACTACCTACCCCTGAGTAGATTTTCCTTCGATACCGTCGAGATCCTTTTAGCCAACGAACACGGAAAAACCATTCCATTCACCAGCGGAACGTCGGTGCTAACGGTACACTTTCGAGTGAAGAAACATCTCGAGCTGGTATAATGGTGAGACACACCCCCCTTCATCGCGATGTTGAGTTATACGAAGACTTTTACTGTTGTCAGGCGGGTGATGGGATGCCCGTGTTTATAGGAGGTCGAAGTCAGAGCGGTCGAGGAATCGGTAGTTTCTTCGGTGGAATCGGGAGGGCTATTTTACCCTGGTTAAAAACCGGCGGTAAGGCCTTGCTCAGAGAAGGATTGGGGACCGGTCTGCAGGTCGCACAGGACGCATTAGCCGGAAAAAATGTCGGTGAAGCTTTCAAAGACCGAGCTAAGGAGGCCGGTCAGCGGTTGCTACACGGGGCCGTAGACCACCTGCGTGATAACAACCAATCAGGAAGTGGTTTACGACAAATCAGAAAGCGAGTTATGAAGTTACCCCCGCCGGGAGAACCGGTTACGAAGATGATAAAATCGACAGCTAGACAGGCCCCCCTTCATTCGGTGTACAACCAGAAGAAGAAGAAGAAGAAGACGAGGGTGGCAAAGGATATTTTCGACTAATAATGTCCCTCGTTCACCCCAAATCGTGCGAATGTCTTCACTCTGGTTTGGATTTATTTAGCGTTCCACCCACACAGACATCTCTAGACTCTGGCCAGTTTATTGAAATTCGTCCGATCGCAGCCTTGTCGCATAGCGCACCGATAGAGTTTTTCATTTCTGGAAACAGCGAGGAGTATCTAGATCTTTTCAACACGTTTTTGCAGCTGCGGGTCAAGATCACCCTCCCGAATGGTGATAGTGTACCACCCGATGCTGAGGTAGGACCGGTCAACAATTACCTTCACAGTCTTTTTTTCACAAGTCGACGTATCGTTAAACGACACGTTGGTTACACCGTCGGAGAATACCTATCCTTTTAGAGCGGTGTTTGAGGCTACGCTAAACTACGGGGAGGATGCGAAAACGGGATACTTGACGGCCGCTCTGTTCTACAAAGACACAGCTGGCTACCATGACGATTTGAAAGAAAATGAGGGTTTTAAAACACGGCGCGATTTGACTTCGGGTAGTAAAGAGGTTGAAATGATGGGTCGTTTGCACTCTGATGTCTTTGTGCAGGATCGTTACATGTTAAACAGAGTCGATGTGAAGATAAAACTCACGCCCTCGAAGGATGTGTTCAGCCTCATGACTCACGATAGGTCTGCGGGTTACAAGAGTGTTATCACCTACGCCGCGCTCGTGGTCAGGAAAGCTAAGCTAAACCCCGCGATTTCTCTGGCTCACGAAAAGGCTCTCTTGAGCGGGAATGCTCGGTACCCGATCAAGAGGGTTACCATCAAGACATTTTCCATCGCTAGCGGGATGTTCTCCCACAGTCAAGACAATTTATTTTTGTCTCAAACACCGACCCGTGTAGTGATAGGTCTGATTACGGCCAGTGCGTTTAATGGCGTTATTCAGCTAACCCGTTCAATTTTCAACACTTTGGTCTGATTTATATGAACCTGACGGTCGACGGGAAATGCATCTCGGGAAAGCCTCTAACTATGGACTTTGAACGAAATCAATACGCGAGAGCTTTTTTCGGCACAAATCTGGCCATGGGTCTGATTGGTAAAGACGCCGGGAATAACGTTGCTTATAGAGAGTTCAAGGACGGATATTGTCTATTTGGTTTTGACCTCTCGTCTAGTCTACTGGACGGCTCCCAACATTTTGGGCTGTATCGTGCAGCACAATCTTGTATCGTGCAGCACGATACATCTGCGTAGGATGTACGGCTCAAAACACCCTTGTATACTACTAGTTTTTTGTTGATTTTTTGATGGAGTTTTATATGTAGGGGTGTCAAAAAATATTTTTGGGGTATGCCTTGAGGTTATATTTCAATTTTTTATCGATTTCAGGGGCGTAACCCTCAAAAATGGTAAGGGGGTTACATTTTCAAAAGTGATTTTTAAGTTAATTTTTGGTGTGGGGATGTCTAAAATAAAGTTTTAGGTAAGTCTACGTGCTAAATTTACGATTTTTATCGACTTCAGGGGCGTAACCCTAAAAAATGGTAAGGGGGGTTACATTTTCAAAAGTGATTTTTAAGTTAATTTTTGGTGTGGGGATGTCTAAAATAAAGTTTTAGGTAAGTCTACGTGCTAAATTTACGATTTTTATCGATTTCAGTGGCGTAACCCTAAAAAATGGTAAGGGGGTAAAATCCTAAAAGTGGTTTTTAATGTAAATCTTTGTTATGGGGATGTCTAAAATAAAGTTTGGGGTATGCCTTGAGGTTATATTTCAATTTTTTATCAATTCCATGGGCGTAACCCTAAAAAATGGTACTTGATGATGATTCTATACATATGAAGGCAATGAGTGGCTATAAAACCTTTACCACTAATATCATGTTTCTAAGGCTTTTCTCCTGAATGCACATACAAGTGATTTGTAATACCCTTTTTATTACTGAATCTTTTACCACATAAATTACATTGGTAAGGTTTCTCTCCCGTATGTGTTCTTTTGTGTACAGTGAGATCACCAGAGCCTAAAAATCTTTTACCACAAACATCACATTGGTAAGGTTTCTCTCCGGTATGAGTTCTGTTGTGCTTCTTCAAGACACCATTTGTAGAAAAACTTTTGCCACATACTTCACATTGGTAAGGTCTCTCTCCTGTATGAGTTCTTTTGTGTCTTTGAAGGTCAGCAGCCGATATAAATGCTTTATCGCAATTTTCACATTGGTAAGGTTTCTCCTTTGAAAGCATTTTCTCACGTTTAATAAGTTGACTATTAACTTCTATCTCCCCAGTATGCTTTATTTTGTGTTTTTGAAGGTACAAATCTTGTATAAATCCTTTACCACAAACATCACATTTGTAAGTTCGCCTCTCTCCCATGTGACTTTTTTTATGTGCTTTCATACTACAATATAAAGTGAATGTTGAGTCACACACATCACATGTGTAAGGTTGCTCTCTTGCACGTGCTCGTTTATGTCTTTCAACATGAAAAGCATATTTAAATCCTTTACCACAACCATCACATTTATAAGGTCTTTCTTTTGAATGTGCTTTTTTATGTTTAACAAGATAATAACTTATTGGAAAAACTTTACCACAAATATCACATTGGTAAGTTTTCTCTCCTGGATGAACTGCTCTGTGTACTCTCAAATGATCCTTTAGCGTGAATCTTTCACCACAGATATCACACTGATAAGGTTTTTCTCCTGTATGTGTTCTTCTGTGTATATTCAAGTAACCAGTGCGATTAAATCCTTTCCCACAAAAATCACATTTGTAAGGTTTTTCTCCATTATGTGTTTGAGTGTGATTGGCAAAAACCTTGTCACAAACATTACCTTCATAAGATTTTTCTTCTATATGTGTTTGTTTATGATATTTTAGTGTTTTAAAATAAGCAAATTCCTTGTTACAAACGTCACATTTGTAAGATTTCTCTCCTGTATGGATTTTTTTATGTGCTACCATATTATCTACTCGAGTGAATCTTTTCTCACAAACATCACATTTGTATGGTTTCTCTCCTGTATGTATTCTTCTATGCGCTTTCATGTTACTAGCATGATTAAATCCCAAACCACACATATCACATTTGTAAAGCTTTACTTCAGCGTGTATTTGTTTGTGAGATTTTAGCCCAAGAGAATGAACAAATTCCTTCCCACAGACATCACATTTGTTTTGAGGATGTTGTTGTCGTCTATGATTCTTTATGTTACGAGAACGGGAAAATCTTTCACCACATATATCACAAACATATAGTTTCTTTCCTGTACCTGTTACACTAAGCTTTTTTCCTACACAATTTTTAGTACCCTCACTATCACAAATATTAAGTTTATTTGATATCCCTACTGTTAGTGCATCATGGCAATGAAATTGACATTTGTACGTGTATCTTTTGCCACATACATCACATTTGAGAAGATTCTTAGACCTATTATGCTTCACACGACATGTAGCAACCTTTTTTAAAATACAGGATTCATTTTCTACTAGTCTATTACAAACTTCATTACCTAAGGTCAACCTGCCATCATTCACAGAGACCATACGCATGATGTCCATAACCATCACATGACACCTCCTGATATTAATTAATGTTCCTAATTCCGTTACTCCCTGCTCAATTAATGATGTCGAAGTAAGATCTGTTTTATTGTGAACTGTTTTTTCTGCTATTTTCTCTGTGGGCTTACAATTCATTTCAAAATCCTCTGTCTCATCTTTAATGATCTGCTCAATGTTTGGAAGCAATTTTGTCACATTGTTGAAATGTTCCACACCATCTTCTGTATCAATAATCGTAGAACTTTCTGGCAGAGTTTTAGAGATGGTATCAGTCCTTACAAGTCGTGAGTTGTGTGGACTGAAGGAGGTGTCCTTGATCTCTTTAACATCAGAACTTGTATTACATTCCAATAAGTAATCAATGATTTCTGAAACATGAAAACAAAAACAGGAGACATAAAACTAAAGTAGTTATTAATAAGTCATATGTCAAATAAACACAAGACGGTATAATACAAACTAATAGAAAGACAAGACAACCTATGATGTTTCAGCAAAAGCCTTCAATCAGGTTCATAACACAAACTGTTTTAAAATAAACACAAAAATCTAAACATGAAAACCAAACACTGATCTGAAAAATCGTAGAAAGAAATGGAAGAATATATTTATGAAAATTATAATAAATTATAGTAGTGTACTGAGGAAAGAAATGGAAGAATATATTTATTAAAATTATAATAAATTATAGTAGTGTACTGAGGTGTGCATGCTTAGGCGTACTATTTTCAGGAGCTGTATTTCTATTGGTTATGGAAGGCCTCGGTATCACAGCAAACGAATTAAAATCCATAATTGCTCAACCGCCCGTGCCAGTGGAATCATCCGAATTACTAACTCATCTCCCAAACAAAGAAAGGTAACTGTAATCCCCATCATAGCAGTCTCAGCACACGCCAAAAGACATAAGGCGAAACCGCGCATGGTATAGCTGTTTCAGAACAGCACAATCCTGTGATGTTTTCTGTGTTTGCTATAAAGCTGCTGCTGCTACACAATCCTGACCAATTATAGATGTGGACATTATTCACTTGCAATGACAAAACTGCTTTGTTTACATCATAAACCTCTGGAAGCGAATCATTTATGGGACTAATAGTACAATTTATTCTTCCATCGGGGATATCTTAATTGAGTCCCCCAAAAAAAAGGTCTTTGGTTAAAAAGCACATATGCTTTTGAGTTAAACACAAAATGAGCCCACTTCATAGATTCAAAATGATCCTTGCCAATGCCATCCATTTGCACAAGTTAGGTCCTTAGCTACCAATGTCACAAACGTCCGAAACGAAGCCATCGAATTAACGACTTTATCTACAGCGAATGTTAACGAACTGTGAACAAACATTTATGTTCAAACCCTTGAAAACATTTTCAAAAATCTGCCAACTCGTTGCAATAACATATATCGTGGTTTTCAATGTAAACATTGCTTAGTCCAAAGCTCGAATTAAGCTGCCATTTTGGTGCGTCTCATGACGTCCAGCTGTATTTCTTCTTCCAATTAAGCATTCACCGTAAGAAATCAATATTAAGTTTGAAGAAAACATTGGATAGCTCAAGACTAGTGACATCTCCATGAAGCTTGTCCAGGTATGGTAGAGATGATGGGCACAAGAGACTTCTCTCTTCATCATATATTAGCACGGTATTTCGTTATCTGTTGATACTTTTATCAAACAATTTGTAACTTTAATAAACAGACAATCTTACTGTTTATTTTCTATATTCAGAAATATAAAAAAGGGCTAGTTTTTTCTTGCATTCACCAGATGACTAAAGGGCTGATAGACCTTTGTCATCTGCCATTTAAACGGGTGTTAAGCGAGAGTAGATGTATTGTGTTGTGGTTGATGTAATGCCACAAGTTGATGCAGACAGGGTGCCTTTTTACTCAATATGGTGGGTCATAATGGCTTTCTTGACATTCCTGGCTTTTGCTGGAGAAGAGTTCTTCTAGTCCCAGGCTATGTTGGGAAACTACTAGTCTAGCCTAGAGGTAATGCAATGTTAGGTCATCTATATCAGGAACAGCCACCACTACAAGGAACACTGTGATCCTAGCTTCTGTTAGCCAGCCTGTTATGACACAGACTGTTATCAGGGGGAGACCACGAAGAGATAGAACTGCTAAGTCTTGGTCAGCTGATGGTGTGTCGACCCTGCCGCTGTGACGACCGCTTGCAGGCGCTGATGCTCCAAAAGTGTTGTGGTTTGCAGAAGAACAGTAATATTTGCATCTTTTGGCCCAACACATCCAACTTCAGCATAATATTTTTGAGTACTGGCTTGCCTTTCCTCTCAATCTTTACTCACATGGCCAGACTAGACAGGCTAATCTGTTTTTAGGGGCACTGTGAAGGGGTGTCTCGGGGTCAGGATGGTTCTGGTTCACCAATCCCAGCTTTGAGCTGTTGATAGTTTTCAGCTCTGTTGCTAATGTGCATCTTTGTCCCCCAAATAGGCTAGTACATTTTACCACAATAACCTGTCTGATCTTACAGGCTATATTATTGGAAGGACTGTCTGAAATTACTCATGCTAGTAAACATTACTATTGTGTTTACTTTCAAGCATTCACATTTATGACGATTGTTGAACTACACACGTGGACATAAGTCTATTCTGACTGACTTTACTTATAAACCCCACTAGCATCTGTGTCTCAATAACTTTTGGGTGGATCTTTTCCCTCGTTCTTGTCTTCATAATATTATTTCTAGTTTGCATTCACTGCAATTTGACTATAGTCTGCTAAATCCCTGCTCAAGACTAATTTGCCAGCAAATCCTTTGATTCTTGGAGACAGTTAAACCTCAGAAAGGGATTAGCTCCATCAATATGGACACTGTATATCATAAAATTATTGAGGTACAATAACACAAGAATTAAAAAGCACTTTTCTTCTTCTGCGATCATGGCTCATTCAGGCTAGGATTCTGGACTCTTTTATGAAGGCAGCTGTCCATTTCAGTGATTCAGTTGCCCTGTAGAGTTTCTGTTTCAAGGAGGTGGGTGTGGGTGACATTATCATCCTCAGGCCTATGTACTGGAGCCAATCCTATAGAATGTGTTTTGTTGTCATGTTATCCAGGGTACAGTGGCAATGGCTGGTAGTTCCTATTTTAAGTCCCTCCTTGATAGTTGTAGGTATCCGTCCCTCTCGTTATACTTTGGGTGTTTTTGTTTCCATTTTTCATGATACTGGCCATTGATGATGGATTTGGCTCCATCGTAGTTGAACACGTAGTTCTTTTGTGGTAATCTCTCTCTCTCCTTAGCTAGTTTGTCTGTGCATTCATTTCCTTGTATATTACAGTACTATGATATCCACTGGATGACCACTCTCTGGAAGTTATTGCCAAATTAGACTAGTGTTGTTCTCAGATCATCTAGCTCGCTGTTTCTGGTTTTTTTTAGAGCTGTTAGGACAGACAGTGCGTCAGTTAATATCACCAATTTCTTGTACATGTTATTTATGTGTTGGATAGCCAGTTTTGCAGCATCTTTGAGGGCTTCAGTTTCTGCTTTATAGTTGTTTGAGCATTTCTCAGTAGCTATTGATTTGGTGATCTCTTCCTGGTTATTCAGCCTCAAGAACACACTTCCTCCTCCATTTCTGGTGGCGTTTGTAGCAGAGACATCAGTGTATACGTGAGACCAGGAGCCCTGTAGGTAGTTCCTGTAGGTAGAATTGACCAGCTTGTTTGAATGTCACCATTGGAGCAATCTCTTTGAAACAAATCCACATTGTAACAGCAGGTTGAGGTTTTGCCTGACAGAAAGCATTTCAATTCCACTAACAAAATATGGATTAAACAATGTAAAGACTTAAAATGTAATCTCTTCTAACATTAGTGATAAAGAAGCATAGTAAACAATATTTGGGGGAAAAATCAAAACTGTTGTCTAGATTCCTTCCAGAATTTAACTATTTCTAGACACTTCTATCATTTCTTGGTGAATAATAAATCATTTTATACTGTTTAAACACCTTTTTCGGTCTGCTTCATTGCAACATATAGTCATTTCATTATTGACTGATTCATATCAATTTCATATATAGACCAAGAGACCTACCATCTTTTATCTGCACCTTGTCCTCACATAAACCAGACTGTCCAACATTCTCCACTCCCATCACTTCCTCATTAAAGCTCTCATCTTTACAGACATGGCTGCTCAAATCTTCATTGATTTCTTCAGATTTCTAAGACAAGATTCATATAACATAAAAAAGCAAATAGACATATGTGAAGGACCTTTGACCAAATAATTATGTTAAGAAATTCACAGTTACATTAAGAACTAGGGGGAGGGGAGGTGAGAGGGACCTAGGGCAACAATGTGAATGCTAAGAGCTGTGGCAACAACAAAAACCACATAGATTAGCTGGTCCAATGAACTATATGCCTGCCTTCTTCTTTCTACCTTTCAGCTCCCTGTGGAACATAGGTCTTTTATAACCAATTTACAAAGACAATGTGAACACTAAGAGCTGTGGAAACAACAAAAACCACATAGATTAGCAGGTCCAATGCACTATATGCCTGCCTTCTTCTTTCTACCTTTCAGCTCCCTGTGGAACATAGGTCTTTGATAACCACTTTCCAAGCTGTTCTGTTTCTTGCAATTCTTTTCAAGATCATACCATGTCTTCCCCATTATCTTCATCCATGCATCCATCTGTCTTCTCCAATAATATTTTTGTCTTCTTCTATGTCTTTATCTTTGAGAATTCAAAAAAAAAAAGGCCAATTTATATGACTAGCTAAAGCAAATAACAAAATAAATATATATAAATATATTATGGAGAAAAAAAAGTTTGTCTCAGACCCTTAAGATGGAAGACTGTCTCTTTGTTGAAACAGGAAAGTACTCAATCAACTTTAAAGCAGAGGCAGAAGCTTTGAAACAGGAAAGTACTTAATCAACTTTAAAGCAGAGGCAGAAGTTTTGAAACAGGAAAGTACTTAATCAACTTTAAAGCAGAGGCAGAAACTTTGAAACAAAATTTCAACTGATCTCTCCTGAAGGAGAACAATCAAAGAAGAAAACATTGTTTTCTTGACAAATGCTCAATTGGTACAGCACCAGAGAGTCAATGAAATGAAGACCTGAATGATATAAGAGCAACACACTACAAGCTCTGCCAGTGATGCAGAAGAACTATGATTCAGTGGATTCCATCTCATTGCAATATTTCTGGAAATTTTGAGGCAGACAAGTTCGCAAAGGAGGAAGGATGGTAAACTATATCGACCGAATACAAGTACAGTATTTAACAAATCAAAGGGGCTTATTAAAGAGGTTTGTCAGGAACAAATTGAAAACAGAATACCAGGGTTACCAAAAACAATATGCCTACTATCTGCTCAAAAGAAAGTAACAATGTGAAGAAAATGCGAAAGAAAGTAACAATGTTAAGATAATGCGAAAGAAAGTAACAATGTGAAGAAAATGTGAAAGAAAGTTACAATATGAAAGAAAGTAACAATGTAAAGAAAATGTGAGGGAAAATAACAATGTGAAGAAAATGTGAAAGAAAGTAACAATGTGAAGAAAATGTTAGAGAAAATAACAATGCGAAGAAAATGTGAGGGAAAATAACAATGTGAAGAAAATGTGAAAGAAAATAACAACGAGGAGAAAATGTGAAAGAAAATAACAATGTGAAGAAAATGTGAAAGAAAATAACAATGTGAAGAAAATATGAAAGAAAGTAACAATGTGAAGAAAATGTGAAAGAAAGTAACAATGTGAAGAAAATGTGAAAGAAAGTAACAATGTGAAGAAAATAACAATTTTAAGAAAATGTGAAAAAAAATAACAATGTGAAAGAAAGTAACGATGTGAAGAAAATGTGAAAGAAAGTAACAATGTGAAGAAAATGTTAGAGAAAGTAACAATGTGAAGAAAATGTTAGAGAAAATAACAATGTGAAGAAAATGTGAGGGAAAATAACAATTTTAAGAAAATGTGAAAAAAAAAAAACAATGTGAAGAAAATGTGAAAGAAAGTAACGATGTGAAGAAAATGTGAAAGAAAATAACAATGAGGAGAAAATGTGATAGAAAGTAACAATGTGAAGAAAATGTGAAAGAAAATAACAAAGTGAAGAAAATGTGAAAGAAAGTAACAATGTTAAGAAAATGTGAAAGAACGTAACAATGTGAAGAATATGTGAAAGAAAATAACAATGTGAAGAAAATGTGAAAGAAAATAACAATGTGAAGAAAATGTGAAAGAAAATAACAATGTGAAGAAAATGTGAAAGAAAGTAACAATGTTAAGAAAATGTGAAAGACAGTTACAATGTGAAGAAAATAACAATTTAAAGAAAATGTGAAACACCTGATAAATGTAACTGTCATTATCAACATCATGTTCCATACCAGTTGGCGTAGGCGATCATGTCCCTCCACAATCTTCTATCTACAGTGCATCGTATCAATTCTGTTGTTGACTGTTTTCCATGCCATGACACTAAGCTATCTAGTATCTTCTCTCTTTGTCATCAGTGGTCTCTCTTTTCCTGTATTTCTCCAGTTGTAACCAAGTATTCCAACTTTGCTCTTCTCATGATGTGCCCAAAAAATGTTGATTATTCCTTTCTGATGTTTTTTTAGGAGTTCCCTTTTTGTGGTGGCCTCTTTCAAAATTTCCTCATTTGTCTTTTTAGCTGTCGAGGATCTCTCAACATTCTTCTGAGAAATCCCATCACAATGGTCTTTAATAGTCTTTTCATTTGTTTATTTACTGTCCATGATTTGCTTCCATAGGTCAGAAATGGCTCTATATAGCACTGATGAACTCTCTCACTACTATTGACATAGACTTGTTGCATAGGACATTTTTCATTTTCTGAAATGCTATTTTGGCCTGAGCTATTCTGCTTTTTATTAATGTAATTGTAGCATAACATCAAAAGACGGACAAGTCAATCTATGACAGCCTGCACCATCAAAGCAAGAAACAGAGTGGAATGGCAATCCATGGTAGCCAACCTTCGTTGCGGAGAAGGCACTCGATGATGATGATGATGAGCACAGTAAAAATGGCTGTTGAACATCAGCTACAATCATGCCTAACATGAGATGAACAGAGAAGTCTTTAGTGGTCATCACCAGTACCATACGAGGTCATCACCAGTACCATACCTGGTCATCACCAGTACCATACCTGGTCATCACCAGTACCATACCTGGTCATCACCAGTACCATACGAGGTCATCACCAGTACCATACCTGGTCATCACCAGTACCATACCTGGTCATCACCAGTACCATACGAGGCCATCACCAGAACCATATGAGGCCATCACCAGTACCATATGAGGCCATCACCAGTACCATACGAGGCCATCACCAGCACCATACGAGGCCATCACCAGTACCATACGAGGCCATCACCAGTACCATATGAGGCCATCACCAGTACCATACGAGGCCATCACCAGCACCATATGAGGCCATCACCAGTACCATACGAGGCCATCACCAGTACCATACGAGGCCATCACCAGTACCATACGAGGCCATCACCAGTACCATACGAGGCCATCACCAGTACCATACGAGGCCATCACCAGTACCATACGAGGCCATCACCAGCACCATACGAGGCCATCACCTACCATACGAGGCCATCACCAGTACCATACGAGGTCATCACCAGTACCATACGAGGCATCACCAGTACCATACGAGGCCATCACCAGTACCATACGAGGCCATCACCAGTACCATACGAGGTCATCACCAGTACCATACCTGGTCATCACCAGTACCATACCTGGTCATCACCAGTACCATACCTGGTCATCACCAGTACCATACGAGGTCATCACCAGTACCATATGAGGCCATCACCAGTACCATACGAGGCCATCATCAGTACCATACGAGGCCATCACCAGTACCATACGAGGCCATCACCAGTACCATACGAGGCCATCACCAGTACCATACGAGGCCATCACCAGTACCATACGAGGTCATCACCAGTACCATACGAGGCCCATCACCAGTACCATACGAGGCCATCACCAGTACCATACGAGGCCATCACCAGTACCATACGAGGACAAGCTATGTGTTACCAGCCTTGAGTAAACCAATGCTTACTTTAATTTTTTTTTAATTGATGCCTAAAGGTGTCTGCAGAAGAAGAGGAATGCTACTAGATGTTGTAAGAAGAAGAAGAATGCTACTAGATGTTGTAAGAAGAAGAAGAATGCTACTAGATGATGTAAGAAGTAGTAGAATGCTACTAGATGATGTAAGAAGAAGAAGAATGCTACTAGATGATGTAAGAAGAAGAAGAAAGAATGCTACTAGATGATGTAAGAAGAAGAAGAATGCTACTAGATGATGTAAGAAGAAGAAGAATGCTACTAGATGTTGTAAGAAGAAGAAGAATGCTACTAGATGTTGTAAGAAGAAGAAGAATGCTACTAGATGATGTAAGAAGTAGAAGAATGCTACTAGATGTTGTAAGAAGAAGAAGAATGCTACTAGATGTTGTAAGAAGAAGAAGAATGCTACTAGATGATGTAAGAAGTAGTAGAATGCTACTAGATGTTGTAAGAAGAAGAAGAATGCTACTAGATGTTGTAAGAAGAAGAAGAATGCTACTAGATGATGTAAGAAGTAGAAGAATGCTACTAGATGTTGTAAGAAGAAGAAGAATGCTACTAGATGATGTAAGAAGTAGAAGAATGCTACTAGATGATGTAAGAAGAAGAAGAATGCTACTAGATGTTGTAAGAAGAAGAAGAATGCTACTAGATGTAAGAAGAAGAAGAATGCTACTAGATGTTGTAAGAAGAATGCTACTAGATGATGTAAGAAGAAGAAGAATGCTACTAGATGTTGTAAGAAGAAGAATAATGCTACTAGATGTAAGAAGAAGAAGAATGCTACTAGATGATGTAAGAAAGAATGCTACTAGATGATGTAAGAAGAAGAAGAATGCTACTAGATGTTGTAAGAAGAAGAAGAATGCTACTAGATGATGTAAGAAGAATACTACTAGTGATGTAAGAAGAAGAAGAAGAATGCTACTAGATGTTGTAAGAAGAAGAATAATGCTACTAGATGTAAGAAGAAGAAGAATGCTACTAGATGATGTAAGAAGAATGCGACTAGATGATGTAATAAAAAGAAGAAGAATGCTACTAGATGTTGTAAGAAGAAGAAGAATGCTACTAGATGTTGTAAGAAGAAGAAGAATGCTACTAGATGTTGTAAGAAGAAGAAGAATGCTACTAGATGTGTAAGAAGAAGAAGAATGCTACTAGATGTAAGAAGAAGAAGAATGCTACTAGATGATGTAAGAAATAATGCTACTAGATGTTGTAAGAAGAAGAAGAATGCTACTAGATGATGTAAGAAGAAGAAGAATGCTACTAGATGTTGTAAGAAGAAGAAGAATGCTACTAGATGATGTAAGAAGAAGAAGAATGCTACTAGATGATGTAAGAAGTAGAAGAATGCTACTAGATGAGTAAGAGGAAAGAAGAATGCTACTAGATGTTGTAAGAAGAAGAAGAATGCTACTAGATGTAAGAAGAAGAAGAATGCTACTAGATGATGTAAGAAGAATGCTACTAGATGATGTAAGAAGAAGAAGAATGCTACTAGATGATGTAAGAAGAAGAAAGAATGCTACTAGATGATTTTATGTAAGAAGAAGAGGAATGCTACTAGATGATGTAAGAAGAAGAAGAATGCTACTAGATGATGTAAGAAGTAGAATTGAATACTACGATGATGTAAGAAGTAGAAGAATGCTACTAGATGATGTAAGAAGATGAAGAATGCTACTAGATGATGTAAGAAGAAGAAGAATGCTACTAGATGATGTAAGAAGAAGAAGAATGCTACTAGATGATGTAAGAAGAAGAAGAATGCTACTAGATGATGTAAGAAGAAGAAGAATGCTACTAGATGATGTAAGAAGAAGAAAAAATGCTACTAGATGATGTAAGAGAAGAAGAAGAATGTCCTACTAGATGTGTAAGAAGAAAGAAAGAATGCTACTAAGATGTTGTAAGAAGAAGAAGAATGCTACTAGATGTGTAAGAAGAAGAAGAATGCTACTAGATGATGTAAGAAGTAGAAGAATGCTACTAGATGATGTAAGAAAAAGAAGAATGCTACTAGATGTTGTAAGAAGAAGAAGAATGCTACTAGATGATGTAAGAAGTAGAAGAATGCTACTAGATTATGTAAGAAGAAGAAGAATGCTACTAGATGTTGTAAGAAGAAGAAGAATGCTACTAGATGTAAGAAGAAGAAGAATGCTACTAGATGTTGTAAGAAGAATGCTACTAGATGATGTAAGAAGAAGAAGAATGCTACTAGATGTTGTAAGAAGAAGAAGAATGCTACTAGATGTAAGAAGAAGAATAGAGAAGAATGCTACTAGATGATGTAAGAAGAATGCTACTAGATGATGTAAGAAGAAGAAGAATGCTACTAGATGTTGTAAGAAGAAGAAGAATGCTACTAGATGTGTAGAAGAAGAAGAATGCTACTAGATGATGTAAGAAGAATGCTACTAGATGATGTAAGAAGAAGAGGAATGCTACTAGATGATGTGTAAGAAGAAGAGGAATGCTACTAGATGATGCTAAGAAAGAAGAAGAATGCTACTAGATGTTGTAAGAAGAAGAAGAATGCTACTAGATGATGTAAGAAGAAGAAGAATGCTACTAGATGATGTAAGAAGAAGAAGAATGCTACTAGATGATGTAGAAGAAGAAGGAATGCTACTAGATGATGTAAGAAGAAGAGGAATGCTACTAGATGATGTAAGAAGAAGAAGAATGCTACTAGATGATGTAAGAAGTAGAAGAATGCTACTAGATGATGTAAGAAGAAGAAGAATGCTACTAGATGATGTAAGAAGAAGAAGAATGCTACTAGATGATGTAAAGAAGAAGAAGAATGCTACTAGATGATGTAAGAAGAAGAAGATGCTACTAGATGATGTAAGAAGAAGAAGAATGCTACTAGATGATGTAAGAAGAAGAAGAATGCTACTAGATGATTAAGAAGAAGAAGAATGCTACTAGATGATGTAAGAAGAAGAAGAATGCTACTAGTATGTTGTAAGAAGAAGAAGAATGCTACTAGATGTTGTAAGAAGAAGAAGAATGCTACTAGATGATGTAAGAAGTAGAAGAAAATGCTACTAGATGATTTAAGAAAAAGAAGAATGCTACTAGATGTTGTAAGAAGAAGAAGAATGCTACTAGATGATGTAAGAAGAAGAAGAATGCTACTAGATGTATGTAAGAAGAAGAAGAATGCTACTAGATGTTGAAGAAGAAGAAGAATGCTACTAGATGTAAGAAGAAGAAGAATGCTACTAGATGTTGTAAGAAGAAGAATGCTACTAGATGATGTAAGAAGAAGAAGAATGCTACTAGATGTTGTAAGAAGAAGAAGAATGCTACTAGATGATGGTAAGAAGAATGCTACTAGATGATTTGTAAGAAGAAGAAGAATGCTACTAGAGTTGTAAGAAGAAGAAGAATGCTACTAGATGTAAGAAGAAGAAAGAATGCTACTAGATGATGTAAGAAGAATGCTACTAGAGATTGTAAGAAGAAGAGAGAATGCTACTATGTTGTAAGAAGAAGAAGAATGCTACTAGATGTTGTAAGAAGAAGAAGAATGCTACTAGATGATGTAAAAAAGAAGAAGAATGCTACTAGATGATGTAAGAAGAAGAGGAATGCTACTAGATGATGTAAGAAGAAGAAGAATGCTACTAGATGATGTAAGAAGAAGAAGAATGCTACTAGATGATGTAAGAAGAAGAAGAATGCTACTAGATGATGTAAGAAGAAGAAGAATGCTACTAGATGATGTAAGAAGAAGAAGAATGCTACTAGATGATGTAAGAAGAAGAA